>PVKA01000242.1:0-204212 GCA_004027165.1 Ctenomys sociabilis
ACAACAACTCTCCCATCCCTCCCTCCTTTCCACCTGAATCCCACCCGCTCCCCCCATCCCAACCCCCAACCCCCCCAGTCTCCAAGAATCCGATTGTGTTTTCTCAAAGGATTGGGACTGGATTTTCTGATTGCGGTTATTTCCATGTTTCTAGGTTTGTGTGATTTTGCTAAAATGCATCACCAACAGCGAATGGCTGCCTTAGGGACGGACAAAGAGCTGAGTGATTTACTGGATTTCAGTGCGGTAAGAAAGAACGGTGGAAACTAACAACAGCTGTGAAAAAAACCAAAAACCCCCCCAGAAACCCCAAACACTTTAGCTAGAAACCAATAGTAATCTAAAAGACTGGAATGAATTTTAATTGGCTGAGTCCTTGTTAAATATGAAGGTCTTTTGGACAAGTTTTTAACTCATTTTGGGGTGTGATGGAAGATTCAGGCTTTTTTTTTTTCAGAGTCTAATTACTTGCCTTGAATTCTTAACCCACCAGTTCCCCACAATAATGGAAACTCATCCCAGTGGAAAGGAAAAAACAGACACCCCTAAAACTGTAAGTCACCCCTAAAACTTGGCCATGTCTGAAAAGTAAGAGTACTAATACTTGGCTTACTCTACCTCAGCTTATTTATTCTTTGCTGGAAATGGAAAATAGAAACCAGGAGACCCAGTTGTCCATTTAAAGTTTCACACTGATGATGTTGTGGACTGGGAGGACCTGTGGTCCTGCTCCTTACCTCTCTTCCTGGGATTCTGAAAACTCCTCTCTGTACGCTGAGGGAACGTTTTTTAGAACCCTTTGGACTATTTTTGTAAATTTCGTAGTCCTGAGATCAGCACAAAGAGGAACTAACACTTGTGGAGTTTTACAGGCTGTAATCAGTCTTTCTCCATCCCCTCTGCTTCTCTTTTCCTAAACCAAGTTCCAACGTGCCAGGGGATGGATTCATTTGTAATGCCAGATGAGTTTGGTGTAAGATGCATTTGTAAAGCAAAATATAGAGAATCCACAAAACACACAAATAAATCCAAACCGCCTTCTGAGTGGGCTCTTTCATGCTGCCGCTGCCGCCACCGCTACCGCCACCGCTGCTCTTCTTCTAGACCTCCTTTTGGAGAAATGGCTTTCGGAAGTTTTGCCAGGAAATGTAGCTGTAGGCAGCTTTGCAGCCCCCTTTCTGCTTGCTGCACTTTTTCCATTCGTTCCTTTGCTTTTTGCAGGCTCTGACTCAGGAAGGTGTGCATTATCCACTCGATATGTGGAAAGAGGGAAACCAATTAGGGTAGAAATAAATGCTGGAGAGAGAGGGAGTGAAAGAGTGAGAGTGAGAGACAGAAAGAGAGAGAAAGAGAGAGAGAGAGAGAGAGAGAGTCTTGCTTCCAATTGCTCTCATGTTTGAGACGAAATGAGAATTAAGTGCAGGTGGCACTTTTGTTTTATTTGAGTTCACATATGACAGGCAAATCCAAACGGGATGGAAATGGACGTTGCCACCTTTATGGCCAAGGTTTTCAATATAACACAAATAACTTTTTTTCTCCTTTGTCAAACTAGTGTTTACTAGAAAGGCTGTTGTCCTTCAGCCTGACTTGATAACTGTGTGGGGACTGGGTTTGTGAAGAATCTAGTAATATTGCTTGCCAATCTCAGGCACCCAAGGAAAAAGAAAGAGCTATAGTGATGGGGGGGTTGTAATGTGCCTGTTACAGTTTTAAGTTGGATGGTGATGGATTTTTACTATACAAACCCTTAGCATAAACTCTTAAGTTATTTGGAATGAGTAGGTAATGTCTTTGATGAACTCTAAAGGCACAAGTGTCTTTTTTTCAACTGCAGTTTTTCTTTGTTTCTTGTAGATGTTTTCACCTCCTGTGAGCAGTGGGAAAAATGGACCAACTTCTTTGGCGAGTGGACATTTTACAGGCTCAAGTATGTAAATTCTCCTTGTTTAGTGTGACGTTAAATGTTCTTGCTTATTGATTTGCTCAATCTGTATTTTTGTCTCTGCAATGTTACGGAAAAAGTCGTTGAATTTTAGGTTAGGATGAGATGCTTATCTCAGTGTCCGTCAGCAGTGTAACACACACCAATTGCTATCTTTTGTAATTAAAAGTAGACTTTTTTTTCTACACTGAGAAAACTGTCTCAAAATTCCATTACTTAATGCAAGTCATTTTCTAATATAGTTGTAATCACACATGTGACAATAAGACCAGAAATAAATTAATGTTCTATTTGAAAATACAGAGAAAGAAATGTAACTTTCATCAAAAGGAGGAATCCCTTGTAAATAATATCAGTTATTAGTTACTGTGTAAAATTAGCCCTTTTAAAAAATGAATACTTAATTTTGCAGATGAATGTTACATAGGAAACCATAGCTGTAAATACCCTCTTGCTAATCTGAGAGGCTAAATATGAATTTATTTTTAAAATACAGTTTTTGATGCTTTAGCTGTTCTTTTTTCTTCATTTACTTGTGATGGACTTTTGTTATATTGAAAGTTACAAATTTGGAAGGACTTTAATATTTTGTAGATGAAAGATCTTTAGATTATGTTTAAAAAAAGACATTAGCGGTGTTCACAAAGGACGCTGTGTGCACAATGATTGGCATCTAAGGAAGAGTTTTTAGTACAGGATGATTTGAGTGTCTCTTCTTAAAAGTGAAGGCTGAAAATATGATACTCATTTACAGTGATTTACTTTGATGTTGTTCAATTAATTTTAAATAAGGAGTTATGCATCCTTGCCTGCTATCCTTTAGGTGCAAGACTTATTCCACTTCTGCCTGTTAAACAGCTGTAGTATTTTAGGAGTTGTGCCAGTGATGTAGAACAGACAGTGTGTTAGGCAGAATACTCTTCTTAAGTCAGGCTGGCAAATGTTGACATCTTTTAGCTGTGAGATGCCACTGGAATTGTCTGTCAGCTTATCAATATAATTTCACATCTTTTAATTCTCATCTGGAGCTAAAGCTATGAAAGAAATCTGTTTACCTAAATGATTTATATGAATGGTATATTTTAATAAAGTTGATGGCTTTTAAAGTCTCTCAGTTCTAAGTAAGTTACTTTTATTTATCCCCATTAGTCTAAGGAATTTTTCTCTCAATAACTTGATTTAGAAAATATGAGATGCCTCCTATTGTTGTATTTTGAAACTTTTGGGGGGTCTACATTGATTAAAAGTACTATTGACTAAGTGTTTGTGCTATACAGTCCTGGACCCTGTTGTTGTTTTTCTTGAAGAACTTAAGTTTTTGTCATTATTTTATTAGTGTTATATCCTCTCAATTTCTGTATGGACTTGTCTGTGTAACTCTTATGACAGGAAATATTAATCTGACTGTATGAAGTGAAGATAAATGCAAGTGTTTCTTACAGGCAAATGAGCTTTTCCTGTTGTACCCTGTCAAAACAGTAGCTACCTCTGATAGTAATTTTCTTCATGTTTCACTTAAGAAATGTACATTTGGTTGAAATCTGAAAATAGAAATCAGGTAGGCACAGAGATGGACTACATGCAAAGTCAGTGTAAGATGCTTCTTTACACTTACAAAAATGAACACATTTGTAATAACTTATATGTGGTACTTTAGACATGATTTCATAAATTAAGTGGAATTAAATGTATGAACTATGTTAAACTGACAAAAGACAGCTGTGTGTTTGGCCCATTTTCTGTGTTCACATTTGAATAAACCCCTCCCTATCATGTTTAAGTGTCTGTAGAGAGTGTAGAATGTGTAAATTGAATATATATTAATAATTTTGGTAAGTAATCCTATCAAAATTTTTACAGTTCTTATGATGTGTGTGTGTGTGTATGTGTGTGTGTGTGTGTGTATACATACATATTTAAACCTAGAGAGAGACTTCTTCCTTACTGGGCCATGTTATGATATTCTAATCAGTATGCGGTGATTATGTCTAAGGTGTTGAACTTTATTCTACATTGTACCGCTAGTGTGGTTTTGAGGACCAGATGCTTGCTTGCAAGGGGAGGAGAAGGTGTAGTAGCTGTTTCATTTTTGCCAGCCTGGTTGAAAATGCAGGGTGCTCATTCAGTGCAGTATGATGGCGACTGTAAGGTGAAGGATGCAGATTGGACTGTTAGTTTTCCCCATCTATTAAGATAGCAGAACATACAACTATTAGCGAAGAAAATGGCTTATATTTCTACTTAGTAAAATACATAAATCTCTTCTACATCATAACTGATTATAGTCATGAAATCTGTGCCTTGTCCTTTAAAGAATGAGCTAAGAAACTTTGCGTAGAGAAATCATTCTCTAAAGTTACTTCAAGTTAATATCCATTGTCCTGAGTGGACTCAGATGTCACTTTTCCTGGCTTGCTTTGAAACTTAGATCCCAGAAAGATCTGAACTATAAGTAAATTATTCCTATTTGAAAAATCAGCTATATTTTTTTTCAAAGTGAAGCATGGTAATATTTCATGCTTAAAGTCTCCCATAGCTTTTGATTCCATTAATACATGATGCTCCATTGTGATTTGCAGTGTGTGAGAATGAAAATAGAGTGTGGCCATATTCTCTTTAATCTTTGATTTCACAAACATGGTTTTTCCTACCACCTTAAGAAATGGTGAGGCTGCTAGGAAGAATGGAATGTAACCTGAGCTATAGCCTGACATTCCCAGGGAGCATTTTTCACATGAAAGGCTTTTGTCAACCCAGGAAAGGACCAGCAGTTTTTGTTTGATGTTTGCAGGTGTTCAGCAGAAAGCAGTAAAACAATTCAGCCATGATGGTCCGGAGCTTCAATGACCTTAACACAGAATTGGTGGGCTCTGGGATTATTTTTAAGAAATAGTTATAACCTATATGGTAATTTATACAAAGGGATTTAATATCAGTTATATTATTGAGCTTAAACTAAAAGCATCCAGATGCCTGGATTGGAAAATTGTTCTCACTAAAAAGTTAAAATGATAAAGTTTTTTTAAAAAAAAAAAAAGTTCTGTAAGGGTCTATAATTTTTTTTTTTTTTTTGCTAAGTAGAGGCTTCATTTTCTAAACAATCTTTCGTTGTTTTTGAGCCTTTGTGAAAGGAAGATGAATATATGGGTGCTGGTATCTTTCACAATGATAGTTTTAAAGTTGGGTCATTAAAATTAGGTTCAGTGAAGAAGTTGTTTTATCAGCCCTAGTCACATTTGCTACATGTACTTACAGTTATTCTGTGATGGGCCCTGCATCTTTCCATCTTCCTCCCTTAATTTAAGTTGAGCTTTTTCCCTATAACTGGTTAGTTTTACCTAGGTGTTCAGCAGTTGTTAAAAATTGCCAAACGAATGGTGTTTGAACAGTTAAGAGGAGAACAGTGAAATACATCTCATTTCTCTTGTGGGTCATTTTTGGGAGACAGAAAACACTTCTTGGCATTCATTAGATTAACCTATACCTGTATGACATCAACATAGCCTGTTAATTGAGTAAATTCATTGAGAAAAAATATCTAATATAGTTTTGTGTAATATAAAAGATTCAAGTGGTGAGTGCCCTGGCCTGTTTTCATTCTGTGTCAGTTTGAGTTCATGGTGATGCTATTGAGAAGCTGGCCTCTCTTCAAGGTACCTACTTGTGAGTGAGCTACTCACACCAAGTACCATATATGTGTGTGTGTATGCATGTGTGTGTGTTAAAAGCATCCTACTATGGTAGTATAGCTCATGATGGTTGTGTAACTTTTTGTAAAAGGCAGATATATTTAATAGAATTTGAAAAAGTACAGTGATATCAAGGCCATTATGTCAGAATCAAGAATTTGGAGGTTAGAAAAGCTCCAGCAGTGTCCTGCTGAGTGCCCTCAATACACAGCTAAAGAAAGCTGAAGCCCAAGTTAGGGATCTTCTAAGTGGTGCCTTTGTTATTATAAGAAAATAAGTTTAATTTGCTAATTCTCTAAGGGACTGCATATCCTTTATTGGAAATCACACTGGCTTTACTACTTGTTTCTCTGTCATTTCACTGGGCAATAGGTATTAGAATTTATGTGCTGATATTTGTGCTCATAATGGTTCTGTGTGTATGTGTACCCTCTGCATGCTCTTCTCTGAAGTTTAGATGATCAGTCTTTCTCTCTTGACCAGTCTGCCCTGTGCCTGGTAGTGAGCTGTTGAGTAGTATGATAGAGAATGAGTGAATGTAGCACTGAGAAGATTAGAAGTGCTTTAATGTGCCATGAGGTGTTCTCTAACTGTGTGTATATTTTCTTTTTAATCCTCATAAGAACCCTATACAGTGCAAGGACTACCATGCCCAATTCATGGATGAGGACACTGAGATCAGGGGTGTCAAAGAAGTTACTCTCCCAGTAGCCAGTAAGGAAATTAGGTTCTAAACTGAGGCCTGCCTAACTCACAGTCCTTAGTCCTTTTCACACACACACACACACACACACACACACACACTGTGTTCTTATCTGATAATTATATTTTTCATGAATACATAGCTATAGAATATAATACTGAGGCTTGGCATGGAATGCTATCTATGATCCTGTTTTTAAAATCCAAATAAATATACCCTTCTAATATGATGGATATCAATGTAACTTAACACATCTTTTTGTATTAATTTTAATATGTATGTATGTATGTATGTATGTATGTATTTATTTATTTATTTATTGTGTCGCTGGGGATCAGACTTGGGTCCTTGCACTTGCTGGGCAGGCATTTATACTTCTGAGCTGTTTATTTGTTTATTTATTTTCAAGATAATGTCTTGCTTTGTAGCTCAGTCTGGCCTTGAACTATGTAGCCCCAGCTGGTCTTAAACCTGCTGTGAGCCTCCTGGGATTATAGGTGCACGCCACCATGCCTGGGGTCATTTTTTAAAAAGGGAAATGTAGCAGTTTTTTAAAGTTCTTATGCTTGAAATACACTGTAAATTGATAGTTTGCAAGAGAACCATAAAATATTTTCATTATGTTTATGTGTGTAATCAGACACGAAGTTGAAGTATCCAAGTCTCACCTATTAATATCTAAAAGTGGAGGTCTCCTATCTAAGTATAAAAAAGTGTGCAGTTCATTGTTAGGTCTTTGAAACTGATTATTCAAGCACAGTAATCCTAAATTTGATCTGAATTACTAAAATAAGTGGTTTGAAAGTTTTGAGATGTCTGTTAGCAGACATATGCTTAAAATGTTCGTTTTCTAAATTCAGAAGGAAAAGGAGTGCTCTGTGTGACATTGACTTCAGTAAATAAAATGCATTAAACAAGCATGGGGATCCAGGAACTATTGAGAATGAAATGCTTAACATTTTTGACAACATCAGCAAATTATCTTTACCCTACTATTGTAATGAGGAAATCACTTAAATAACAGATGAACAGCGAAGTCACATAAACATATATAATAGAACTATGTAATGAAAGTTTATGCTGTTAATTGCTTGAATCTGTCTTAAATGCTTAGAATCATGGAGCAGTAAAGACTGTCATATAAACAGTTTTCTTTTGAGCTTAAAATTATTCCTTTTTGCTTTCATCTGCTATGATAAACAAAGTAATTTTGTAAGCTTTGCAGATAAAACATTTACTCCTAATGGTAAACTGCATTTTATATTGGAAGTTTGTAGCCTTGTCCAAGGCAGGGAGTTGAGTCCTGGTGGCCTGAGGCCTGTGATTTTCAGTGTTTAGTATTATACCATTTAGATCTGTTCCCATAAGCCAAGATAACAGATCTTAAGTTGACTAATAAGGAACATGGTGTGTTTTGCGTATTCTTTAGTTTATAAGTCTTGAACCAGATTGTTCTTGGCCAGACCTTTACACTCTATGTGCATATTGGTTAAATCAGATCTCGTAGAGATGAAGCATCCAAATGAAGCCAGGTAGCAGAAGAAAAATCCACCCTTTCTTAATTTTTGTATTTTATGAGTTATTTTTATGACCAGGTGTTCTTCCAAGTTAATTAGATACTGCTAAATATTACAGAAGTAAAGCACTTTATAGGATATTTTAAGGGTTATTTTTGTTACTGACTTGTTATTGCTCTGAGTAAGATTTTCACATTGGCCAACGCATTTATCAGCTTATATATGAGTTAAAATGCATAGTCCATTTAGACTGAATGTAAGGTGTGGTACATGGAAATTACATGGATTCTTTACACCTTTATCTCTAAAAGCTTATGAGAGAGATATAAGAAAGTAGTAATTTAGTCTTTCAAGAAGATTTGTTAGCACTTTGTTATTTATATGAACAAATATATATACAAACACATATATTTATTTATATTAGACTCAGAGGAATAGCAAAAGTGCTGAAAAGGTTGTCATGTTTACTTTCATTTCAAAAAACAAATAAAGGCCCAGTTAATCAGCATATCAAACACCCAGGTGTGTTTAAAATTAGTTTATGTGGATGAATTTCAGGGCCATAAGAAAGTATTTTATTTAAAGGTGCAGCCACAGAATTGTTCCAATGGATTCTTTTGTATTTTTGTGTGACAATTAACATTTAATGAATGACTTTCTAGACTGCCATTGGTGGTAATTACTATATGTAGCTTATTAGCTGCAATCCATTGTTGTATGTGGCTGTATTGATTTGTTTTGCAAACAACCCCTTACACATGTGGCAGTAGTTTGCACATTACTTTTTAAAAAACCTGTTTAACTTGCTGAGGCTGATATTGCCTCTAAAATCTTTAGCTTATAAATTATTGTGTACTGGGAGGCCTTTTGGAGCAGAGTCATTTCATTAACTTTTCTACCACATATCTTCATCTTCAAATTCCCACGGAATCCCCCCAAATACCTCATTTTTGTTTTCCAAGCAAATAATGGCCATTTAGAAGTGGCATTGCATTTTTTAGATAAGGAACCAATGTGTGGGAGGGTGAAATGTCCTTTCTCCAAATCATACAGTTGGTTGTGGCTGTAATAGGACACAGATACTCATGTCTTAACCCTCTGGTCAAAGAGCTCCTGCTGCTTTTAATTAAGGCTTGGATTCCATCCGTTGGTACCAACTGTATGTTTGTTAAGAAGAAGAAAACTTATATAATCTATTAGTTCTGAAAAAAATAATAAAAGTTGAGATTGTGAGAGGTGGACATTGTAATCGGGTTGACTTGTCATCACAAGTTTTAATTTGGCCAAGGCAGTTGACGAGTAACTGTTAAAATGTATTGTGTTATTAAAAATAATAAAGTAAGACTTATGATTAAATATTAGGGCTGTAATTTAATCTTGGGGGTTCTGGTGCTGTTCATAAACCATTTGGCTTTTTCTGTAACAGATGACGTCAAAATACAGCTTGATTGAATTATGATCCTGCGCCCAGGGGCACCTGCTTGAGCACCTAACTTCATGGTGTGTCAGCGTTTCCATTACCAACTTTTTTCCTCCCCTCTGACATTTTTAACTTCGAGTAGTTAAACTAGACTGATGTTTGGCATATAAACTTTCAGTCACATGAGAGTAGACTATTTTCTCAATAAAACAGAGAAGGTGGTAACAAAGCCCTGTTACAGAAAACCTTTGCAAATGCTCTGTCTTTAATCTTCCATTCATTTAAACATTCCCTTTTGGGGTACTTAGCTGAAGTGTAAGGCATCCAAATGGAAGGTTTGTAATCTCAAATTTCCCAAGGAGCTAGAGTGTGTTACGTGAGGGAAAGATGAAGGATCTGTGGAGAATTACCTGTCACAATCTGATTGAAGGTACATTGATGTACTTGTAGTACACGCCGGGGTCACACTTTGTATTTGTAGTTGTAGGACAAAGAGGGCTTTGGGGGAGAAGATCTTCCCTTGAGAACATTGATTCCACTAAGAACCAATAGAGAATCACATATAATTCCACACAGTGAATTGGAGCCATAGTCATACTGTGGACATTTTTTTTTTTCAGGGAAGATGGATGATGAATGTTCATATCACTTTCTTGAAAGAGGGGTAGAGTTTCGACCTGTGTATATTGGGACTGGAGTTAGGCTCAAGGTAACTGAACTAGCAAAGAAGGAAGAAAACACAAAGGGTGAAGCAAAGAGATAATCCAGAAAGGGACAGCACAGTCCAGCACTGGGCACCAATCTGGGCAAGTACGGGGCGATCATTCCCCCACAAATATGCCTGTTTTGGTGGCCAATAATTTCTTTTGGGATTTGGTATTTCTTTGGTAATATAACATATATTAATCCAGTTTCTTCCATAAGTACATGTTTTTAATAGTTGTATTAAGAGAAGAATTGAGTTTTTCATTCCCAGGCTTAAGTTTTTCCTGTTATGTCATTTAACAGTGGAAATTGTCTTGATCCAAAATGTTAGCTGCTTTGGAGAAAATTTTTATTTAACCAAATTCTGGAAATTCAAATTCTTTTGCATTATTTTGTTAAGAAGCTCATTTTGACTCATAGTGTAATACAACCTGAAAGCCTCCTTCAGTATAAAAAGAAAAAGTTTAAAACTCAGCAGCATAATTCAAGAGAAGTTTCCATTTTTTTTCAAAAGTAAAACTATCATATTTACATCATTTTGAAGGTCACAAAAATTATCATTATGCTTTTTATTATCATTACATGCACTGCTACCAATGCCACATTTTTGGTCATTGTTGTTCAAAAGTTAGCAGGGAAATTAATGATTTAGAAAATATATTTCAAAAATAATTTCATCTTAAGCATTACATATATAATATACATGAAAATATTGTGGATTTGCCAGGAGAACTTTGAATTAAACTTATCATAATTGCTATACAAATAGGAAAGAGCGTCTCTGTCTGTACACCATCCTTTCCATAAGTATTGATGTGTGGAGATGCAAGCATAGTTCTCCTTGTGATATCTAAATATTTTACTCTAGCATATATAGTACTTCCAGGTCCAAATTCAAGTAATGGTAGATATTGGCTTAGAAGGAATGTATTACTAAATAATTACAATAGAATAGAAATACTTTTCAAATAGCATAATTCCATGAAGAATATTCTAGACACATTTACAGTTTTTCTGTTGAGATCCCATATATTTACCAAAAACAGTAACTCTGAGCCTGTGTCCACGTGTAACTGTATAAGCCTAACAGCAGGATGGATCAGAATGTTTATGGAAACAGGACTTTGCCAGCTATTATTGTTGTGAATAGACCCAAATTTACTGTCAGAGACTCTATGGGTAATAGTGATAATTAGATTCCATTTGTCTTTTTTGAGAAGAAATTTAAAAAAAATTTTTTTTTGGTCTTCTTGAGACAGGGTCTTGCTATGAGTTCAGGCTGGCCTTGAGCTCACTTTGTAGCCCAGGTTGGTCTCAAACTCATAATGATCATCTTATCTCAGCACAAGTTTTATTTATGATTGTGTTATTTTCCTTATAGGCCACTATAGAAACATACTTTTTAGTTCCCAAGTGAATCTTCTTAATATTTATTACGATGTTTGCACACAGGAAAGTTATTTTTATACCTTTAAGACTGAGCATTTATTGAGCATCTACCAAGTATCAGGTCCGATGCAGGGTGCTAGAAATGAAAAGGTGAGCGAGACAGACAGGTTTCTGGGTGTCTAATCCAGGAGAGGGACGTGGTGGTGTGATCACTGGAAGAGACAAGAGGTTCTTCGTGTGAGAGGTGTGCAGTGTGGAGACAGTTGCCCCAGGGGATCTGGCCAGGTTTAAGTAATCAGGAAGGTGCTTGGAGGTGGGCTGGGACTTGGTGGCTGCTGGCTGGGGCGATGGATCGTGTGCCGAGATCAGGGCGTTGTTGTAGGGGAGGAGAAGGGCAGGATTGGAGCTGAGCCTGAGAGGTGCAGAGGGGCTTCCAGATGTTGCAAGGCTGAGGATTAGGCAGTTTTGCTGCTGTGTGCTGTGATGGGGATTTGTGCCTGGGACAGGGTGCAACAGCCTGGAGGCCGTGCTTCAGGGAACTCACCGTGGACAGCTCACAGTGGGCTTTTGCACATATCCAGGTGAGAGATGGGGTGTTGGATCCCCAGTGTGCATGGTGAAATCTGTGTCGTTAGCTCACTGGGAAGTGTCCGTAGAAGGCGCTTGCTTTTCTGTGAAAATATAACTTCAGTACATGCAAATGTGCCATACAGCTACCAGGTGCCCCTTTAGCCACCACTGTAGGCGTCCTTTTTATTCTCTGAGAAAAGTTAAATTGATTTTTGCAATTCTTCTCTGTGAGGGTGCAGAGGTCCAAGTGGGTCTTATTTAATGGCTTTCCATAATTGTGCACCATTTCGACTTCTTAGAGCTTATGTTGTGACCAGTAAATATCGGCACTTTGGTCAGATCTGTTGAACTCTTTCTCTTCCAGGGTCGGTATCAGATGGCAGAACCACAAGATGTTGGTGAACTTTAGGATGGGTTGGTTGAAGTGATATTCTGAGATCACAGTATTAGTACTTGATTGCATTTTTTCCTTAGGTAGCCTATAGGAGAAAATTATCTAGTAATCCTTGGTCAGTAGCAAAACGAAGCTGATTATTTTTCCCACTCATCTCCCACCTTGATCTTTCATCTCCCCCATTCCCTCGTTTATCTTATTCTTTATGACTTAGAGTTGTCTCTTGAGTCATACTGATTAGTCTGTTAATCCATTAGGGTGAATTTTGCCTTTTTAAAGTATATTGTGTTCAAGTTGATAAAATCCTGCCCTTTTGTTCCTTTTCCATCTTAGGGATGGAAAGGCCAGCTAGGTAGAGCTTCGGAGTGACGCTGCGGTCCTGGGCCAGGTCCTGCTCTCTGTGTCGTGAGTTAGACCCAGCTCCATGAGCCTAGAGGCTTTTGTGTTCCTCTCCAAAGGCTGCAGAATGGAAAGGAGAGAGGCCTCACATCATGAGTGGGAAACCCCTTTCAGCCTGGATCCGCAGCTGGTGAGCCAACAGAACAGTCAGGGTGCAAGTGGGTAGGGGCCCTGTGCCTCACAGAGGACCTGTCAGCACCCAAGTGTGCTTTGGTCAGTCTTAACTAAAACCAGAATGAGGCATAATTACTTTTCTTTGAGGGAAAGCACAGAAAGCTTCACTAGAACTACAGTTCTTTATTTTTTTTTTTTATTTTTTTTCTGTTAAAAAACCTGTGGTAGAATGTTAAGGCTGATGAAGGTGAGGACAGGTTGATAGCTGTTTGTTAAGGGTATTTGTTTGCTTTTGCGTGGGATAGTTCATAACTGGAAGGAAAACAAAACATAATAAAATAAAAATTCTTTCCATTCCTGTTCCCTCTGGCCATGGCCCTGCTTCTTCATAGCAAGGGTTTTGTTGTGTTTGCTGCATAAGGCTGCCTTTATGCCTTCTACCCAGATGCTTTTTGTTTTAGATTTAACCCAACAATCAGATACTGATTGAGTGATTTTAATCCAAAAATCTGAATAAGAATGGTTTAATATAGGACATGTTTTGGAGCACCAGCCTGACATCCTAAGTGAAAAATTCCACATGTGACCTCAGGTGACGTGACATGGTCAACACACAGGTGTGCCAGCAGAATTACATCAAATGATGTAATAGGTAAGGTGTATGTGAAACATAAATAAATTTAATGTTTAGACTTGGATCCTGTCCCCCAGATATTATGCAAATGCATATATTCTAGATTCCAGAAAACATCTGAACTTCAAAACACTGGTAAGGTACACTCAATGTGTATTATAAAACATAATTTATCATATATTTGACAGTTACAGAATAATATATGTAGCTTAGTGGTGTCGTGAACACTCCCAAATCTACCACCGAGCATAGAAACTATATAGTTTCTGTAGTTCCAAAACCAGCTGTTGGCCTAGTCTCTGGCTTTCTTCCCTGTCCACATTCCCCATCTTTTTCTGCCAGGGTAAACACCCTCATGCTTCCTCTTTCTTTCTTTTTTTCCTTCCTTTCCTTACCTTCCATCCCTTCCCTTTGCTTTCCTGTTCTCCTTCCCCTTCCCTTCCTTTTTTTTCCTCTTACCCTTTTCTTCCCTCCCCCTTCCTTCCCTCTCTTTCTTTCTCCATCTCTCCCTCCCTCCCCCTTCTCTTTCTTTAGTTTTATGACATGACTGTGAATCCCTAAACAAAGTGTCATGTGTCTTGGCTTGTATCTGAAGATTATCAGAATAGCTTCATATTGTGTTGTGTATTATTTGCCTGCTAAAATTAATACCTTTTTTAGGCCGGGCATGGTGGCGCAGGCCTATAATCCCAGCACTCAGGAGGCTGAGGCAGGAGGATTGTTGTGAGTTCGAGACCAGCCTGAGCTACAAAAGTGAGCTTAAGGCCAGCCTGAACTGCATAGTGACACCCTGTCTCAAAAAGACAAAAAATAAAATAAAATAAAATTAATACCTTTTTAAGATTTATGCATGTTGATGTACATGGCATTAGTGTGTATGTCACAGTTTTATTTGCACATGTTCATGACAACAGACCTCTGGGCCAACTCCCTTCTTTTGGGAAGCTTCTTGTGTTTTTGTGTGATACATGTGTATATAACTTCGTCAGGTAGGTGCTTCTTATTAGATATTCATGAGTAGAGGTGGTAGGTTAGAGTCTTGTGAAAGCTCAGCACGACAAGATTGTTTTCCAAGGTTTTTAACTACCCAATATCCTTTTCTGAAGCTTAAACTGATGCCTATCTTGGCCTACCTTTGGTGCTAATAAGAATTGTTCATTTGTATCAATCAGGTAGATACAAAATTTAAAATATATCATTGTGGTCTTTTGTCTCCTCCATAATAAGGTTAATTTCCTTGTATTTATTATTACTTACATGGATTTCTTTTGTGAAAGTCCACAACCCCCACGTTCTGTTCCTTTTTTCCCACTGGTTTATGATTATTGAAATATTTTGGGGCTGCTATCTTCTTTCTCAGAGTACTGTGCATATTTTACAACTTCTCTTCAGCCTCTACATTATGCATTTTAATAAAAAAAAGTCTCTAATGTTGTCATGTCATTGGTTTTCTCTTTATCATTTTGTGCTTTGTTGTCATGGCCAAGGAATCGTCGTCAACCCCAGGGTCATGCAGGAAATTTCTTACATGTTTCTTCTGAAAATGTTCTCCTGTGTTTACCTGCTCATTTCAGTTTTCAGTATGATTGGGATTCACTTTGTATGGAGTGGGGTAGAAGGCTCCTGTTGCATCATTCCATAGAGAAAGCTAGATACACACTTCTTCTAGGTTTATGGAAAAGTCTGACCTTCCGCCTGTCAACCTCAGTGCTACTTCTGTAGAATCTTTCCTTTTCCTACTTGCGAAGGTCTTTCTTCCTGGCAGACAGTTTGTCTAGCCTTCCCTCAGCACATTACAGTTAAGTTTCATAGTGTAGGGGAGAGCTCAGGGGCATAACTGCCTTACTGGTAAGCCCAAGGGCCTGAGTTTAATCTCTGGTGCCAAAAAACAAACAAATAAACAGAACCCCTTCCGCCCCCCCTCCCCATAATCCCAGCTCTTGGGTTATAGGTAGGCGAATCACATATGAAATCATGTTGCTTAGCTTTCTTATTAATTCTTAGGCTACCTGCATGTGTTCTTTAGAGTTTACTTTGTAGATTGTTGTGTGCTTTCTTCTTTCAAACTCCTAATTCTCTTCCTCTATAAAGTTGTGCCTGGTGTACTCTTATTACCATTTGACTCTCTGCTGACTCTACAGTTGTTTAGCTTTTCATTCCTGATATTTATTTGTAACTTTTTTTCTTTTTTCTTGACCAGATAACTGTATAAGCTTTTATCACTTATGTCTTTTCAAGGAATAAACTTTTGGCTGTATGGATTGGTTTTATTATGTGTTTGTTTTCTGTTTCACCAATTTATCTTTGTTACTTGATTTCTATTACTCGATGTGTTCATTTTTTTTAACTTTTAAAAGTTTGTTGGTATAATTTAGATATACATAATGAATTTGAATATACAAATTCATTATAGGGACTTTGTATGAATGTATGATTATACATTGATACATCCTGGTTATTGATCTAACTTAATTTGATGCATTATCTTGTCTTCATTTTTTTTTTTTTTTTGTGGAACCAGGGATTGAACTCAGACCCCTGAGCTTGCCAGGAAAGTGCTTATTCTACTGAGCCATCTCCCAAGCCCCTTCATGTACTTTTTATGTGTAAGAAAATACAGCTTAAGTAGACCTGTATGTTGTACGTTGTGGTGTTACTTTATCCTGTAAACTTTAATTTGTAACATTTTCATCATTTTAGATTTATAATCATCGAAAATTTTTCCATATTTTTTTCCTCTGACTTTTCCAGTACTTACTGGTATCTTGAAAATTCTGTAATAAATGTGTAATTTACCTAATTTATAGATTTCTGCTGTCATTTTTCAGAACACTTCTATGTGGTAACAGCTTTTTGGTATTTATCAAGATTTTATTAATAGTTTTGTTACTTTTTCTAAGTAGTTCATTATGTGCTTATGAAACAAAAGATGTACTCTTTTATTATAACATTATCTGTATGTGTGTATATGTGCATGCTCAGGAATTCAGATGTGATAATTGTGCCTTTAAATAATCTATGTCTTGCTAATTGTTTTTAATGTCCCTGACATATATGTCATAGAGAAAAGTAAGTTTAATTAATCTGTGATGGAAATATTATAATTTCTTTGGCTAGCCATATTTATATTACTGAATGCATTTATATTTGCAATTGCTTTGTCTTTGTGGGCTAGATCTTTATCAGGTAACATTAAATTATCATTATGTAGTTTTGTAAAACTATTAATTCTCTCAAATAATTTTAGGATCATAGAATATTATTCTTTCCATTGCTTCCATTTCTAATAGAAAGTATTCTTGTTTTGATCTTTACAATTATTTTTACAAATTAGTTAATACATCTTTTGCAGGCAGTATTTAGATTGCCAGGTGTTTGTTTACCCTGTTCAACATTTCCTTTGGGATTTCAGATCTTTATGGGATCATTTTAATATTTGATAAAATACATCTTTTAGATGTTTTATTGGCATAGGAAAGTTTAAGGTCAACTCCTTAATTTTTGTTTACTTGGAATGTTCTTGTACTTGAAAGACAATTTTATAGCACAAGCAGTTGTAGACTGGCATTTATTTTCTTTCATGACTTTGATTACTTGTCTTCTGAACTCCATCCTGGCTTGTGAGGAGGAGGTGTGGTACCTCCCCGAGTGGGAGAGACACCCTGTCCCTTGGCTTCTTTTGGTATCTGAAGATTTTGCTATGATATCATTTTTACTGTTCAATTTTATGATTTTACTGTGTGATTTTTTTTCTTAATTTTACCTTAGGATACTTTGTTCTTTTTGCATCTGTTTTATACCATCCTTCAATTCAGAAAAATTATCAGCTTTTAGCTTTTCAAATATTGTTTCCTTCATTTGTTCTGTTGTCTTCCTTGAGTACTAGTTGTTAAACTTTTTCTTCTGTCTTCTGTTTCTCTTCACCCCTCTCATACTTTGTCTTCTTCTACCTGCTATATTCTACATTATTTCTTTAATTTTACCTTCTAGTTTGTGAATTATCTCTTCAGCTTTGTCTAATGTGTTTATAAATATTTCTTATCCCAGTGCTTATGTTTTTATTTATTTATTTTGTGGAACTGGGGATTGAATTTAGGCACTTGTGCTTGCCAGGGAAGCACTTATTCTACTGAGCCATCTCCCCGGCCCCTTATGTTTTTATTTATAAAAGTTCCATTTTGTTCTTTTTAACATATGCCTGCTGATTTCTGTGTATTCTTATTTCTTACACATTTCTGCATTATAGTTTTCATTTTTAAATGTAGTACACAATTATATTGATTTTTTAAATAATTCCAGCATGTACTGCATAGGCTTATTTTATTCTCTTACAAAATTCACTTAGGTTTCTTTGTTTTTCTTGTGTGTAATCCTTATGATTTTGTATTTGGTAGATATTAAATCTGTGAAGAGGTGGGAAACTGAGGTGAGAATCTTTTCCCCCTGAAGAGTACTGGCTCTTAAATCAAGACTTGTTTAATCTGGAAGCTTCCTGTTGGTTTCTTGTGTGGCCCAGTCCTTCCACAATTGGGGTACTGCCTCTACACTGAGCAGATTCCTATCTCTTGTACCTGCTTTTCTCCTGGCAACTTCAGTTTTACTTTTGATGCCTTCAGCATGCCCTCTTTTTTTGAATTCATACTTTTGCAGATTTTTTTTTTTTAAACTTGGAACCTTGGCTCTGATGTGAGAGACCTTCAGAATATATAATTGGTCATATGTTCCAAAGCAGAAATCTGATTTACTGCATAGCCCTTTTAAATTTGGCTCTGTCCCCATTTATTCCACTGAACCTGTTATGGATACTAACAAGTTACATCTCTCTTAGTAACTTTTTTAGAAAATTATCCTTGTTGTTTTATGGGAATTCTGTTCATCCATCTTTCACTTGACGTGTTCCCAATATTCTTCATACCTCTGCTGTGCTGGCACTTCTGCCTGAACTGCAGATCTTTTGGAACTTCAGGGACTGTATCAAACTTTTTTCTCTTCTGGTGAGATGCAGTTGGTGTCTCTCAGCATTACTCTGCAACGCCAGTTGTCTGTTTTACTTGATTCCTCCTTGGCCCCTTAATGTGTGCTTCCCATAGAATTCTACCTAGAAGCAGTAGTAAGTATTGCAGTGCATCTAACCAGGACCTGGACACCTCGCTCTCTTCATGTTATCCTTGTCCTATCTAGTAATTGTGAAATTTGCTCTCCACCTTTGCTTCTGCCAGTTGAAATCAAAGAAACTTGATTTCTTGCCTGGTCAACTGGAGAAGTCTTCTGTACTTGTACTCTTTCTCTGTAGACTCCATATTTCCAAAGGATCAAACTGATTTCTTTTTTTTAATTGAAACAGGCTATGTTGCCTCCCAACTTCAGGGTTTTATCATGGTCCTTGGAATGGTCCTGGAGGGGCTTCCCAACCTCACTTGTTCCTTCTCCTGTGGCTACGTGTACTCCAGCTCCCTGGGACATTTAGTTCTTCGATGCTGGCACCCTAGGCCTTTGTGCATGGTGTGAAAGAACCTTCCTCTTTGCCTGCCTATTTAGAGCTCAGCTGAAATGACATTTCTTAGAAAAGTATTATTTGATCTAATCTAAATGGAAACTTGTTTTGATTTAATACATTCAGACTTTATTTAATAAATAATTTAATAAACAGACATGTAGTTGAAACAGAATCTACTGATTAATAGGAATGTGTATAACTGTTCATTTGGTTTAGAATCATAGTGTTATTGAAAACCACTGATTTTTTTTTTTGTTGTTGTTGTTGTTCATTTTATGGGCTTTACATGTCCGCAACATGTTTGATGACCACATTTCAGCTTTTACATGTGCACATACATTCTGTGTATCACCAGGTAAATTATCCATTTCAGGAGTTGGAGAACTAGCTCTACTGAATATTACGGCAGTCTTTCTCATGTCATTTTCTGTGTTAAGCTGTCTTAGTTACTTTTCTCTCATTGCTGGGAAAAATACCCAACATTCAGAATGGGGAAAGAAAAGGTTTTAGCTCACAGTTACTGGAGGTTTCATAGTTTAAAGCAGCTTGAATTACATGGCGAGACCTCCAGACACTGTTGTCTCCCGCTACAGGGTCTGGAGAGAGGCTGGGGCGCCCCCATGTCTGCGATGATGTCCCTCAAGCCCCGCCCCGGCCCTCTGGCCACGCCCCTCAAGCCACACCCTGTGCCTCCAGCAGTTGCTACCCCATGATTTGCATGAGGCTTTAGGGGGACAACTAGATACAAACCATAACATAAACCTTGGAATCTGATTATCCTCAAATCACTGAAGAACCAAGACTCAGATAATTCCCTGATTTGATCAAGGCTACACAGGTAGTGAGGAGTGGAGCCTAAATTTGAGCTCTAGCAGGAAAGTTCTTTCCAGATCATCTGCTTCCATTCTTTTCTGGGCAAACTTCTAGCAAATCCTGATACTGACAGCAGTTCTCCAAGCTCTTCGCAGACAGTAATTCCCGTCCTATGTACAGCAGGCTCAGGAGGGCAGGGCATTTTTGACATTTATTACAGATCTGCTTTTCACTCACTAGCTCTTTATTGCTCTGAGTATCCCTTTGAGGTCTCCTTGAGTTAACAGATAAGAAAAATTAAACAATGAGTGATTAAATGAGCTCTCTGTGAAGTGACACAATGGAATATTGAATTGTTGATGAGTACTTCTTATTAAGTAGAAGAAAAAAATGCAAGAAACTTATTTAAATTTTAGCAATTGTGGCAATTTTGTGTTTTTCTGTATCTGTGTTTAAGTATTAGAAAAAAAAGTAACCAGCACAGTTTGGCCTGGATTTTATAGATACTGTTCTTAGGAAAAAGCTTAGTTTTGTATTCAAAGTCGATTTTTTATAGAGAAGAATATAAACTAGGTCAGAGCCCATTAGTACTTCATATGACAAACTCAGGAAGGTGAAACAAATATGAAAAGTAGGATTGGGTGAATTGGTTTCCATCTATGGCCATACTACCTGGGTGATCCAGGTAGGGTGAGTTGGTTTCTGTGTACCAGGTAGGGTGTTCATGCTGGACCAGAGCAAGCAGGGGACACAGAAGGCCAGAGGGCCTGTGCTTGGGCTGTGGTGAGCCGTGTGCGACAGCAGCCAGCTTCTCTGTCTGGAGATCTCCAGGGCCACATGTATCTTGTAATTCTTATTAAAGACAGGATAACTCTTATTCTCATAACTCTTACTAAGGCCGGTATTTGGTGATTGGTATAGCATTCTGGTTCAAATACACAATTTTTGTTTTGTTATTTTGAGTTTTGAGAGTATGTCACACCTCGTTCAGGTTTCTATCTTCTTCCCTGAGCCATGCAAATGGTGGGACTACAGGTGTGTGCCACCACTCCTAGCTCAAATGCATATTTTGGTGTTTTACTGTTATAAAACTAAATTTTTTAAAAGGTCATTATTCAATCCATATTCAATCCTTATGTCATAGGTTTAAGTATTTTATCTCTTATCTAACATCTATAAAGGAAACTTCTTAATACCATTCTACCTCACTAAATTAATAGGGAATAATGAACAATTGTTTCTAAAACAAAAACAGTCTGGATGGAGCAGAGGTCAGCAAATATTCTGTGAAAGGCATTAGTCAATTAATGGTGTAGGCCACACATTCTTTGTTGCAGTGGCTTCACTTCTACTGTTGTCACATTAAAGCAGGTACAGAGAACAAACTGGCCAGGGAAGATTGGTTACTGTGTTTCAGTACCACTCTGTTTACACAAATAGGCATCAGGCTTTGTCCAGAGGTCTGCAGTTTGCAGCTCCCTAGGTTAGCGAAGTGTGTCTTAGAATAAAAAAATGTATTTTAGATGTAGGGTAACAAGATACAGGGCTCACCTGCAAACCTTTCACATGAGTAGCTGTGGGAGCTTCTGCTTTCAGTGAATTGAAAAAGTAGGACTTCCTTGTAGGTGAGAGGAGGTGTTGTGTATACTACAGTGAGCGTGTAGAGCTCATATTATTACTTTTGTAAATAGAATAAACTCTTTGAAAGTGAGAACAGGCTGTAAGGAAGAGAAATTAGGAAAAGATCTTTCGCATCCATGTATGTGAAAGAATTGTAGAAGGAATAGATTGTTCTAAATATGTGTTAGATATGAAAGTCATCATGGACTAAGTCTAAGATTCCTTAGAGAAATTTTATGTCATAGAGCATTTTCATAGAATATTGTTACTTACGTAGCATTTTAGCAAATTTATTGAGTCTTCAGTGTATGTGAAGGACTGTGTTAAATTCTTGAGATAAAAGTGGTGATTAAAAAACATAGTTCTTGATCTCAAGGACCTTATCCTGAGAAACGTGAGCATCTACATAAATATGGTCTGTCAGCTGATAAGTTCTTGAAGGACACGGATGTCTAAGGCAGTCGGAAATCAAAATCTCTGGGGTCAAAGTATGCTTCCAGAGACGTGGGTAGAGATTGGACAGCTAAGCCTTGAGGTTCTCAGTGGGCATCTGTTTTGAGAGAATCCCTGAAGTGAGAGGAGTCCTGAAGCACGGTGTGGGTATAGGGAAAAGCAGGAGCCCTTGTGAACTCTGCAGGTGACAGGTAGTTTTCCAGGAGTAGAGGGGTAGGGATAAGAGCTAGCGGGAATGTTGTGCTCAGATATTGGCCAGGGCTGGCAAGTAAGCATCAGGGAATTTGAACATTTTGGGAACTGGAGAATGCTTTGGAACTCTGATTAAAAAATATATATATTTCCATAGGAAAAGTCATATAGGATGAAAACTCAGTATTTTGCATACAGTTTTAGGAATAAGGCTTAGTGATTGTGAAGATAAGAAGCTTTCTATAGACTTCCCTCATAATGGACACGTGCTTCCTTGCCCTGCTTATAGTGGACACAAGTGTTCTAAGCTGAACTAAAATCTATTACTTCACTTACTTAAGAGCCTACGAGTATGTTACTGTTATGTTTATAATTTTCTTAGAAGAGATAGTCAGGAAGACCAGACAAGCCTGCTTACTAGTGAGTGTGTACATCCCTGTCACCTGTCTGCTAGAGAGATGATACAGCCTTCCATCTGTAAGATGCTGTTCTTTATAAAGCCTGATGTTTAGAGTCATGTTGATTAAATTCTCATCAAACTATAGTCTGGAGCTCTGGGTTCAGCTTACATTGAAAGCTCAATAAATGTTACCAGTTAGTACCATTATTAGATTTATGAAAAATCCATGATTTCCTACTGGATGTCCATATACAGAATGCTTAGCGTTTCCTTTTGGTACCAGGGATCAAACTCAGGATCTTGTGCTTGCCAGGCAGGTGCTTATGCTGCTGAGCTATATCGCCAGCCCTCAGGTTCTTTTCTACACATGCAACTACCCTTGCAAGCATGTTTTGCTGCATAAAATGTCTAGGTGGGCAAGTGTATTTCTGGATCTTCATGGGTTTTCTTTGGAACAAGACTTCTGTAACTAAAATACCCTTCCTAGTGCTGGGTAAACTCTTCTCTGTGATGGGTTGTGTTACATATTTTCTATATAAAACAACAATGGTGTAGATAAGTTAACTAATGAATATTATTATGTGCTTTTTTTTTTAACTGCTTCTAATATTTAGTGGGGAAATTTTCCTTGTGAAGAGACACTGACAAGGCCAGTTGGCCTAAAATTAGCTCCAGCAGCTGTGCTTTGAATCAAGGCCCCACATGTGCACTTCACACTCTTTTCCCTGCTGTGCTGCCTGCTTCTTTATCTTGCTTCAGGGAGCAGTCTTTTTGGGTGAATGTTAACATTCATGTCCTCCCTGGTATGACCGGAAAGGTGTTTCTGTGTAATCACATGTACTGTATATCCAGAAGTTTAAAGAAGATTACTTCTTTATTTTGATAAAACTACCCACTAGTATAATTTTAACATGGGCTGTGTCAGAGACTTTAGCCTTTGTCCATCCCACCACCCCCAGTGTAGAAATTATGAATACACAAAGAATACATGCACTTATATATCATTTGGACCCTAAGTCAGGGTACTAGGTCATCCTGAAATTTGATTCCTCCCAAAATAAGCTTTTAAAATTCTCTGTGATAATTTTTCATCTTTTGGACAATGAAATATAGTTTACATTGTATTTTATCATTTTATATCCGGAAGCCAGTGTTAACCTACGTTCACATTATGGGTTCTTGTCCCTTTATATTTCTTTGCCCTACTGTTCAGTTAATAAACATTTTGTAGAAGAACCTATTCATGTACAAAACACTATCATGTTTCAGCTTAAGTGTCTGTGTTTGTAAGTGCACTTCATTTCACCTAATTAAGTTATTTAGTCATTTACATATTAGCAACGTACTACATATTCCTCTTTTGCAGGGACTTATTTTAATGACACCCACAGTTCTGTCATACTCCATTATATCCATAGATCCAGCTGAATAATAGCATTCTTAAAAGCCCTATGCTGAAAGTGATTAGAGGCCATGAAGGCCAAGGAAGGTAGCCTTTCTGACGATCACACGTGGAAGCCTAACTAACAATTACGGGTTTTCTCTTTTGCTTTGGAGAACTCTGTTCTACTTGCTTTGATTGGTGTTGCCAGTCTCATAGTTGAATGCCTGGTCTTTGAGATGTGTCAGTGATTGCTTTGATCGCTTTTTTTTTAAGAGATAAGAATATATAATACATGTCTTATTTACCCAGAAATCTGTATTTAATGAATTGACCACAATTTCAAAAAAAAAAAAAAGTATATTTTTTTATTACTTTCTGTTTCTACCAATTTGAGTATTAACTCACTTTTTCATAATTACAATAAAAGCTTCTTGTGACACTGAGGCGTGACCTTGATATGTACATCATGTCTTTTTACAGGGAAATGCCTAGAAGCCCTTAAGCAAATAGTGATAAAGAGAGTCTAGCAGTGTATGAATTGAATTTAATTCTTGTTTTAGTCAACCTAAAGTAATTTATTGGGACAAAAGGACATTGATCATGCTTGCCCATGTGGTTTTATAATGACAAAGTTTGTGACTCTTGGGTTAATTATCTCGGAGAAAAAATTTTGATATTATATGGGAATAAATAATTCTATATTGTGTTGTTGCTTCTATATACATACTGTTAATAGTTCTGATTTTTATTGTTTTTACTTATCTTCCAGTTTCAAAATCTGAAGTTAAAATTAAAAAGATTCAAATAGTAAAAGAACAATTATGATGTTCCACTTAGAACTTCTTAGTGTGTTGTATACTTTTTTGCTGAATTAGAATTTTCCTCCATATTTAGATTTTAGAAGATACTGAGTTGAAATACAAGCTGTGCTTGGCAACAAATGTCCACCTGCTCCATATAGCCTTTTAGTAACTCATACCTGAAATGATAGTTTGGACATCTTAGACTGAACAATTTACTTTGTATGTAGAAGGATAAAAATAATAATATTTGCATTTTTTAAAAAATTTTTGTTCGTTTGTGGAACCAAGGATTGAACTCAGACCCTTGTGCTTGCCAGAGCAGCACTTATTCTACTGAGCTCCTCATTTCCATTTTTTAAAAGCACTAGAAATGAAAGTAGTTGTCTGAGAGATGGCGAGGGGATGAGTTCTGTGGTTGGGATGCCCCTTCTCAGCATGCACCTTCTGGTGTTATTTTGTTTCTTGAACCATGTGAATGCATTGCTCATTTCTCTGGAAATACATTCAGATTTCTTTGGAACACCAAATAAATAAGGTTGTAGCAGTTACATCTTAAGTTTTATTATTGGATTCTTTTGTTTAAAATTTTAATCATAAAATGAAATAAATAAATGTGGTTAAGAGTACCACCCTTACACCCTTATTACATTCCTGTAGGTGTGGCTGTTAGATTTTTGAATGTTAGTTTTGGGACAACTAAAACTATTAGGTATGCTTTGGATAAGGAAGCAGTTTTAACAATTGGGCTACTAACTCTAGGGAAGAAAAGGTATGGGCTGGATTGTTCCAGATCTGTGTGTGACTCGGTTGGTCCGGTCTTCCTTTGGGATGGTGTTGGGCTATCACGAAGGCCAGAGGTGCTTTTGGGTAATGAGTGAAGGATTGGAGGTCCTTCCTGAGTTCTGGGGCCTTCAGACTTACATAAATGGGGATTGAGAGATGTGATGGTGAGAAGCTAAATTTTAATGTAGCCTTACAATGTTTTCCTGATTCTGGGATCATATAAACCTGTCACCTGGGTGACTAAAATGCCACCCAAGTCCTCTAAGGCCTCAAGATTTGCAGATGCTGATGCACTTGCACTGAGTTGGTCACAGTGATGAAATCAGAGGATCGTCATTTTATTTTAATGAAAATGTGATTAATTTTAAACTTTTAAGTATAGTAGATGTATATTTTTGTGATGCTGTGAGAAAAGTTTTCCATGCAATTCCCCATGTATTGGGTCTTGAATCATCAAACTGTATTCATTTGGAGAATTTGTATTACTGATAGCTGGATACTATTCTTCATTTAACCTATTTTTCTTCATTTAACATTCACTGATGTAAAACTGGGGAAATTCTGTTCTTTTGATTTCATGGTTCTTGCTTTCTGGTCTGGTCTTTACAAATATTAGTGAAATGTTACAGCCATAATCAGAGCTCCAACAGTGCTCAGGACTTGCTCCAGTGCTGTAGAGAAGATGGTGCTCTGGAAAACCATGCAATTCTTTTACAGTCAGAGATTAAACAATTTGGAATTTGAAAGAAAAACACATTGGAAGATAAAGGTATATAAGCTTACTTAACTATTAATGATACGAATTAATCTGTCAAGAATTAAAAGCAGCTTTTTTAATGACAAAAGACACTTACAGCTAATAAAGACATTACTTATCATTTGGGGTTAGATTGGTCTCTCTTTTATTTATTAATATCTGTTTAACTACAAATAGAAAGAACATCATTTGACCAGACTTTCTTGTCACAAAACCCAGTCTCTAAAAGAAATATCACTGATGGAAAACCAGAAAGACTAAATAGATGTATTTGGTCTCACAGGCAGTCCATTAATTTGCTCAAATTAAGTATTATCTTTAAATATTGAAAGGTTAAATGTACACTGATAATGGATTTAGACAGCTATTAAGCTGTAATTGCTTTCTAATGCAGTTACTAAAAGACATTTGATATAACATATTGAGAAAGGAAGGACTGGGGACTTTTCTCTACCTCAGTTTTAACGGAGAGTTTTATAGCTTTAATTCTGGCAGTTGTAGGAATTGGATAACAACGGTTTTTATGAGAGCACATACAGTATACATAAAATATTCAGCAGACAGGCTGCTGAGGGAATACATTATAACCTATAGTATATTGATGTTCACAGTTTTTGTAGAATCCGTGGCATGAGGACTAGTGAATCAATTCTCAAGCCCAAATAATTTTTCTATTAAATAAAAATCAAATATCTGTCAATATTACCAGATGGGATGTGTACCCATCTAGGCTGAATCCCTGTGTCTTGTGCCCTGATTTGATGGATACACTAGTGACCAAATTAATTTGAAAACTTCTCAGTCTGTTGGAGAGTTGCATCTAGCTTGGGCAACCAGACTGCTGGCTTTCACTGGCTGGCTAGGCAGCACTCTTTTCAATATTCATATTGTTTGAATTTGAAGATGAGATTTTCACATTTTCACAGGTTGGTTTTTTTTTTTTTTTTTTTTTTTTTTGTAAGTTGAGTTTCTGGGCTCATTGTTAACCCAGGACACAGGTAGATTGATGTAGTCCATCACTTATCCCTGAAGTTCAGTGAAAAGACAAACGTTTTGGGCTGGCAAGATAGCTCAGCGGTCTAGAGCGCCTCCCAGGGACCGCAGTTCGAGCCCCAGCACCACATGCCATGCCAGCCCCTCCCCACAGGGCCGGCTGAGCTCACACCCCACCCCCGCGAAAAAAGAATCCGTGATGTGTAGCGAGATACTGTAATAAATAAAGGAATTAAAAAAAAAAAAAAGATATATCACCTTTAAAAAAAAAAAAAAAGACAAACGTTTAAGAAGGAGGTATAAAGGAGAGCAAGACTTCTCAAAATATCTCTTTCTTCTGCATCATATGAAGACAAAGTGTGAGGATGCATTAGAAAAAAAAATTACCTGCAGTTAAGACATAAAGGCAAAGTATTTTTGACCTGAATGAAGAATGGGAAGGAAGCACCTTGCTGTTTATCCCTGTGACTATCAGATTTTTGTATTAATGGGAAGCTTTGGCTATTTGTTGGCTAAACTTTTTGTTGTTGTTGTTGTTGTTTTTTTTTTAAGGTATCAGGAATCAAACTCAGGACATCCTGCTTACCAGGCAGGCCCAGGCAGGTGCTGTGCTACTGAGCTCTAGTCCTGCCCCTTGGGTAAACTGTTTTATTAATGTTTGGGTTTTTTTTTTTTTTAACAGTGTGATTATAGAATTCACTTTGATATCACAAATCTTTATGGAGAAATAACTGTGTGAAGGTTTGTTCTGAGCTTGAGAAAGAAGTTGGGGGTCTGGGTAGTGAAGGGCACCTCCTGGGGTGTGGGTGTGCATCAGGATGCCTCCCTGCTGGGATCCTTCAGGGATGTGACATCAGTGCTTCTGTTAGTCTTTCTGTGTCCTCTCAAGAGATTTATTCACACTTTTAATCCTTAAAAGTTGTTTAGTTATTTGAATTTGATTCCTAAGAAATCATGTTCAGAGAGGCCTTAAAGGATGACTTGCATAATGTATCACAAAGTACATCCATGTGAATATTTGGCAGAATATTAAGACTAAGACAAGAATTTCAAATGCTGTAGGATGACAGTGGGAAAACTCCACTACTTCAGTGAAGTAGGAAAATTCATAGGGAATTTAGGATACAGTGTTTACCCTCTACTAAGAAAAATGGTGTAAATCACTTAGAATTGCTCCTGCTTCTCCAGATTGATGCTTTGGCTTCTTCATACAGCCTTAGTTTATATTAAAATTAAAATAGAAAGTACTTTTCTAAGTTCTGTCAAGACGGTTCAGTGCGGAATGCACAAGAGCCTAACACTGTAGTCCTTGTAAATGGAATGAGGGTTCATCCTTTCAATATACTATGCTGAACGTGTTTTCTTTTCTCACGAAGGCTGTTTTATAAATTAAAAAATTCTGAAATCTTATGATTTTGATATGGCTTGGGATTAGAATGGATACTTATTTATATTTTATCTTTATCCTCTTTTATTTTTAGCCTGTTGTGTCTTTCTCTTTCTCTTAAAGTAAATAGAAAATTGGATTCCACTGGATTGGCCATTATTATTTGATTTACTACGTTTAAAATTTCTGTGAGTCTTTAAGACTTCCATATTTAGTGTGGTTTTTATATCTTAGATATTCTAAAGTGCTTAAAGCAGCCACTGGCTTTGTCATAACTAGAGTGTAACAATATGTCTTCTTATTTATTCTTGATACTTACTGATTCACTATGTACATTGTGGACTATGGAGTTTTGTAAACCTTTCCATCCAGATGACAGATAGAAAGTAAATGTGTAAACAGGAGCTTGGAACTGGGCTGAAGAGTGCCACCCAAAATTTAAAATTCATTTGTATGCCAATATAAGAAATAGCCATGAAGTTGGTACTCAGGCATGTACCTGATGCTTGATGTGTACCCCGTACTGTCTGCATTCCAGGGGATTCACTACATGGACCCGGAGGGAGAACGAGGTTTGTAGGCAACGCTTTTGAAGGGCATCATGGGAGGGTTTAGGCAAGTCACAGCTGTCACTCATTCTGTGTTATCTTCTGTCCTGTGAAATTCCCTATGAGTCTTGATATTTGAGGTAGACATTGTTACTGAAGGGAGTCTAGCAAACAAAACCACCCGAATGGGACATTACGTGACAGCCAAATGTAATGTTATTTTATTCAAAAAAATTATGTAAGTGCTTTCATTACAAAGCTGGCCCAGTCTCATCACATGACAAGCTTTTTACGAAATCGTGAAAATGTATACGTTCCTGAAGGAGGATTTTTCCCTGCGTCTATAGTTTGTTTTCTTAGTAGGGTACACATGAGTGCAAACAAGAGCAGGCAGCCCTGGAGTCTGCCTGGGAAGTAGGGTGTCCCAGTTTAGGTGTGCTGTGATTGCTTCTCCTTCTTTGCCATTCATTTCTGATTGAAATATCTAATGATTCTCATCAAACAACATTTCAACTTTCTATGAGATCCTGGAAATGATCCTTTAGATCACATTATGAGGAACAATGGACAAAACGAGCTTTAATGGGCAGGCTACAGTGGTTGTGCAGCTGTTGGTGACAGTGTAGAGCTGCAGCCGTCCCTGTGGTGGCATTGTGCCCGTGAAGTGATGTGTAAAAACAGTGTTTGTGGTGCAGTATGTTTAACTTCTGCATCACTTCCAGGTTTGGAACTGGCATGTTTTATGGCATGGTTCTCCTGGAGATTAAAAAGAAAGAGAGTGAAAAACTCAGTCTTTACAGCAGTATTCCTATCATCAACAACTTTACTCAAGAAATAATTCTTTGGACTTGAAAGTATTTGTCCCAAGCCAGCAAGTAAATTTTTTTTAAAGTAAGTTAATCTTGGGACTGACAAAAAATAATGGCTAATTTTCTAACAGGTGTGGTCTTTGTTGGAGGTGTTAAGATTAAACCAAAGTTACTTAAAATATGTTTGTGATCTTAGTTTGTTGCATATGGGAAATGCAGCTCGGTCAGTTCAGTCCAGCTCAGTTTTTGGCCATTGTTTCTGAGCATGGACGGCAGAGCACAGCATGCTTCGAGCTTGCACATGAAATGTGAAGATAGGTACCAAATGGCCCAGACCCCATGGAGCATGTGGTGTGTCTGGAGACCTAGGCATAAACAGTTGGGGATAATAAATGGACTGGGACAAGGTATTTGTAAAAGCTAAATAGAGGATTGCTTTGCAGTTGGAGAGCTCTTAAGTAAATGGCAGTCAAAGTAAAATTATTACCTTTGAGTCTCAGCTACTTGTATGACACTGTGGACGTCCACAGTGCAGAGTGAATTACGTGGTGACCACTGAAACTTAGTCTCATGCTCCAGGACCTAAGTCACCTTAAAAAACAGAAAATATGGGTTTTTTTTTCTACTTTCTTCAGAGATTTAGTTTTGTTTTCCATCATGCTCCTTTTAAAAATCAGATTTCTCCCATCCTATTTCTTCACTGGGCTTCTGAAGACGTTCATTCACATTCGCATGTATTCAGACATGTAATCCCCAGCACTGGGATTACACACATGCATTACCATACCTGGTTTGGGGGCTGGTGCTGCATGTGGTACTGGGGATCAAACTCTGCTCCTTGTGCTTATCAGACAGGCACTTAGACCGCTGAGCTATCTTGCCAGCCCCACATTCAGAAAATATGTTTCAAGTTGAGGAAAGTAACTTGGCAAAATGTGAATTGCAGGCTTCATTCATGTGCAGGAGAGATGGTAAAAAATGTCTCAGAGCTCTGAAGCAGCAGGGAGGAAGGAACACTGGAAGTTTCTTATGCAGATGAACACGTCAGAGCTCTGTACCCAAGTCAGGTTGGAGGAGGCACAGGCCAAAGTTAAGAGTTGTGCTCGCTCTTTCTTTCTCTTTCTTTCTTTCTTTCTTTCTTTCTTTCTTTCTTTCTTTCTTTCTTTCTTTCTTTCTTTCTTTCTTTCTTTCTTTCTTTCTTTCTTTCTTTCTTTCTTGGGTCTACAGGTCTCAATATGCAGATAAAACTCGTAATGATCCTTCTGTTTTCAGCCTTGCAAGAGCTGGAATCATATGTGCTCACCACCACATCTAGTCTCAATTGCCATCTCATCGAATCCCGGCTGCTGCACTCTGCCTAAGCAGGTGCTTTGGTCCAGTGAGCTATCAGGCCTGCCCTCAGAGAGTTGTGTTCCTGAAGCCAGGCTCTGCCGCTCACCAGGAACATGACCTTAATCCGTCTACTACTCTGAGGCTCAGTTTGCTCCTCTGTTGACTGGCAAGAGCATTAGTGTCTGTCCTACGGATCTGGGAGAAGTCAATAAGCCACTCTGTACCAGGCACTCAGTATTGTGCACAGAGAGCACTGTAACTATTATGTAGGACTGATTATAAGCTACATTATGAGATGGAGAACGATTTTTGAGGTCTTTAAGAGGGCAGTATATAAATAAGGTGTTTTGGCATTGGCGCTTTAGGCAATTGAAGTGGAGAGAGAATGGACATTTCATTGAGAACCATGCAGCAATAAACATTAAACAAAGAGGTTTTTGGGGATAAGCTTAACGATTCTGTTCCAGATATTTTAGAAGATTGGGCATAACAGATATCCCATTCAATCCATTTTTATCGGAATCAATGAAAAGGGATACATAAAGATTTAAGAGGAGGGGGACGTTCTTTTCTCCACAGCTGGTCATGTGCCCAGTGTAGTTGGCAGTAAAATGGATTGTTTGGAATGTATCCCTAAAATCCTGTAATTTAATTTTCATTATTTATATAACACAGTCAGTATATGTGGTGCTTTATTACACACACACAAGGCCAAATTTCTGGCCTGTGTGTGTAAAGAAAATGCTGTAACTGAGATATTTGTACCTGCTAAATTAATTGCAGTTTGGTCATACACCACCAGTGGGTCTTGCGGTCCTAATAAACAATGAAAGAATGGAGTAAATTATTGTTGCCCTTGAAATAAGGAGTCAGGGATGAGAAAAGTAATGCTGAGATAGCAAAGGAGTCTGTGCTTCACCAGTTGGAGTCAGTGGCTTTGAAGAGTGGAAGAACAAGTTTGTTTCTACATTCGGACTTAAGAAGAAATAGTAACTAGCTTGCATGTTCTTATGAGCTGTGATGCTATTAGAAAGATTGTTGAAGCAGTTTTTCTCTTGGTGCATTTGAACTTACTTCAATTTTGGCCCACTAGATACTCAGTAGATTAAAGCACCTGCTTGGGCAGAAGCAGGGACCTGGGTTCCATCCCTGGGGTGCCGTACCAGCACCACCCCCAGGGCCTTCTGACTAGGTGATTTGAGTCTGGGCGCGGTGGTACATACTTGTAATCCCAGCCCTTGGGAGGCTATAAAACAGGAGGATCACTGTGAGTCTGACTGTATAGTGAGACCCTGTAGGCCCTGTATTAAACACATTAAAAAAAAAAAATGTTAAACTTACTTCATTTTGTCCCCTTTTAGAAATATACAAACTAAGAAAGATTGTTTCTCTTTTTAAAAATCAGATTTCCAAGTCTGCAGAGATCGCTCAGTGGACTAAGTGCCTGTCTGGCAAGCACATGGACCTGGGTTCAATCCCCAGATCCACCCCAGGCCCTAAACTGGCCACAAAAACCGAGCGTGGTGGCACATGCCTGTAATCCCAGCAATGGGTAGGCTGAGACAGGAGGATCACTGTGAGTCTGAGCTGTATTTGTGAGACCGTGTACCAAATACATAAGTAAATAAAAAGATTTTTAAAAAATCAGATTTCCCTCATCTTAAGATAAAAATTTTCAGGAAACTAGCTTCATAATTTGAGAATCTACCTCTACAGAGCTACAACTTAGATGTTAAGGTATTTGTGGGCTTTCTTTTCTTTTTTGTATTTTAGGGAAGGGTCTACAGGATGTTCAGGGTCTCACTAGTAGATCAGACTCCTAGTGATCAGCCTGTTTACAGCCTCCCAAGAGCTAGAATTACAGGCACACGCCACCACGCCTAGTCTCAGCATACCCCACAGGCAGGGCCAGCATAGCAGGCTGCTTGCAGGCACTTTAATCTGCTGAGTTATTTGGCCAACCCTTGGACTTTAAATATTTATTTTTAGAATCTAGGAGTTGTATTCTCAGTTACGATGCTATTATATTGTAATAAATATGGATGATTTATTGGATTTGGTTATTGTATAATTATAGTTCTTGGTTTCAGAAGAATTGTCTCAGCCAAGAATAAGCTAATAACTTATTGTAGGGGCAGAAGGTAGTTTTATAATTGGTTTAATAGTTTCAGATTGAGTATAAGAGGTATCATTAACATTAGCAAGAGGAGTAAGAATCAGGAGACCGTATAAGTATTTGGGGTAAGAATTTATTCAACATATGGTAGCATGTGACCAGAAAGCAGAAAGCAGTCTGTCTCTATTCTTGCCAAGATCTGTGGGGCTACAGTATCTGATCTTTAGCAAGTCATTTAAATTGCTGACCACGCCTAGGAGATTACCACCAAGCTGGAGTGGAATTCCTCCATGAGATTCCCTTTCGGAGTTAGAAGGAAACAAAGCAGGAAGTCTAAATGTTAATCATTAAAATAAACTAAATGCAATATACCCAGCAAGGCACTTCATACATTTTCTATTTCAAGGAATTGGATTTAGATCTTACCCTAAATTTCACATATTCACATTTTTAGGCCTCTCTCAGCCTGGTTCAGATTACCAGGCAGAGTAGGATGTTCGTTGGACATACAGAAACTTACTTGGTTGTTGAAGTGGCGAGAGAGGGGCTGGTGAGATCACAGAATCTCTTTCAGCTTCCTGCATGGGTGACAAGAATAGGAGAGCTGTGGCAGTGGGGGGGCACTCATGGGCGTGGAAGTTCTGGTCGAAGATTGATGAAAGAGCCGTTATTTTGTGTGTTCTCCTTTGGTTTTGTCATTGAATATTTTGCTTTCTAAAGTCCTAGTATGGGACTGGTGTAAAATACAGCAAGAATATTTATTTATTTATTGGTACTAGGAATTGAACTCAGGACCTTGCACTTCCCAGGCAGGCGTTGTGCCACTGAGCTGTATCACCAGCCCCAATTTTATAGTCCTGTTTGTCAGCTCTTTGGGCTAAGTTGACTTGCCCTAGAGCAAAGTTTTCTCACATCTCTTTCAAATAATTGCATCAAATAAGAGGAGCTGGGAAATATTATTAAATGCCTTAGGAAGCTTAAGTGTAAGCAAGGCTTTGTTTGGGAAGCTTGCAGCTGTTTATTTTCTATATCTTTTAAAGGAGGTTTTCTGCCCGCCCTTCCAGTTCCTCACCCAGTGGGTGGAAACCCATGGTCACTGTAGATGGTTCACTGTACAGCTAGATACTGGCTAGGTCTACAGGATGTCAGCTTTCATATATTTTCTCAAGTAAGTGATCGGCTTATCTAGTGCATCTTATCTTACAGCAAATATAAGTGTGAATGTTGATTTGACAGAAATCATATTCACAGAATAATTTGTAATATCATATCCAAATGCATCCAGCCGGAGCCTTTTAGGAATCCTGACCTAGAATGTTATTTTATGCCATCATATCTTAGGGAGAAACCGTGATAGCACTGACTGAGGGTCATGCAATGAAATTGAAGTACATCTTTAGAGCGACGGTTAGTCTGTCTTGCCTCAGCAAATCAGGTGTTTGAAGTTTCAAAACTATAAAAGTGGATTTGTAGTAAAGCCCTGTCTGTTTTAATGCCAGTGACTCAGCAGCTGTTGGAATCTGTCTGGAATCGGCAGGGAGTTTTGGAGACTGTTTCTCCTCAGTCCTCTCTCAGCCCACACAATGCAGGATTTGTGGTTTTCTTTGCTTGTTACTTTTTCTCCATTTTCCCTCCCTTCACTTACTCTGATTGATGGAAGCACGTGCAGGGAGCTCTCCCTGACATTCTTTCCAGCACTGAAAGTACGAAATGTTATGGTGGTGCTATGTCTATTTTTGAAAGTAAGGCTGTTAATGTAAAGCCTGTGTTGATATATTGGGATGAATTATAATGGTGATATTATTACAGCTTTCAAAGCTGAAAATTTATTATTTTTCTCACCTACTTTTGGTTGCTGATACTTGATCATAGGAACATTCTGTGCATCTGGTGAATTTTGGGAGACTTATTTGTAGATTCTCAAAAGTTAAACTTTATTATCCTTTTAAATGTCTTCTCCAGTTCCCTCTCTATTATTGGAAAACAAATAGAAATCCAGTCCACCACAATGTACTTGGCTACTGCGTGTTATACAGCTGCTCACTGAGATTAGTACTTGCAGGGAAGATGTACTGATTTTTGATTTTGCAGATATAAAATTTCCCTTTGGAGCAGCTCATTATGATTCTTTTTAAAAATTTTAAACATCCTATTTGTTAGTTTTCTTGTTTGTACGTCTTTGTTTTTATACACCTTTGTTTATTTTTGTATTGGGAATCAAACTCACAACCTCATACACTGTGCTGCTGAGCTGTACCTCTAGCCTTGCATCTGTGTTCGTTAAGTGTCCAGTGTACACACGAGGTCACATTGTAAAACACACTAAGAAAACTCTGTAGTAAGCAGTCTATAGTTCTGCAAAAGTACTTTGTTGTGCAAACAAAACAAAACAAGACAGCCTGTAAGCAGAATTATTTTTTCAACTCTTCCCTGCTTGCTATTGTACGTTTTTTTTTCTGGGTTGGAGACCATGCTTCCTTTGGTCATTGCTGTATCTTTTATTCCTGATGTTTTCTCTGGGACATTTGAGTATTATTCATGGAATGGATGGTTAATAGAGTGAATGGGAGAAAAGAATGCTGAATTGAAGAGCGAGAAGTTTGTTTCTCTGGTGCCAGTTGCTTGATCAGAAGACAAAACTATTTTCTTGTAAGTCATCTAAAATGTATATACAGAGATGTGAAGGAGAATTTTATGTATACACATGGAAAGAGAGACAGATAACTAGACAGAGAGGGAGACAGACAGAGACAGGAAAACTGTTCATACTGTGTGAAACTCATGGGCCAGTTTTGGTTCCAAGCACTTCCTGTATGATGACTACTAATGATCTTCATAACTGTTTGGTAAGGTAGCACATGTCTGTTCTGCAGGTGAGGAAACTGAGGGACACACTGGACTGTCACTTTTCCAAGTCCTAGGTCTTCTGTTTGGCTGAACCAGTATTAGAATGGGAGCAGTGTTTTTCTAGCATCCTAGTTTGTAATTACAGCTCTTTGCTACCACTGAGGATTATTTCACACACAATAATCTCCAGCAGAACCTTATATACTTTTATGGGTGGGGGATATTTTACTTGTAGAACTATTGTGGAAATACTCTCAAGTTCAAACCTTATTACTGAGTACAGGTCTGGTCTTGTAAACGTTTGCTTGTTTGTTTGATCATGCCAGTCTTTTAGGTAGACTAATAGATGTATATATTAGTGTCTCAACTGCAGTGGTGGCAAACCTGTGGCACACTGTTACACTGCAAGCCTTGAGCAGTTTTGCCTCACTGCTCTAGACTGTTACTTAACAGACTCCAGGGCAAGGAGCAGTTGACTTCTCATAGGGACTTGGGCATGCCCCCTCCTTTTCTCCCTCATGTGTTTGGGATAGGGTCTCACTAAGCAGCTTGGACTCGTAGTGAGCCTCCTGTTTTCTGCCTCCCCAGTGCTGGGATTACTGGTGTGCGCCACTACTGGGTCTCAGTGGCTGGCTCAGTGTGCCCACAGGTGGGGCTGGTGCAGCATGAGGTATCAAGGATCGAACCCTTGTCCCTACATTTGCCTAGGCAGGCACTCAGTCTGCTGAGCTATCTGGCTGGCCCCCTTAGTTGATTGTTATAAAGGTTTGTTCTTGTTTGTACTAAGTTTGCATGAGAATGTTAGCTAATTAGTATGCTGCCCTAGAAACACTCAGTGATACTAGGGAGATGAGGTGATCATTTATAGAGGTAAGAATGAAGAAATGTCCCTAAAAGAGAAGGGATGCAATATTGGAATTTTACTACTTAGTGATATTAGAAATGATCTCATCTAAGCTCTGAGACAGCAGTGGGTTATCAATGTCCTTGACACTGGGGGATCTCTGCTCAAGAGAGGATTATTTCATAGACTTGAGACTTCTTTAGCTTTTTTTGAAGCTAGGATGATAGTAGTAATAGTCTCCGGTCTGTTGTGAGGATTTAATGAGGACCTAAATGTAAACCTCCCTTGGGGCTCACACACAAGAACTACGTAACAGATATTCTTGCCAAAGTTATCTGCTCACATCTGAGGGAACAGAATCTCAGAGAAATTAAATTAAATGGCAGGGTTAACCCTGCCAGCCAGGGACAGGGCCAGAGCCCCAGTGCTGACACACCTGCACGTCAGTGCGCTTCGCATACTCACATAGGGCTCCACAGTGAGCAGTGGCGTGAAGAAGGGCACGACGCTACGCTCTGCATTGCTGTGCGTCCTGAAACTGTGCTGCGCGTTTTGCTGCCCTTCAGTATTTCTTTGGGAGGATGTATGTTGGGTAATTTTAAAGAAAATTGTTGTATGTCAGCATTATAGGAAGGGGAAAAGAAAACTTATGAGACTCTTCCTCCATACGTAATCCAAGTTTCAAATGTATTAATTTTGCTGAATGCCATGGCAACATATATGTTTTTCAGTTCATGAAAGGTATTTTGGGAATTATTGGCTTGTGCACGCTTGAGCATTTTCGTCTTTCAGCTATAGAAATTCACCATGTATCCTCCTCATTCTGTGCTTGTGCTTCTATTCAAGATGAGAATAAAAGCAGTTAGTTTCTGGGTTGTAATATCTTTGGTGAACGGTGGCTTTCTAAAACAGTCACACCTTGACTGAAATGAAAACTCTGCCATATCATAAAAGATATTCTAATTACTGCATCTACTTAAAAGGAGAATAAATCACTGGGAGATTATTTTAAGTGCCTTAAATATAATAAAAAAGAATAATGGACGTTGAACAGCTTGACAAGTTTGATGAATGCAGACTGGCTGATTTCTGTTGCTTTCTAATGGAAAAGGAAAGCATTTTACTTTATGATATATTGTCAAAGGAGATTTTTGTTAGGGAAGATAAGGAGTAACTTATCTTGGTTCAGCATTTGCTCTGTACTAGGCATGAGCCCAGGCAGTGCATTATCTCACTTAATCTCATTTAATCCTTCCCAACCTTGTAGATAACATTATCCCCATTTTCCATCTCAGAAAAATGAGGCTCAGAGAATTGAAAGAACTTGCCTCAAGGTGCATAGATAGCAGTTAACTAGAATCCAGAGTACAGACCATGAAGTTATAATGCAGAGCCTGCACCCTTCCTCTTTATAGTTAGGTGTCTGTAATTGGCTCCATGGTGACAGACATACATGGTCACATATTTAGAATGTGTCAATGGGTTGGGCCTCTAGAATGGGAATAGTCTAATTAAATACAGAAAGAAAAAAGTATGTATATATCTGCAAATGTCTTTGTTTCCTGCTCAGCACAGAGCACATCAGGTTTTTTTTTTTTTGGTGGAACTGGGGATTGAACTCAGACTCTTGTGCTTGCCAGAGAAGCACTTATTCCACTGAGCCATCTTCCTGGCCTGAGCACATCAGTATTACCAACAGGCATGCTGTGTTCCCTTCTTACTCTGAGTCAAGCTCTAGACTATGCTCTATTAAGTTTGTAATTGTGTCTATAAATTCCAAAATTATATCTGCTGAGTTTTTCTAAATGTATTTTATAGACTAAAACAATGAAAGTTGCTGAAAGTATTGTGAGTACCACCATGACTCATGAGTTGCCAAAAATGTTATGAGATTTCCATTGGTTTTGATTTCTTAAATGTATCGAAATGGAATCATTACTGTGGCTATGATTCCAGTGTTGTTTTGGAAGATTGTGTGTGCTTGTGTGTAGATGTGTTGTTTATTGCTGAATCTGAACGGAAGTTTAATAAAAATGGTAGAAAAATCAATCAGAGGCAATTTTTTAAAAAAATTCTGTATGTATGGAAGAGTGCCCTTAGGGGTTATTATTTGGTGAATTTTCATCCATGTAATGAATATGAACAACCTTTTGTGTTTGGTTGATTATTTACTGTGTACTTTGGATGTTAGTTTGTAATTTTTTTTTTTCTTCCATTACTCTACAAACAAGGAAAGTTAATTTTAAGCATATAAAGATTCAGAATTCTGTTACTGCACCCCTGCCACTATGAAGAAGGTATGTGTCTTTCGTGAGAGTCAAACAAATGCACACTTAAGATTTCATGTGGATATATGCCTGCATATTTAACATTCAGGTGAAGTTATTTATGGAAGTTATGCTCATGGAAGTGCATAAAAACAAAGCAACTCTTCTTTGCTACCATAGTCACATACTTTTAGTATTTAATTTTTTTTGAAGTAAGGAATAGTGTGTAAAATACTTGGCTGTGTTCACATTCTTAAACCTAGTTTTCACAAATTTATGGATATGCTCAACTATTGGACTTATCCACTCTTTGCTCATGTCGAGAGTCTCACAGAACATCATATAATTATCAATCTGTTCAACCAAAATTATTTTCAGTTGTTTTGAAGTGTAGTCGTGGTGAATAAATCTAGATTAACACAAGCCTTGGTCTTTCTTGGTCAAGCCTAAGTGGAAAAATAACAAGCATGCTTATCTAATGGTTTTTCTTTACTACGTTAAATAATGTCCTGTTTTTTTTCCTTTGAAATATTGAGGCAGCTGAAGATATAAATAAATACATGAGGGATGACTTTATTTCCATAATCATAGCTGAACATATTTTGACAAATCTCGATCCAATAAGCAAATGAGTATTTCACAATTGCATTATTTTGTGAGTATATTATGTTGCAGCAGAGGTGCTGGAAAACTCCTCTTTTGGAACTATGCTCTTGTAGTTGCTTTGTATCTAAGAAATATGCTTGGATTGTATTTGAATGGCAACATAAGGAGCAAATTTAATAAGAGGCCAAAATCTAAGGTGACTTTGGTGAAATTTTCTTTATTAAAAAATAATGTTGAATATTCAGTTCAGATACAGAGAAATTCTTATTGTATAAAATATACATGCATTGGTTTCTGTGTTTTAAAATATTTTATAGTTGCACATCAACATAATTAGGGTTTCCCAGTTTACAGAGATTTTGAGCAAATAAGCTCTACTGGGATAACGTGTGAATAGTGTAAAAAAGGAATCCTACAATTGTGATAAATACCTTAAAAATGTAATTTGCACTGTGAAATGCCATATAAAGGTTAAAAACCATGCTAAAGATAATAATGAGCATAACAAAATTGAGAAAAGAGTAGCAGGAATATTATTGGGTAGGCATGGAGCCTATATTTACTCAAAATCATTAGAAAAATATGTTTAATGAAAAATGTACTGTTTCATTTTTGAAATGTGCTTGGGAGTAGTTCCTGTTCATTTTCTGTGGTATGTGTAAATCTTTTTATATTGTTTTATTTTTAATTTCCTGACTTTATAATAGTTTTCAAAGATTCTTTTCCTTCATTATTCTCTTCATTTTCTTTATGAAATTGTATTAGGTTTCCAAATTTTTCCATTCTATATTATGTCCTTGTGCATTTTATGTTTTGAATCTTTTCACTTCTGTTTTATTGATTAGAATATAAGTTCTATGAGGATCAGTCTTTTCTTTAATGATATATATGAAATGTTGATAGTAATAATGTCAGAACAGATAGAAGTATTTAGGCACTGAATACATTAATTAGCTTTCATTATGTTCAATCAACATTTTGTTTAGACTCTATGTTTCTGATTTCAATAGATACACTTTAATCTACCAGAGTTCTATTTCAAACTTGTCTATTTCTATGATTTCTGTGCTTTTTCTTCTACTAGCACTTCAAATATATATCTTTTGCTTTGTTTTTAAATTAATTTATTAGTCAAGGTCTTGAGTTGCAAATCTTTTATATTGCTACTGAGTGATTAACTCAGAGTCAGTTTACACTTTTTTTCTAATATTTGATTGTGAGCTCATCTTCGTCTGGAATATTTGTTTGCTCGGAAAATCTCACATGCTTTGGGTTACAGGACAGTTCTGACTAAGTGGTTTTATATTACTTTGTACTAATTTGCCAGGAGTTTTATTGGTCTGGCATTAGCTTTTACATTACTTTTATGGCTTGGGGTTCCCAAACTCTGTAAATAGTATATATTTAGATTCAGTGAGTGCATTTGGAAAGCGTTTGATTATTCACAGTCACCTTAGTTTTTGCCCAACCAGAGCCCTCATCAGGATGTGTCTCTTGGCTACTTCTCTGGACCAGTGACATGGAATCAGTAGTCTTTTGAGATCTCTGGCTCTGTGTTTGGGTCTGAGGATCTGGCCTTTGGTGGGCATGGAAACTTTAGTCTCTAACCTTTTTGACCGATTCATCTACTGATGTTTCAACTTCATCTTTTTGGTTCTGTGAATTATCTCTAGGGTTTTACTTTCTTTTGAACTTGCTATGTATTTAGTTTTTTCTCATTTTATCTAGGTTACTTGTGTATGTTTGTGTGTTTGAAAGAGTATATTACCTGTGACCAATATATTGCTAGAAACCAGAAATCCTCCTAAGCTCAATTATGTGAATATTTGCATTCTTTTCTGAAAGTAGTATATAGCAGGAACCCTGTGATGTTGCATTTCCAGCAGAAATATTGAACCTTTAGTTTTTTCATTCTATCTATGAAATCTTTCTATAGTATTTTTATATGGGCATAAAACCATCCAGAAAAGGCACAGAAACCTGATTTGTGGTCTGTCTTTGTAGTTATTGTTTGCCCAAGGATCATTTGTAGACATAAAATATGCCTAATGTTGCTGTAACTGCTTTATTGATTCCTCTTGAGATGGGTATTTCAGGTAAGGCAATAGTAAATCAGTAGAGTAGCCATTGCCAAAAGTTCCCTGTTATTGGGAACTCTCAGTCCTGAAGGTCCTTAGATACTACGCCACCAGACTCTTGAGTCCCTTCAGAGATGGATGGAATTTTTAATACATTTCTACTGTGTAGCCACCTGACTTAGGCCCCAGCTAGGCTGTTATATTCAGACGTTTTAAGCGTGTGTTTTAAATATATTCAAATAGTAAAGATAAATATTAGCTGATTTTAAAGAGACCCTAAAGGATCATGGTCCTAGTGGGAGAGAAAAGTTCCCAGGCACTGAGAGAGTCTAGGAGCATGAGCAAGTCAGTTTATTTAGTCTGTATTTTAGGAGAGATGCTATACTTCTTGAACTGCAGTTAATATTTCTGTGGTAGAGCTAAAAATCCCTCAAGAATGCATTTTACATTGATTTTACTGTGGAAATCTGTGAGGCAAAGGAGAGGCAAATGATAGCTTACTCATTTACGAATAATGCAAATCAGATGAGCAAAATCACTCCTAACACCTTTGGCCTTTTTTCTTCTGATATGAACGAAGATACATATTTGTGCTCTAAATCCAGACTTGCAGAAGAGAGCAACTACCAGGATAGCCTTCCAACCATGGGCAATGAGCTGTGGATTTTTTTGCATTAAAAGTCTATTGAACTAGTCTTTTGGCACATGCCTGGAGGCCAGAGTATCAGGTGGTGGGGGCCAGAGTATCACTGTGAGTTTGAGGCCAACGGAAATCAACATATCAAGACCTGTCTCAAAAAACAAAAAGCTACGGCAGTCTGTTGTTTACTCCTGGTTATATAAATCACACTGCAGCCCAGGGTCTGGAATGAGTTGGGCCTGCTTGTGTAGGAGGGTCTGAAGACTTCATAACCTGGCCTGAGGTGGCAAAATACCTACTAGTCTTTACATAGCTTCTGAATTGTGAAAAAATAAATTCTTAGGATTTCTAATTACTGCAACTGATGTGAAGGTTTTATACACATGAGTACACATATGCATACACATGTGCACTATTTGTAGGAATGGAAATCTTATTATTTGTGAAGTTACTATATATATATATATATATATATATATATATTTTTTTTTTTTTTTTTTTTTTTTTTTTTTGAGACAGGGTCTTGCTTTGTCGTACAGGTTGGCCTTGAACACACCATATAGCACATTGTAGCCTCCAGCTCCCAGCAGTCTTCTGCCTCAGCTTCCGGAGTGCTCTGCTTACAGGTGTGCACCATCACGCTTGGCAAATCTCCTACTATTAACAGCTCATTATTCACAAGGATACAGAAAATGCTCAGGAAACTGTTCAGAAAGGCAAGGAATAGGGTCAGAAGGCTAGAATGCTTGTTCTTAGGCTTCACAAACATTGACGCCATTTTAGGTTGTGTTTTCTTAATGACTTTATAGTTGGAAACTAAAAGTTCTGTTAAAATATGATGGGAGACACACATAGATGGTAGACACGAGGTAGCTTTGATAACATGTTTAGGGAAGTCCTAAGTAACTGCAATTATGTTAACTTTAATTCTGGCGTTGTGGTATAAATAGTAAAGCTGTATTAATATGCTGAGCTGTAAAAGGCTCAAATCAACAACTTCTGACATTGCCAGTCCTGCAGATAACCCACTAGTATTACCGACTATTGGACTATATCGGATTATTTTGCTGAATTCATGCTCCTACAATATATGAATGGTAATGGGATACCAATCTCTGACAAAAGTAAACAAAAAGGGGGATATAAATGGAGGACCATTTTGTAGTGAAAAAAATGTATACCTGTATATACAAAATAGCATAGATATACAGCTATTTTCTCTTAGTTCAATGAGAAAAAAGTTTTGGACTAATAATGTCTAGACAAGATAAAGTGTTTGCATCTTTTCTTTTCTTTTTTTTTTTTTTTTTTGAGGTGCCAGGGACTGAACTCAGGAATTTGCACTTGCCAGATGAATACTTATTCTACTGAGCTATCTCCCCAGCCAAGTATCTGCATCTTGTACTATGAATAAGTACTACAAAGACAACACTATACAATCTATTAATTATTATAACTGTACTACTAACCTGTTTTGAAACTGTCTCATTGCTACTTCTTTCTCAATAAAACTTATATATAAAATAATAATTCTGGCCTTATGTAGATTGTTCCCTTATAGCTGTGGTTTAATGGCCCTCAGATGACAAGATTTAAGAGCTCATCCCCCCACCCCTTGTTAAATGTGAGCATGTGTGTGAATATTAGAAGACTGACTTTCTAGAACTTTGAGAGCAATTTTTTTTCTATATTTCACTTAGGGGAAAATTGACTATTAGTAGTTTAGCTTTCTCTGAGACCCTTGGAGATCATGATATGAAAAAAATATTACTATGGATATTATTTCTATTGATTTACTAATGATTGTTGTACAACTAAAATCTAGGGGTTCTTTCAAACATGAATAATGAGAAATAATATAGCTTTAATTATTTTATATCGGGCCAGATTAGTCTGCTAAAAAAAGAATGAAGCACAGTTTTATGTAAAGTATATCTTAGTTGGAGAAAGTGGAAACACATTTTTTAAAATAAAAAGCTTTATTAAAACCTTTTTATGGATTTACTGGTTTGTTCTCATTTGTTGTTGGACCACTTCCAGATGTAAACTATTATTTTCTCGAAATTGCTATGGATTCCACTATCAGGACCAGGTGCATGTTATTTTACAGCCATTTTGCTTCTAATTTTTAGAGTTGAAACTCATAGAATGTCTTGAACTGATAATTTGTTTAACTTTCTACCTACTAATTGGACCAAGGCATAACTTGGTATTTTTATCTCTTTTCTATTCCACATTTTATTTCTGCTTCAATTAATGTGTGCCTTTGGCAAAATATGAGATGATTTTGCTCTCAGTTTTAGGGTTTACCTCCAAGGAAAAAATATTTTTATATTGCTCACTTTCTCAGTTGATCTAGTAAGGTTCACAGAGGATGCAAAGAATGAGAAAATTATTTTTTTAAGGCTTGGTAGTGTTGTAATTTTTTTCCTTATAATATGCAGAAAATAAAATTTTAGTGCATAGATTTCTAATACCGCAGTTCTGAAAATCAAGTGCTTAGGTGTTTTCTTTAACTTTTTGGCTGATTTTACATAACTAAAATTAAAGTGGCCTCTCCAGGTTTCCTTTTACTTCAGAGCAGAATTTGAATTCATTATGATAAGTGTTTTGCATTTCGATAAATTATGGTAGGACTTTGTGTTCAGTATGTGGAGGCCACTGGTTAAGAGTTTGTTTAATTGCAACTTAATACCAACTAAGATCATGATGAAGTTAAAAAAGCACCAACCCTTCAATGGGCTTCCTTGGATACCATGAGCTCCTTGAAGGAAGTTTCCCCTGTTGGGTTGTTTGCAGCTTCACTGCAGGTTGTAACCAGAGTGTGTGCTGCCTGAGTGGAGACCTTTATGAGGAATTAAGCAAGGGCCAAGGAGTGGAATCAGACCCTCGGTTTCCTTATCTGTACACTGATGATGAGCATTCTTTGTGTGCTCTTTGTTGTTGGAGGCAAAGAAGGATGATAACACAGTCCATTGTGCCAGAAGTCATTGTGCTCACTGTTATTTTTTCCTCTTTCTATTCATTTGCCACTGAGTCATTATCTTGACATACTTACAGGAATACAGTGAAATGTAAAGTGGTGTCATGATGTTTCAAAAGCTGTAGAGAGGGTGCTCTTGAAATTGGGCTTTTACAACTGGAATTCAGATTTGATTTGAGAAAGGTCCTGATTGGCTTACATAGTGGGGTGGCTGGGAAAGAAATAGGAAAACATCTTCCCTTTTAAGTCCCAGTCCTTACCCCATCTGACCTTCCTCTTTTGAACAGTGATGCCAGGGTGGACATGCCAGGGCCCGGAGGGCAGGATGGGGACCATCAGAACGGGCGTAGGGCACAGAATGCCGGGCGATCCTTGCGTCCCTTCCCCATCCGCAGTGTGTCAGTTGCATAACGCATCCATAGCAGCCTGGATGCACTTCTCATAACCACTGTAATTCTCTCCCTGACTTTTTCTTGCATTTGTTTAAAGTGCTTCCGCTCTCCACATCACTCTAAGTTCTATGAGAGCCTGGTCCTAAGCATTTTTGCCTCCTTCATGTCTGGGACAGAATCAGTGCTTCCCACATATTTTGTTAAAAAAGAAAGAACAAAGGAAAAGGAGATGGGACCTTGACAAGTGGAGGAGTGTGAAGGGAGAGCACAGAAAACTGATGAGGAAAAGAGTAACCTTCTACCTTGCTGGGGTTATCAGAAAATGCCAGCAAACAAGTAATTTTATTAATGGCCTTTTGAAAAAAAAAAATGTTGCGCTGTTTTTGTGTGTTGGAGGATGTCTAGACACTGTTATATGGAAACTCATAGTTACATTTTTGGTAAATGTTTCCCTTTGAAAAATAAGAGGGAAAGTCGGGGAAACTTATCTCTGCTTGTGCTCATGAATTTGCTGCCCTTGGAGGCTGAGGCTGCTAGGTGATCTTGTTAGCAGCAGGAGACTCTAATGGGGCACAGCTGTGTGCCCAGAAAATGCACCCTTTCAGATTAACATTAACCTGGGCTTCATGGGTTCCCAGGCTCTGTTGCATTGATCTTGCATTTTCAGGTTTTATAGCAACTCTAAACATGTGAGGGTACATGTTTGCTCTTTGATGTGCGCTTTGATAGAAGCCAGAGTGCTTTACCTGTGCCTGCATTTCATAATGACGGGGGAGGGGGTGGGTGGGAGAGGGCGGAGGGGTGGGGGCCTGCATGGCCTGCAGCAGTAAGCTCACTGGGAGGCTGGTTTTGTGTGTGGCTTTTATTGGGGTTGCTGATTGGCAGGTTCTAATCAGAGTTGTTTCTTATTTTATTTTGAACATGGAGTGTATTACGGATAGTTGGAAACATAGTCCTGTGATGCTTTGTTTGTGACCATACTTAGTCCCATTGTGTTGACCGAAAGAAAGGTAGGATGAGGTCAGAAAGGGGGCCAAATAGCAATATGTATATAATTCTGAGTATCATGACAGTGATTTCTCTTTATTTTTTCATGTTTTAACTTATATTCCTCTTAAGAATGCAGCTATTGTGTTCCCATTTTGTAGATAGGGAAGTTAAGGCTCATGGAGACCTGCTGTCTCCTTAGTGTGGATGGTGCCCAAGTGAGGATTCAGGGCTCTTTGTAGGATAGACGTGGAGATCCAAGGCAGTAATGACATTGAGAAACTCTCTCAAGGAGTAAGGAAACAGTGACTGCCCTTTCAGACTGGAACTCGGTACCCATAAATGGACTCAATGGATTTTATGGTTGGAAGACACCTCAGTGGGACCATCCTCTAAGCTGGAATTGCATATTCCACAGGGTTTTTATAGGGTGCTTGACCTGCCTGTGGTTGGATACTTCCATTCCTCATATTCTAAATATATTAAACTAGCAGGAGAATCCTACAGTTCTTCACATGCTGAGGCCCAGCGGTGCTTATGAACAGCGCTTATCATTACGGCTGTCATAGCCACCAGGCCGCCAGAAAAAATTAGCTCCCTGGTTCCTCATTAAATGGTCTCTTATTTATTTATTTACTTATTTAGCCCATTTGAGACATGGTCTTGCTATGCATCCCAAACGGGCCTTGAGCTCACTTAGTAGCCCAGGCTGGTCTTGAATGTGCAACAATCCTCCTGCCTCAGCCTCCTAAGTGCCACCACTATCAGCTAGTCTCTTAGAAGTGAATGTGACTTTGCTGAGGTTTGGGCTCAGAGACTGAGCCCATGACACACTGATGATAATAATATGATGGTTATTTTATTAATTCCTTAATTTACCTTTAGTCATACTGTCACCTTTAATGACTCCTGCTACTTGAAAGATAATGTCAGAAAGAACATAAAGTATCATTTCTCTTTGTAAATAATGCTGAGAGGTTAAGGTGTTTAAACTTCCTAGGGCTATAAATGACCCCCTTCCTTGTGTTTACTCCTACTTTTTTTACTTCTTTGAATTCGTTAATGGAATAAGCATGCCTTTGAAGCCTTTCACTGGTTGGCAAATCTTAGCTGTTCAATGAGACATAAATTTGGTACATTCATATCACAGGCAAGTTTTATATTTAATCAGAAAGTAGAAATATAAATTGATTTTGTAAACAGATACACCATATTTATACTCTGTATTTGAGTGCAGTGTTGATTGATCATTACTGTTGTTTATCAGACTAAGCAAGGTGTGTCTTCATTGTCTCAAAAGTTTTCATATTCATTTATTTTCCATGAATTTAGGATAGGGTCTACAGGGTCTCACTATGCAGATCGAACTTGTAGTGATCTTCTTATTGTCAGCCTCCCAAGTGCTGGGATTACAGGCTCACGCCACCATCCCCAAGTCTCAATCTCCATCTCAGTGCACCCTGGGAGTGGGACTGGCACTGCATGCTAGGGATTGAACCCAGTCTCTGCGTGCTTCCTAAGCAGGCCTGGTAGTCCACTGAGCTATCTGGCCAGCCCTGAGAGTTTTTATATTTAAACACTATAATAAATCCTGGCAAGTGAAACACACCCAAGCACAAATTATAATCTTTTGGGGCATTATTGATAACCCAGGGCATCCAATGAAGATTGCAGTCAGGAGTCCTTCACATGATAGGTGGGAGAGCACAGATACAATTTATGAATTTGTTGACTTTTGATCATGGTTAGGGAGGAGTTGCATAGCAGAAGTGACTTAGTAGTACTATAGTAGAGGCCATATAAATAGAAAAATTACCCTAGTACATTCACACATTAAAAAAAAAATATATATATATATATGTACATTTACATCCGTATATAACAAAACAGACTTGGAACTCTTTTATTCCATTTTGCTACCTTTGGTGAAACTCAGAGAAACTTTTAATGTTTCTTATGTTGTGTACTCATTGACTGACTTCTTTCTGTCCTCTAGATCTAGCTGTACATCCTGGAAATAGAAAGCTGATAAATCACAGTCCTTGCCCTCAGGGGGCACTTATTATCAGGCATAAGCAGTGCAGCAGGAGCCAGGAAGAGGAGATGCCCTTGTTCCCCAGAACATGTCTATTTAGTTCGAATAAGTTTACCTGGGAGTGTCATTTGTAATCTAGTGGCAATTTCACAGAATGTCCGTTTCAAGAGTCCCCTTGCCTATGCCTTTAGTTTTTATCGGTTATCCTATGCCTTCAGTTTTTATCAGTTATCCCATGTCTTCAGTTTTTATCAGTTATTCTATGTCTTTAGTTTTTTTCAGTTATAAGTTCTTCACACCTATGTGGAAAACATTTGCTGTTAATTTGTAACACTTTTTCATGTGAGTTTTTTTTTTTTTTTATAGCTATCCTTTTCATTCTCCTTCACTTTTTCCTGCCGGCTTTTAAATATATTTTACAATATTTTTATCTACATCTAATTTTTGCAACTTCTAAAAAACTTTGCACACAGTCACCTCCTGACCCCTTTCCCCCTTCGCTGTTCTCCCCCCCATGGGGCCACCTCTCTTTCTTCAGAGCCCCCGCATAATGCTATTCCTTTACAGTCCAGCCATCTGCCTGATTTAGCCTCTTCTTCACTCTCTCTGTTTCTTCTATATAGATTTCCCCATATGTCTGCTTCCTCCTTTATCCACAAGTCCAGACACTCCTCCATAGCTTTCTTACCACCCCATCCTGGTGTCCCGTCTGTTCATAAATAACTCTTTCATCCGCTTTGGATCCCCAGCCCCCACTCATTCTAAAAACAGTGCAAATCAACCTAAAGTGCATGGAGCCAAGTTGCACAGCATCGTTGTGATTCAAAATAGACACTTCTTTGCCCATCACCCATTTCATTCTCCCATTTTTCCAGGCATACCTGCTTTGTGCAGGGCTCCACAGTTGTCTGTCAGTTTTGCATGGTCCTAGATGTAAAGATATTTAACACCTTCAGAATGAAGTGTTTTCCTCTTACTGGTGTACCACTTTGCCTTATCGAACTCAGTCCTGTGTTGCCAATGGCTGCTGTTCTTGAAGTAGCCAGATTTGGACCTTTTGTTTTTTAGAAATTACTCTAATATCGCAGAAACAGCAGTCTTTTTGCCTGGGTGCTTGGCAACCTGAAGCCCTGGATGGATTGTTTGATAAAATCTGAGTTCTAGTATACATTATACAAAAGGAATGTAACAGAATAACCTGTAGAAATGGCAGTTTTGCTGGCTGTGGAATGTTCTAGAATGTTGCATGCTTTCCTAGCTTTGTGTATTGGTAACAGTGTGTTGAAGAGTAAACATAGGCAATTCACTTCCCTTTAGAAAAATGTTACTGTAGCCATTGCAAAGTTGTTAGTGTTTTTCCTTCCTAATGTCAGTGATCATTTTACTCAGAGTCCCCACAGAGATTTAGCTCAGCAGGAAGAAAAATCTAGGTAAGATTGCCTTGAAAGTAGATCTAAAACAATAATGCTAATGATATTATTGCTTTTGTCTTAAAAAGAAATCTGAGGAATGACTAACTTGATTATGTGGTACAACTAATGAGGACTAATAAGTTTTGCCCAGGGCTAGAAACCTTTCTCCTTGCTTCCTTTTTTTTATTTTTTTTTTTGCCTTTCTCAGCTTTCTCACTAGAGGGAAAGAAAAGAAACTAGGGATGATGATCCACACTGTATTTTATTAAAGGTGAAATATCCTGGTAAACGAGAAAGACAGAACTGTGTACTCTTGAGATGTTGAGAATCTGTAAGGTCTAGTTCTCTTAATATCCCTAGGGAACTTAAGTATTTCAACACTGGAAATCAAGTCTCTAAAGAATAAAGTATTTAGTTTTACATGGCTTATGCTTTCTAAAAAGAGATTTTGTTTTTTCTTTTGGTTTATATTTGGGAATGAACTTTTAATGCAACAAAAGACATCAAAATAAAAAAGGAAAATGCATGAAATTAAAAGGGCCTGCTGGAGAAGACAACACACTACCGATTCATAATTTTTTGGGGGCAATTCAAAGTTTTCTACTAATGAGGCTATTACAAAATTGTTGCCCAGATTTAGTATTAGGTTAACAGTTTTCTTTTGAAGACACTGATGTTAAAGTCAGTTCTATGTGATATTGCTGCTGTTGTTGAATTTCTGTGGATTCTGATGAATAAATGTACACTTATGAAAATCTATGGTTTAAGTATATTTTTTCTTTTACATCTTATCAGAAAACTGCCCTGAGAACATCTCAGTCTCAAGAAGATTTTTCTTTTTAAATCACTGATAATTGAATAATACTTGTTGGTAATAGGCAAAGTTGAAATTACTGAGTATTTCCTGATTTTATTGACTGCACCAGTATACAGAATATGGATGCTTGTGAAGGTATACAGTAGACATAAATGGAATGGATTATGATGAAGTTTCTCAGTGGGTGTAATAGGTAAAATTTTAAACTTCATTTTCTATTAAATGAAATTGATTTTCTTACTCACACCAAATTTCTTACCAAACGTTAGTTACCTAGTATCTTAGTAATAGCTATTTTCCCAGTCCCTTACTCTTGAAGCACAGAGAATGTAGTGCCTCTTACAGCTCGCAGACTAAACATTTTGGTGCTCTTGGAATTGTAGGGGTAGCCCTACAAATCCCAAGAGCACCAAATTTAGGTGACAGTCTCTTATGATAGATTATTCATTGCTAGCCCTCTTGCTCTCTGCTAATTAGAATTATGCAGTCACACACATTTGTTTTCTCTGTAAAGTAAACCTCAAGATTCAGCCAGTGCAGTTGTAAAGTTACCTTGAAGCAGGTACAAATCTCGCAGCTTTTATTTCTTCAGGTTTTCTCTCAAACTGGCTGTGTCTGAGCTCAATTAGTTCAGGCTCATTGCAATTGGTTTATACTGATGGTGTGTCTATAATTAACTTTAAAAAAATTGTAATAAGTATTATTTCCGTCCCTTTTCCATCAATTTTTCTTTGTTTGACAGTTTCAGTTTTATTTATGGAATTGGAAATGTTGGGAGAGGCCAATTGAAAATAAATTCTTACATTTTCAGGTTAAATACACATCTGCTGCTTAAAAAAAAAAAAACTCTTCAATAACTTGTTTCTTTTACTTAGCATTTGCTGAGTGCTTTTCATGTGTATGATACTATGCTTTTTAATTTCTGTTATCCAGAGTACTGCATTTAAAGAACACAATCATTAAGTGTGGCGTGTTTAGAGTACCGCCTGTTGGAATTCATACCAAGTTTCCCACAATGATCATTTTCCGTGATCCGTGGTATTTGTTGGCTTCAAAGGAGCCGGGGGGGGGGGGCAGAGTGTCAATCTGTGGTTCTTCATTTTTGAAGAGCTGCATCTGTACTACTATGAACAGTTCCGTACTAGTCTTCTTTCTGGAGAAAATCCAGGAGTGTGGAATGGGGGCTCTTCCTAGTCTCCGTGCTTTAAAGGCTCTTTAATTGCCTGTCTGAGAAGAACCCCACTGACCCAACTGAACTATAGAAATCCGCCATTGCTGTCAGCAGACCCAGGAGAAAGTGGCTGTGTTTGCTTCAGGGACAGGATTGCTTCGAGACCTCATGTTAGAGTGAGAAGAGGTTGGTGGCCTGGGTCACCTACTTGGTAGGGAGGTTCCAAGGTTGATGCCTTTTTCACTTGTCTCCTTATCTCTACTTTCACCTGCCTCTTCTTACTGTTTATAGAAAAGCTTGCCCAGAAGGTTAGAAGTTTTGACTTGCTTAGGCTTCTAGACTACAGTGTTTTTTTTATTAAATTTGTCACAAATGTTTTATAAAGGAGACATTATATGTTCATGTTCCAATTTGATTGGAGTACAATGATCTTGTAGGAAAAAAATTGGTAATCAGACTGTAAGTACAATATAAGTGCATTTATTTAGACTCCCTAGGGTCCTTTCCTGCCTGCATCTTGGTGGATTGAGCCCCGAGCAGATGTCTTCATTTGGGCTTTATGGAGGAATGGGTCTCTGAGTGTGTATGTACACATGTGGGTTTGGAGAAAAGATCAGTAAATTTTATCAGAGTCCCCTGGAAATTCTATGGGTAAGAGGAGTGGAAGGTACCCTACTGTGGAAGAATGGATCAGGGTCTCATTTAGGGGTAGATCTGGCTATAGACTTGGCTTGGTGTTCAGAATCTTTCTGAAAGTCTCGAAGCAACACAGTAGAGAATGGAGCATCAATACATACCATGCCTTTTCCAAAGAATTTCAATTTTAAAAAAAGTCTCAAAGTTCTCTAATTTCTTGGGGTTAATTTTTGGGCTGCATAGACAAAGAATTACCCATGAACAATCTCATTGTGTATAGTGTCCAAGATGAAATAATCCCCCAACTCGAGAAAGCAAGGTTTTTTTTCACCCAGTCTTCTGCCTTACCATAGCCAAGTGTGATGTGTATAACCAAGAACAATTTTCCTTTATCTGTATCTTGCAGTGGGGGCACACCCCTCTCCTCTTTGTGCTTCTAGAGACACATTGAGGAATCCATTTGCACTTCAAAGATCTAGTAAAACTATTGGTGTTGTATAAAAATATTGTGTATATTGATAAATATCTGTAGTGTCATGATCCAACCAGATGTTGGTGCTGCTGCTGACTCATGTAAAATACCCCAAAACAGAGGTCAGTCTTGACAGTGTTTTCCTCATTCCTTCAAGGAAGTGTGTTTTCAGGTAATTATTATTAGTAATAATGACTGTAAACTCATTTTCTTCTCAGTTCTTTTCATTTCACCATGAAACCAAGGTGAGTCTTATCATAGGCAGAACCCACACAGATTTCCAGCACATTGGTCCCCCAAATTCTCCATTTTGGGGGAGAATATATTTTTAAATATTTTATTCAGGATCGATGACCTTACAGAAAAATAAAAGGTTTCCTACAGGTAAAAAGCAGTGTCACATAAATTATTAAAATGGAGATTTTAAATGTGCACTCAATTCATTAAGAGTTGATCAGAACATTTGAAAGCCTTTATTTAGAAAACTACAGAGACATTTAAAATTATATGTAAATCTGATTTAAGAGATATAGATGATTTCATAGCACTTTGAGGTGAGATGCCTACAGTGAAATACAGAAATGAAAAAAAAAAATGAAGGAAGAGAAGGAGGAAGACCTAGAATAAGGAGAAAGAAGGGATTGGGAAAGGTGAAAAGAGATGGGCTTGAAAACTTCTGAAGCTTAATTAACTGATCTTGTCACACACAGCTGTTCATTTGAGTTTTGGGCCTCAGAGTATTATTCCTTTTTATCACTATCTTTTGAAATGCTAATTAGATAATTGACCATTGTTCGCTGTTCTTTGGCTACTTTTTATTCTTAAACTTTTAGAGACTAGTCCTTGAATGGGATACTAAGAGCAGTGCACCAGATGGGAAATTATGCTCTGGCCTGTAGTTACCAAGTGGCCACCGTGGTAGTGCTGGAGGATGTGAAACCCTGCTGAGAGCCAGATCTAGCCTAAGGGGTGCTTAGCATGGCTCTTTCAGTTATTCTTCGGTTATTCTTCACCCACCGGTCTACATTTTGTGATGGCAAGGCCTCTGCCTTTGTATTTTTATGCAGATTTATCAGATGTACTCAAATCAATAACAAGGCATCTTCACCACAGAAAGCTCATTTCAAGAAGAGCTTGAAGAATAGCTACAAATGAGTACCAGGGCATCTTTAGTTTCTTACAAAAAATTTTCAAGTGTAATTTTCAAAGAATACTGTTCTCCTCTAAGTGATGCATTCTTTCAAAAAAGAATAGAATTAGGTAATATGTATGAAAACACCTTGAAGAAAGCAGAAATGTAAGATTTGATTAGTAAGGTGGTTATTAATAAATTCATATATAGTAATCTGTGTATCTTCAGAAAAACATCCTTGAGCAACCAGACGTGCTCTGGGAGAGGAGCTCTCTACTCTTCTTACTGTATTTTAATAAAGAACGACTCTTTCTTTTGCATCTCAAACTGGTATCATGAATCCTCCTGTCTCTTTTGCACTGTACAAGTGGTAACAGTGGCATGCCTGACCATTTCTATGTAAACGTTGAAAATTATTGAATCTTGACTGTTAGGAAGATTCAGTGTCTTTCAGATTTTCAGTGGATATTGTCAATTTTTGGGTGGCTTCATTATTAATGGGATTTGTCATTTTAAATTTATGTGAACTATTGTTATTTGTTTGGCATGAATGTCATAGAAGAATGCTTTCCCCTCGAGCTATTTTTCAAAAATAAAATTTTAAAAAGGAGATACATGTGTTATGGAGCATCTTACAAACTTTAAAAACTAAATAGATGAAAAATAATTACTTTTAGTTACTTAACCACCATAAAAGTTGATTGTATTCCTGACTGGGCTTATGTAGGCACATTTATATAGATGAAATTTGAGATATTTATGCAATTTCTGATTATTTAAATACTTGTATTTATCACACATTTTTATTTTCCCCATACTACTATATTTGCATTTGAAATTGTTAGGATAAGTTAGATACATATATTTTAAAGTTGCTTTTATTTGACTATTAGCGCTTGTTTCCTAATTAATTAATTCATAAAAGTTTTTATTTTTAATTTGTATGTATTTATAGAAGTTGACTCATTGAACGTTTGTTTAGTAAAATTCTTTGTGTATTTTCCAAAATATGAATTTGTGTCAGAGTATAAATTTGGCCATATCCCATGTGTGTAGTTGATATCTAATATTGTCATTATTAGTTTTTGAAAAGTAAATTTTAGTAGTTTTGTTCTGTTTTACTGCATTAGCTACTTTATGTTCTCCTTTCTTTCTTCCTTCCTTTTTTTTTTTCTTTTCTGTGCTGGGCATTGAACTATGGACCTTATGCTTTCCAGGCAAGCACTTTAGCCCCTGAGCTATGTCCCTGACCATATATTCTCATTTATATTTCTCAGAGATTGCTGACTTTTCCTTTAAAACTTTTCATAAGTTATTTTTACTTTCCTTACAGTCTGACCAATGCAAATGTAGTTTGTGTGTCTTAAAACTTCTCACACCATTGTGTCTTACTACATGATATTGTGAGAATTTTTCAGTGATATTTGAAATGATGTTTATTTTCCTAATTAAAATATTTGGAAATAAAAATTCTCCTTAGTAGATAGTTGAATTTGCTATTTATTTAGCGCACGGTCTCACTACACAGCTTGGACTCATAGTGATCCAGCTGTTTTCGGTTTCCCTAGTGCTGGGATTACAGGCATGGGCCACCACACCTGGACTCCACCCCCAGCTCAGCATGCCTGGCAGTGGGCTGGTGTGGCATGCAGTGCTAGGAATCAAACCCTGGCCCGTGTTTACCAAAGCAAGCACTTAGTCCCCTGAGCTATACCACAAGCCCTTGAATTTGCTTTTCATTTCTTAAATTTATATGTAATTATATACCTTTTGGATCTAGAATGATGTGTTGGATTCCACCAGATAGTATTTGTCATTTCTTACTCGTAAATAATTCATAATAACTGTATTTATGTTGGATTATATTTTCATTTTTAATTTTTAGTATTCCCTCATTGTCTTTTCTTGGTATTTTTGGAGAACTTGTGTATTACTGACTTGTTTTCTGTGTTAGGCAAATTTGAAGTTTTCTTAATGCATTTTCTGGGTTTTCTTATATTTCCTATTACATCCATCTATCTTTACATCTCTTCTGAATCTTTCATCTTAGTCTCAGAAGAAAACCTTTCATCATAAGTTTTTTTCATATCTGTTAAATGTGATGTTTTCTAGATCCCACTTACATATTTGGCAGTGAAAAAAAATTTTTTTTAATACATTTGGGACAGGTTCTCACTATGCAGCTCAGACTCATGGTGATCCTCCTGTGTTCAGCCGCCCAGCTCTGGGATTACAGGCATGGACCACCATGACCAGTCTCATTGGCTGGCTCAGTACACCTGGGGACGGGACCAGGGCAGCATGCCATACTGGAGATTGAACCTTGGTCCCCATGTTTGCCTAAGCAGATGCTTAGTCTGTGGAAATAGTTTTAAAAGTATGGTTTCCATATGAATGATGAATACTTACTCTCCACATTTTGATGTGTAGTTTTTTTTTTCCTCTCTCTCTCTCTCTTTCATAGCAGTTTGTGACAAAATTTTAGCAAGCTCCAACCCTGTATTTTTATGTTCCATGTGACGCCTGGGCTGGATGTTTGTTCCCACACAGTATTGCATCCCAGGCACCTCTTCCTGAGCTCTGCCAAGAGGAGGCGCTATAGGAAGGGTGGTGGGCTAGAGGAAGAAGGGCCCTTTTGCGCTTCCTGTTCTTGTCATTGTCACTCTGGTAACCTCAGTGTTTTTGTTTTCAGTTTCTCCTCACACACCTAGAATCAAGCTGGTTAGGAATCTTAACCACAATTCCACTGCTGTTTTTTTCTTACCATATTTCTGAGCTTTTAGGATCTGAAACCCCAATGATGTTCCTTTGTTTCTCCAGCTCTGGAGACTGGAAGTGTTTTTATTTGATTACTCAGGGTGGTTCTTCCCAAATGTAAAGCTAGAAAACTATGAATATGTGCAGTCCAAACCACATGGCTAACGATACTGGCCCAGGAGGGCATTCTGCTGGTAGTTAACTTTATAGAAATTTCTTTTTAAATAAGACTTTTTAGAAAGATGGGAATACCCTGATACTTCATGTCTTAAGAAAATTTTCTGTCAGGTGTTTATTATTTTAAACTTAATTTAATCTCCTAAGTGTTGTGTATGTCATACTCTATCAAGGGTAAGGGGGTTATTAAAATAACCTGCATCTTTTGAGGGCATTATTAGATGGCCTAGCAAAAGGCACATGGCCTTAACTGTCAACTCATAGTATGAAAATTGGAGAAATAAAGTAGGCATTGGAGTAAGTCGGCAATTTTGCTGGGCTTTCTTGGGAAGATAAGGTAGGGAGGAGATATGTGGGAGAAAGGAGTCCTCCATTGCAAAGTTTGATTTAATATATGTAGTTTGCTTTCAGTGTTGCAAAACAGTAAAGAGAATTATTGACATCTACATTTAAGGTCATTCCAGAGCATCAAATGTAAATCACAGTGTTATTCTTTACTAAGCACTGAAAGATAACATTTACATAACCTGCTTTTAAGGTAATGAGGTAAGTTCATTTTTTATTACTGTAACTGTTTCAAGGTTATTTTCATACTAAAAATATTCCCTCTCCTACTTGAATCTGATTTGTCATAATTTTTGCCTGATGTTATAATCTATTGTTAGGAAATGATAATTCCATTTATTTTTATTTCATAGGGAAAATTGTTAACCAGCTGTTTTAACTGCTCCAGATAAACTCACTTGCAGGTGTCCTCCTAAGGAAGGGACATCACTGATTAATAGGCACATTGCCATTTTTTTCCACCCTCTACCTTGTTATTAAGACACAGTGCCAAAGTCAAATAAAAGATACCAAAGGTCTGCTGTTTCACAGACAGGACAGTTAGACTCTGAATTGTCAGCAAAAGAGAAGAAAAGACAAGGCTGAAGAAATGTCACAAATTTATGGTGGGTGAAGGAGCAGGGTGATTTCAAAGTGAAGTCTTCTTCCATAAATTTTATGGTTAACCCGTCCTAGGAATGGAACGGGGGCAGTATCAGGCCAGTATGCTTTGATGCGGCCTAACGAAGGCAGGCTTTCCCTGGTGTTCTCTGTACGGGCCCGCTGCTCTTTCGCGTGATCACATTTCCTTTAACCAGTTCTTTGCTTCTGTCTAAAGCTGTGTGTTTCCATTTAAAAGTTGCATTTTCATTTATAAATCCACAGAATATGTTTTTCAGGGAAAGAAATGTAACTCAACCAGCTTTGCATGGTTTACATAATGTGATAGTCTTATATTTACTATGTGGTTAACGAGAAATAACTGTTACCAACAAAAATCAGAGAATTTAAAAACAACGAACATTTTGCCTGGGAGCCTATGTATATCTCTATATAAATACATATAGACATCTATAAACATCATCGATCCCCCTCATGTGCACATGCCATATATATGTGGATGTGGGATGATGCTTGTTTTTATATATACATATCTATATTTATATAGCTGAAGAAGCGAAACATATTGCTTTTTATTTAAGTGACTCAGTGTGTTCTTAGGGAAGCTTTATCTTACAGCACTTTATCAACGCTGGGGGGACTGGATACCATAGATGATTTGTTCTTCAGAAGGTCAGAGTTTGACTGTGTAAAATGTTCCCCAGAGACATTCCTGTGTCCTTATATTGGATGGAAAATCTCTAGGAAAATTATTCTTAGATGGAAATAAAATTCACTTTAAGTGGCTTAATAGATTTGGATTATTAATTTATGACATCGTTCTCAGTCTGTGTGTACTTGAGCACATGTGTGTTTTGCAGGGCTGTCTGCAGGTGAAGGGATCGGGGAAGATTCCTGTAGACCCAAACTGAATTGTGAGATCCTGTTAGAGTACAGAGGAGGAAAAAACCAAAGCTCTAGCTTTCTTTGCAGAATCACTCAGGAACTGAATTTTATTCTTTATATTTTCTACAAAATACTTTTAATAGCTTGCCTTTGTAGTTGAGAAGTGACACCTGGATTTTCTCAGGTTCTGTTTGACATCGGTGGTGACTAGTGCTATTGGAACTGTGGTGGGAATAGCGAGGCTCTGCACACACATTGAAAAGGAAAGTTTGTGAAGAATGTAAGGCCCCCAAGTGTCTCAGCTGAGGGTGTGAGGCACATACAGCAGTGACTGGTATAGCACCTAGTCAGTGCTCCATGTTAAGAATTTGTAAAGGTATTTTTAAGCTCTGACTCACAATTTTCTCTGAGACTGTTTCAAATCCAATCTGTTTTAAGGCTGAGGTGATGGACATGGTGGATATACTAGCTTCTCAGTGTATATACATCCTAATTTTTCTTTCTTTGTTATATATCATGACCTTAAAAGAATGGCCAGTTGTTCGTTGTGTTGCTCATGTAACTCCTTCTCATGCTGCCCTGAGTTGTCCCTGCTGTGTCCAACCTGTGTTGGAATTGCTGAAGAGCACTGATGTGCCATTCAGATAATAATTTGGTGTGTTTCAGTTAACTGTGCATTTTCCGTGTGGCTTTCTGTGGTATGTGTAAATGTGTCACCGTAGGAGCCCTGAGTTCACTTTTAGGTCATGATGTGGGTGCTTCTGCTCATTGTTAACATTTTGGGTAATTGTAACAAAACAAAGACACAAGTAAAGACTCTGTAACATTGTCATCAAATGTTATTTTCCTAGATTTACATCAAAAAGGCCTCCAAAGACTATGAAACATTGTTTTATCAGCTTTAATTTTGGTTTTTGCCAATGTTCCTACATATATCTAGCATTTTTACTTTCTTAGACTATTCAGGTTTTGTTTCACTTAATTTTTAAATTTATTTTTATTTTTTTTTATGTATTTAGTACAGGGTCTATAGGGTCTCTCTACGTAGATGGGACTTGTAGTGATTTTCCTGTTTTCACCCTCCCAAACTCTGGGATTACAGGCATGTGCTACCACGCCCAGCCTCAGTCGCCATCTCAGTGTGCCCTGGGGCAGGGCCAGCATGAGATGCCAGGGATCAAACGCCAGCCACTGTGCTCTGCCTAAGCATCTGCTTTAGTCCCCTGAGCTATCTGGCTGGCCCTTGCTTCACTTAATTTTAACAGATACTAAAATTATTTCAGTTGGTACTTAAAAGGAATTGAAAGCGGAGACTGGTGACAGACATAGGAAATCCCATCAGTCTGGGAGGCTGAGGCAGGATTGTAAGTTGTAGTCCAGACTGGTGACCTAGTGACTTGATAAGATCTGTGTCAAAAAAAATCTTGGTGCTCCATGAAAGTCCCAGTCTCTCTTTGTGTCTCACTATCTCTGTCTCTCTCACACAGTAATTAAAAATATATAGTATATAATATGTGATACACAATATACATGTATATGGAATTATTGTATAGTTTTAGCCAGTGCTTACATGCTTTTTGTGTTCATTTCTTGATCCTTTTTTAAAAAATATATAAAATAGTGCCTTTTTCTATATTTTCACATTCTGAAAATGTCACTGACTACTTAGGACTACATTGTTTTACTCACTATCATGTAAATCTCTTCTACGTTGTTGATAATTTTGGTTATTTCCATATCTTTGCACAAATTAAGCTTTTTTTCTTTTTGTTTATATTCTACAATATGGAGTTTTTATAGCTTTTGGTAGAGTTTGCCAACTGCTCGCAGCAGTCTTTGAAATTTTTTTTCTGTGGAATTTTGTAAAGTTTCATGGAACTAGGTTTGCTCTACCTGACTACACCTAATGAATCAGTCTTTGCTCTACTCACCCAGACATTTTATACAACAGAGGGCAGATTGGAACATAGGGAATGTAGGGAACATGAGCTCTGTTCATTCTGAAAGTCACTTGAGATTTGGCATCTAAAGAGTGTGGTCCCTTTCAAGATCTGACTGTTGAACAGGCTTACACACTGTGTCAGGGAGTATTTCCTGTAGACCCTTAGTTTGTAGGATCACCTGTGACAGGTGCTGGATGGCAAAGGTTACACAGAATTTCACTTGGAGAATAATGGATATATGGTAATCTACATAAATATTTATTGCAGTTCTTGTTGTTTTCCATTTAACTGGTCATTTTTCAATTTTGTTATTTTCAATTTGAGGGGCAAAGTTCAAGTTATACAAGAGAGGAGTTGAGTTGAAAAAACAGTGCCCAGCAGTGGCTGTGACTTGTGTATTTTCCTGATTAGAGCTAAAGCTCCTGTCTGAGGAGTCTCCATTATTTTGCTGCTTGCACTTAATCCAAAGTGCATGTGGCTTTGCTTGTGCCCTTGGTGTTCATAAGTCTTCTCATTCTCCCCCTAATTTGCTAGCCTCCTCAGGCTTCTGATCTCATTTGAAGACATTTTCATCTTTCTGATTTCTCAGACCCAATCCCTGGGAATTACATCATGCATCCAAAGCCATTATCAGTTTTGCTAGCTTGTATCAGTTACCTATTGCTGCATAAGAAACACTCCCAAAACTTTTAAATATTTATTTGTTCACAGATTTGTATTTAGCTCAGCAGTTTGGACCAAATTCGGCTGGTGGGTCACTTTGCTAATCTTACTAAAGATTGCTTCCTCATGTGGGTTCAGTTCTACAGCAGGTAGGCAGAAAGGACAGGTTTGCCTAGGGAACCGTAAATGCCATTGGCTCAATCACCAGGTGTATCACCTATTTTCACCCTCTGAGCATTGGTCTGGAAGTCATATCATGGCAGGAGAGTAACCAGCAACCCAGGTAACTCTGCTTATACCACATTGATGATGTTCCCTCGGATAAGCGGGTCACATGGCATGGTACATATTAATGTGGCAAGACTCAGCAGGAACATGGGTAAAGAGAGGTATGGTTCGGAATGTCTCCTAACAATCTAGAACATACTGTACCTTTTCAGGGGTTAGTCACATCACATAAACTTGTTAGTGCTTTATAACCTTCTGAAAACAAGTAGTCTTCTCACCAGACTGCCTGTTTTAGTCTTTGACAGCCATCAAAGACTTTTTCAACAGAGTAGTCGTCCTTGAACTACAAGTCAGATATCCTTGTCAACTCAAAACACTTCAGCAATGACCCACTTTATCCAAAGCCCAATAAATCACAGTGGCATGTGGCGTCTCAGTGTCCACTGTTCCCACTCTGTCCTGCCTGTGCCCATCTTCTTGTGGTTCCTCCAACAAGCCTCGATGAGCTCCTTGTGTGGGCTTTGCATGTGTCATCTCCTTTCCTAGAACGTTCCTTCGTCAGCCTCTCCACAGGGCTCCTTCTTCTCTTGGAAGTCTTTGCGCAGGTGCGCTGTCATTAGTGGGTGTTCTGACCACTCCAGGGAAGAACCATTTCTGCTGCTGCTGCTCTGTGTTTCCCCTCCTCCCACTCTGGGTCATTCTTGCCACTTGCGCTGTAAGAGGCTGACATTCCCACTTGTGTAATTAAGCTTCTTTTCTCTCCGTCTTCTGGTTGGGTTCAGCCATTGGAATGCTTGCTCCTTCCCTTCCCTAGGGTTATAAACCCTTCAAACAGTGACAGTGTATTAATTATTTTACTTTTAGATAGAAGAACTAAAATCTTTTCATGAAATGAAGCAGTTTCTGGGTATTCAGACAGTGGACATTATTGACTCCTTTGAATAGTCAGGAACTGCTGAGTTGAGATCACATGCCTTATTCATGGCAACAAAACTCAGAAGTAGAGAAATCTCCCCAAGCTCATATCCCAGCGGTCCTTCCTAGCGACAGTCTTGTCTTTGGAACTCATCACTGAATAGCAGCTATTCCCCACACCTTTGCAAGTTGTCTTAGCGCACCACCACAACCATTACGTTGTTCTATGGAAACGTCTTTTAAAGTCTCCTTGAAAACTGGCCAAGAAGGTGTACATTTGTAATACTATCTGTCTGAGAAGATGAGGTGGGAGGATCACAAGTTCTTTCCCAGTCTAGGACACAGCAAGATGCTGTTTTAGCTAAAAACAAACAAACAAACAAAAAACAGCCAGCCAACCAGTCCCTTTGACTTTCTTCATCATGCCCCATTTGCCACTCTTGAGCTCTTGCCTCACCCACTTACTTCTGAGGACATGTTTGCCTTTTCTTGTTTTTTTCCTGGCCTCTATAGTCACCAGCCTATTCTCTCCTGGCTCTTCAGCATCACAATATGCTCATGTCTCTCCCATCTTAAAATTAAAGATGAATTTTAAAATTTAAAGATGACTTTAAGCATATGCATACACACCCTGGATTTGGAAGCCAACTTTCTGCTTCAATTAGTTCCTTCCTTTGCATAGCTAGGCGTGCTCACGCCACACTGTGTGTAACGTACTGCGATCCACAACACTCGCTCCATGTTAAACTCACACTGACAGATCCTATTGGCTAGGGCCTCTGTACTCCATGACATCTTTAGAATGTTGGACTTTGATCATATCTTTGTTTAGAATTCCTATAGCTTTGCAAAACTCAGTTAAAGTGTATTCCTTTTGGGGAGTTTTTCTTGACTCTGGAGACTAACTTGATTACCCCTCTAATTTATCATTTTGCTCCCTGGGGCATGTGTTAGATCACAACCCTCAAGATACACAGTCTTCTTATATTAGTGGTAGCTTTTTGAGAGGTTGGAGTTTTGTACTCAGAGTCTGTATTCTAGCCCTGTCTCTATGCTTAGCTCAATGTAGAACATAATAAACACTTGGTACATGTTTGTTAAAAGTATCTGGCCATACTTACCTTTGTGAAGCTATTTCTGTCCATTAAATGTTGGTGTTAGAGGGCCAAGCAATAGAAAAATCTTTTTTACAGACTTGCTTCTGCATTTAGGGAGGTTTGTTAAATCTTATTGAAATTGTTTTCATCTTTAAAGAAGTAATATTAGGGCTGGGGATACAGCTCAGCAGTACAAGTGCCTGCCTGGCAGTTGCAAGGTCCTGAGTTCAATTAGTGGAGTCAGACATGCTACCACTGCACCAGAAGGTCCCTGGAAGTGTTCAATTACTGATACAAAAAAAAGGAAAAGTAATATTTATAAACCTTTATGGGAGGGAGCAGGATCAAATGAGCATGTTTATTAATTCACTAACATTGTGATTGACATATAATTAATATGTAATTTTACTGTTATCTATTGATGCAAAAATAAACCATATATTACATAGATATCACCTACAGATCTAATGTATAAATTATATAAAGTTGAATCAATTAGTAGATATTAGAAATAAAATGTAATTAATATGCATCAATTGCTTTGTGCACCAGTATATTTTTATGTGTATCCTTTTTACTTAATTATGGTATTTTTAATGTGCTTTTTATTTACAAAAAAGGTTCTGAAAAAGTTGGGGTCTGAGCATCTCTTAGACCTGAACCCTGGAAGAGATTTGAGTTGCAATGCACCTTTACGAAACTGTTTTAATGGTTGAAGTATTAACAACTATGCATTTCCTTAAAAGTTTTCTGTTTAATGATTGTTTGCATTAGCTGTCACCACTACTTCATTTTGCAGAGCTAGATCTTCTCAGCCTTGTGTACTGACCAGCACGGCAGTCACAGGGTTTATTCTGCTTACATGAATAGGTGGGTGTTTCCGAACATGGGATTTACAAACACACGCCCCCTAATTGAAATGCTCACCAGTAGAGTCTCTCCGAAAGTCAATATGAGACCATTTCTCTTGGTGCCATAATGCTTTTGTTGCACTGTCATTCCAGGATGCAGTTGAAATAGTTATTTTCTTTTTATGTATTTAGTACAGGGTCTCACTACACTGCTCAGACTCATAGTGATCCTCCTGTCTCAGCCTCCCCAGGGCTGGGATTACAGGCATGCACCACCACACCCGGACTTGGGTGGGGCTGGCACAGCATGTGGTGCTGCAGACTGAACCCGGTCCCTGCACTTGCCTAAGGTACCTCCAGGCCCTTGAAATAGTTTTTGAAGAATGTCAGGATTCAAGAAATTGATGCTAGTCAGGGAATATTAGCAAATAATCTATAATATTTTTTTTTTTTTTTTTTTTTTTGTCTTTTTGAGACAGGGTCTCACTATGCAGTTCAGGCTGGCCTTAAGCTCACTTTGTAGCTCAGGCTGGTCTCGAACTCACAACAATCCTCCTGCCTCAGCCTCCCGAGTGCTAGGATTACAGGCATGCGCCACCACGCCCGGCTTATAATATTTTAGAAGAGGAATACATAGTAAAAGCTTATCTATATGCAAGAATTTATATGCAAAGCAAATCTAAAACATAGATCTTGTAGATTTGTAATTTGGTCTTAGATGGGAAAAAGAAGACCCTGGTCTCTACACAAGGAGATTTTTATATTTATGCTAATTCAATTAGCATTATTTAACTGGGGCTACCAGTCATGCTAGCTGACTAACCTCAAACTTTTACATCTAATACATTATAAACAAAAGGAAAAGAGTTTAGGAATTGTTACATAGGTACAGACAAGATAGAGGATTACTTTTTGTTATAGATCTGTTTGAAAAATTTAAAGCATATTACTTCTCTTCTAACATATTAATTCAGAGGCGAGGAACTTTTTAAAAAATAGGAGAAAGCAAAATCATCTTGTAGCCATTAAAGATTGTTGCATCTTTCAAATATTCTATATAGATATAGAAGTACTAGAAATTGTCTTAAGCTGAAGGATGCATTTGGAGGCTACATGGTCAGCTTTGAGAGCAGTTAGATTTATGGAAAAATTTTGAGAAGCAATTTTTTAAATTATAAAATAATATTGATTAGGAAAACTACTCGCCACTGTTTGGGGATTCATAGATCGACAATCGTGGCACTTAAAGTGTTTCAAAATTAGACATTTACATGGAGACAAGCTATTGATGTTGAAGAAAAATAAACCCCTGAGGACTGGGAAGATTCAGGAATGAGCATAGTATTTTAAAACTGAGCTCTTTGACTTCTGTTCTTCATCTAAGAGGGTCTGTCCAAGGAAGAATAGTCATGAATCCAAGGAAATTAGCAGGCAGCACCATACAGTAAAAGAACAGGTTCGCTTTCGTGAGCAAGGGTAGTGTTAAGAGTCTGCACTCGTCAGTGATGTTGCCTGACACTCTTCTCACCAGGTGAAGACTTACATAGGCCGGACGCTCACTCGTTAGGGGAATCACTGCCTAGTTGAGAGTTCCAAGTAAGGTAAGGGCCTTTTAGCTTCCATCAGGGGATTCTATTGAATGTTGGAAGTGAAAGTTGGCTTCCACTGTGCTCTGTGTACTCACTGTTGCCCTCCAGCACTGAATTTACCTGTTGAAATCTTATTAGTTTATTCCCTCAAGGAAGTAAGTAACACACCCTTTCCAGGTATTTTTTGTAACCGAGAACTTGTGTGATGTTCATTGGTCTAAATTTTAGGTCAAATAATTTTCGATTTTTAATTTTGTTTTTATTTTGATAAAGCTACAAGCATGTGGAAGATAAATATCCCCATGTAGCCATCATGAAGCTTCAACAATTACCAACATTCTGTCATTTCCCCCAAGAACAAAGGCAGTTGTAGTTTGTGACTAACTAGGTTGTTGTAGTCCTGAAAACAGATTTAAGCAACCTTGAAAATGTACTCACCATTCTGTCATTGAAATAATGTGAGGCTGGACAAATAGCTCAACAGATTAAAGCAACTGTAAGCAGGGGCTGGGGGTTCCATCCCCCGGCCTGCTGTACTGGTCCTGTCCCCAGGGCATGCAGAGATGGCAATTCAGACTGGGTGTGGTGGCACACTCCTGTAATCCTACCTCTGGGAGGCTGTAAACAGGCAGATCACTAGGAATCCAATCTAGTAGCGAGACCCTGAACACTCTGTAGACCCTTACCTAAAAAAAAAAAGAAATAATGTGTATATCCACCTATTCTCTGACCTCTTGATTTAAATTTACTTCTTTTTCTCTTTTTTTTTTTTGGCAGAACCAAGAATTGAACTCAGGCCCTTGTGCTTGCCAGAGAAGTGCTTATTCCTCTGAGCCATCTCTCTAGCCCCTTTAATTAATTTCTAATAATGTGACATGAGATCTTTGAAATTAAGAGCTGTATAATTTTTATTAATAGGGTATCAGAGCCTTAAAATCAAGGAGAAAAATATATACCTTTTTTTGTTGTTCTGATTAAAATATAACAATCTTCCTTGTGGAGATAGCCAAGGATATTATTTTGCAGTCTAATCTGAAAACTTAGTATGATTTATATATATTGTTTTTTAGCTTAACAATTTATCATAAACATTCTCTGTCTGTCTCTGTCTGTCTGTTTGTCTCTCTCTGTCTTTCTCTCTCTCTCTCTGGTGAGAAGAACAGACCAGGAATTGAAGTCAGGACTTTGTACTTACCAAGCAAGCACTTGTACACTGAGCTATATCCCTGGCCCATATAGTTGGTGCCAGCTATGTTATTAGTACGATCATTTTCTGAAGGCCCTAAATGAAATCATGATCTTTAAGGAGAGCATAATATTCCATCATGTGAATCTTCTATAATTTATTTAAATAGCTCCTTTTTGCTCACCAATGTTTTCAGCATCATCTGTATATAACAATTTGTTTGCATTGGCAAGGGCATTATTAGGGTATTAGGTATGCTAGGCATTTATTAGGTACAAGGCTCTTGGCATATGTCGCCAATTTGCTATCCAGAAAGACTGTGCCAATTGGAATTATTTTTATCTTATTAACTTGGTAGTCAGAAATAGTATCTGATTGTGTTCTTTTAAAACTTGGTATTTTCTGGATTATTAATGACATTGAACGTTTTCATGTTCATGATTCTTATTTCCTGTGTTAAATAAGGTGTTATCTGGAATTACAGTGAATGGTGAATGCCAATTAATTTAGCTCCAGATCTTGTGCTTTGAAGCAATGATTAATTATTTTTAGTATTTCACAAATCCGTCCTTGCTGTCTCTGAATCCAGAACGTCTGCCTAAGTGCAAGGTACATGAGTTGAAAATTGGTTTTATATTACTTTTTCTCTATTATTTGTCAAAATTGTCAGTCTATTGGTTCGTCTCTTTATAACATCAAACTTTATTTAGAAATGTGATTCTGTCTGGAATAAGTTAAAAATTATTTGTCTAAGAAGTATTCACAGGTCTAAGTTGCATTTTTTTTTTTTTTAACATACCATTCCTCAGGTTTATTTGTATGAAGAGCACAGGAGGACACCAGACCCCCTAGATGGTGCCCCAGGGGTCACACCAGTCCTTCTATTTTTACATAAGTAGATAACAGGCTTTTACTACAGGGGCCTGGGCACCTGTGGGAGCCTTGGTTGAAGCAGAAGCTAAAGCCTGAGCCTTGCCTGGAGGTTGGGCCTTTGTTGTTTTTTTTTTTTTTTTTTGGTGGAACCTGGGATTGAACTCAGGCCCTTGTGTTTGCCAGGTAAGCAGTTATTTTACTGAGCCATCTCTCCATCCCTGAATTTGCTTGTTTTTTGGTGGTACCTGGGATTGAATTCAGGATCTTTTTTGCTTCCCAGGGAAATACTTATTCCACTGAGCTATCTCCCTGGCCCTGGAGCTCAGGCCTTTGGCCAGCAAGGCCTGCAACCCTTGGCATTGTGGGTACAGATACATTTCCCAAGCTTGGGGTGGGCAATATAGGCAAGTCGAGTGAGGCTGCATTTTACTCCCTTTGGGATGATCTTGGGCTTGACTTCTTTGGGCTAGATGAGGGCCTTGGATAGCCTTGGCTCGTGCACCCATGGCCTTGGCATTGTTTGCTTGCATCTTCTTGAAGTCCTTTTTGTGATTCTTGGCAAAACTCATGTTCCTAAGGAACTTGGGATCTACCGCCTTCAGAGATTTGTATCTTTGTGACTGCGGTTTCTTAATGCCACTTCTGTGCCATTTTTGGGACTGGCTGTGCGTGGTGTGGTTCTTGGACTTGGCCATAACTTCACTGTAAACCATGGCTGCCAAGTGCCTGGAACTCGAAGCCTAAGTTAAGTCTTGATAAAAATTTAGATGAATTTATGGTCTAACTACTTCTAGAATGAATAGTAAATACAGCGCATGGTGCAGTTTGTATGTCTAAAAGTTGTCTTTATGCAAGTCAGAATTCTAATGCTGAGATAGCATTTTTGCCATATGAAATTTCCAAACTCCAGCATTAGGAAATGAATGAAAACGTTTTACATTATTAAAATATTCTAGATAAATATTTTTAGCCTCTGAAAAACCAGAGAATGCTTTTCACTATGGAAGCTGCTTTATTACCCAAATCAAACTTGTCAGTCTAAAAATAAAACTAGCCTTTTATTACAATTCCGTGCCCTCCCTTGCCTCCAGTGATACATTGCTGAACTGAGTTCTTGTATCTTCAAGAATTATTTACTACATTGTGGTAAAAAATAATATTAAAAGTGTATGTGTTATGTGGAAGAAACATTCAAAACAAATCTACCCAGACATCAACAGGATATTATTACCCCAAAGAAATGACGACAGTTTGCCAGCTTGATGCGTAGAGGAAGGAAATTTACAAACATCTCCAAGAGAGGCATGTTGAGCCCTTAAAGGAAATGAGGCACGTCCTGCTTTTATTGTGCTTATTGGAGTGGGATTCCCAGAAGGCTGAACAAGGCTGTCCTGAGACCTCTGTTTGGCAAAGACCTTGTTGACTCATATTTTATTTTTGTTTCAGTAAAGGTCTGCTATTGTTCGGATTTCTAATGCAGCTCATAAACACGCAGGCGATATCATTTCCCCTTCTTCTGACTGATGTATACAAATAAATGAAAATCTCTCATCATCATTAGCTGGGGTTCTGTTTCCGTGAAACATGGAAGAGTAGCAAAGAAGGCCACTTAGAAGAGAAGGCCTTTAAGTGGAGGGCCCAGTCCACAAATTAGAAAGTGCGTGACACTGTAGTTTAGAGTTTTAATCACCAGAAATTGAGGGAATTTATTACTTTCTATTGATATGGAAGAGGAAAGCGGAGGTAGATACTTACACAATTTGTATTTCAAAATCCTAGTCTTTGTTAAAGTGTTTTCTATTAACCTCTGAGTCCTTAGAACTGGATCACTAGATATTTTGGATTTAGGCTTGTTAGCCTTGCAGACCGAAATGCATGATTTTGAAGTTTGGACTCAGGTACTAGTTTATCTAAACCATTTTTATCAAAATGTGCCCTTGCATATGAGAAAAGAGTGAGGATGACATACCTCTTTCTGCTAGGTTTTAGCTCATTCTTGCTGCCTCTAAGAAAACCCCCAAGAGTGTCATGACTGAGAAATGGTAGCATGGAAATCTTCCTTGGAGATCTGCTGTGACTCAGGACTCTTTTAAGGGGCAGACTGAAGGCTATATCTGGAGTTTTAGGGTGTGAAATTTCACCCTTGATCTTGAGTCAAATGATGTGGTTACTGTCAGTATTATTCATAGAGTGGCATTGCTTAGGACATCAATGGAAACTTAGCTTTGATTTAGTAGAAAATTAAGAGACCAAACATGAAAGAAAAAAATTATATGTGTAAGTGGAACGCCAGTGGTGGACGAAGTCTTTTGGTTGGCTTTCATTGCTTGTAGTTATTCCTTAGGATTATGGCTTAGAAAATGCTTTTGAGCCATTTTCATGTGTCCAGAATTCCAAAGAGAGTTATCATTTCAACCTTTCCAAGATTTGCTTAAGGGTAAAGATAGGTACTGATTATCCAAGGAATTTCCCTGGCTGGAATCCTAACAGTCTAAGTTCCTGTGATTGATTTTTACCCATCCCTTCCCTTTTATTTTTGGCTCAGCCCCCCTGTACTATCTGAATTAATGGAATTCCAATGGGAGGTAGGTTGGAGAATATTTAAGGGCCCAGGAGTATTTCTGAATTAAGAGTTTGAGGGGTGCTGTTATCTTAGAGGTAATCTCTACTTTTATAGTAAAAGAGATTAAGATTTGGGGTGTTTGGTGCATATACTGCAGCAAGTCATTAGGGATTTTATCACTGATGACCTGAGTTGCCTTTAATATCTTTAATATATGTTAAAAGAGGGTCAATCCCTGAGTCATCCCATTTCTCAAAATCTTTGGTTCACAATTCTGGGGTCTTTTCTGTATGCCATGCTGAGAGGAGAATGGGAAAACATTTTTTTTTTCCAGAATTGGGGATTGAACTCAGACCTTTACACTTGCCAGGGAAGCACTTATTCCACAGAGCCATTTCCCCAGCCCTGGAAAACATTTTAGGTATAATTTACTGCATGCTGACTGCAGGGTGCAATGATACGTTGTGGTACAGGTATCCGGTGGTCATTGTGGTGGTGGTATGTGTATCTGTGTATATATTTTTGTTATTACTCTTTCTTGCTTTTAGGTAACTATACTTTTAGTACAGAAGGGATAAATGTAGATTATGTCAAAGCTTTTTGTGTCATGGTCCACCAACACTATAATTTAAAACTTGCCTTGTGCCTGACATTGCTTCAGGAAATCCACAAAAGGTACACAGTCATGTTCGTTGTTTATAAAACTTAGATACACATAGATATATTTTATTTCCAAGTACTCTGATTTTTTTTTTGGGGGTGTGGGTTTTTCAAAGGTCAGCAATTTACTGAACTCACAGAAACCAAGTCATTTTCCTGTTGAAACTATATTAAGTTTAAATAACATAATGGAGTCATCCTGTGATTTTTGAGAGATTGACTCTAATGTTTATTTTGGATAATCTTTTTAACAGCTAATCAAAATACAATTTAAATTTTGTTTGGACTTTTTAAAGTCAGCATGTAATTTCTAAAAGTAAGCAAGTTTCTCGTAAGGGTTGTGAAATGAAGACTCGCAGTGCCTGCGGTTTTGTTATTTGCATTTGTTATTAAGTGTTCCCAGGAATAAAAGGGTAGAGATGTAGTAACAGTACTCAAGGTACAGATTTCTGATATTTTCTAATTAGACAGCAAGCAAGTGGTAGCTAGAAAGGGCAGGCTTTCTAGTGTGGACAATGGCTTTAAGTTTCAGCTCTGTTATTTAACTAGTGTACTTGTGACCTGGACAACAGTTACATACTTCCTCTTCAGATGGGAAGAATACAAGTATCTACTTCACTGGGCCTTGGGAATTAACTGAATTAATAATCTAAAACACTGAGAGCAGTGTTCGGCTCCTAGTGATTCCTCAGTAAGTATTCTCTAGCTATTAGCATGATGAAACATGGAGAGGAAAAATGTCGCGGGCTGATTTCTCAGTGATGGTTAGAAATAATCACATATGAAATTTAAAACAAAACATTGACCTTCAAAAACCATTCTCAGAAGTAGTGGCTGTAGAATGCCACACCAGGTTGATCTAGAAGTGCCAGTGTGTCATTAGAAGAGGAGGGGGTAGGTGGGCCAGTTTATGCTGCTCATAAAGGGCAAGTGGCAGAGTTTTCTAAATATCTTTCAGTTTTGTGTTAAATAAGATTGGGGATATGTATCAAATATAAGATGATTGAAAGGCATTTGGGGCATAGTAAAAGGTTTTGGAATGTGTACGGCATGCTGGGGTCAGAGTCCCCTGCCACTGCCTCTAGTTCTCTGCTCAGAGGATCTTTTTGCTGTCCATTTCTTCTGAAGGATGAGACTTTAGACATCAGATAAATAAGCAGCAGTTGTTTCTAGCTGCAGCCATTTCCAGACTGCCTGGGTTGCTTTCTCCTTCCTGGAGTTAGGAGGAAGGGTTGCTCAGCCTGGATTATTTCTACAGTAATGAAGCTGAGGGACACTAGCCTTTGAGTCTGACCCCTTCGCTCATGAGCTGGCCTTCCCCAAACCTTATACTGAACTCAAGGATATTCCCAAGCGGGTTAGACTTCAGCAGATAGCCTTTGACTTCTATGTATATGTGAAGTTGTTTGCATGTTTGCTGTAGCTCTCTATTAATATGCAGATCAACTGCAAAGGAAGAGTGTAACTCTTGGATATGGAAAGAGAGTGCTTGTGTTGCAGCAAAAGAGCGCATGCTTGCTGCAGCTGCATCATTGTGGTGTGTGCCTGCGCACATAGGCAGTTTCATGTGTGCTTTATCATAGGTGATGTCCTTCCACTTGATGTCTGACTTCATTTTGTAGAGAAAAATACAGTCTCAGAATCAGGAAGCTGCTCAATCAAGAATTCCTGAAATTTTTATTTTACTGTATTTCATTTGCATCACAAGTCTCTGTTTCTACCAAGGGATTTGGAAGAAGCAGCCTCATGTCTTTCACTTTGTTGAAGTTACACTTTTTGGAAAGTAACCTAATCCACTTTGCAAAGAGTGGAAGTACAAGTTATTTTTTTTTAAACAGACTCACCTGGCCTAAGGATCATGGAACCAGAGAGAAATTGCTGTTTGATTTCCACCACTGGTGATCAGTTTTCTCTAGATCTAGAACAATGATAAACAGTGATATGATCTTTAGGTAAAACAGGGATTTAAGAGTTTATCTTCAGAATCTGAAATCTCTCAAACTGGATAGAAAGTCTCCTTCATTCACAAGTGAAGAAACCACTGTCTGGAACAGGTGCTGGGTCCCGGGAACACAGTGCCAGCCAGTCCAGGAGCTTAGGCCAGCCAAATCCAGGTCCAGCATTCTTTCCATGTCAGTGTACTGCTTTTCTTATTTCTGTAACCATCCCTACATCAGACTCACTCCTGTAGTGGTGCAGTGGCTGAGAACAGGGAGTGGCTCCATACTGCCTAGGTTCGAGAATTGGTACTCCCTGTCATAGTTGTGTGTTCTACTTACTGTGTTTCAGTTTTCTAGTCTGTATGGTGGACATAGGAATTTCATAGAATTGTAGCAAGGACTATGTGACTTCTTATTAAATTACAAGAGTTCCTGGTGTAAAGTCCTAGCTATTATAATAATTATGTTATTAATAATTTCATAATAATTTTATTGTTAATAGTAATAAAAATAATATGTTGTTTTTAGGAGCTTTAGCTCGCTCTCCAGCATACAACAATAAAAAGGTGGCTCTGTTGAGGAGTAGGATTCTTTAATTATCTAGTGAAATTGGGGCCATAAATCATTGAACATCTTGCTTCATTTTCGTGTGAATTATTTGGATTGACTAAGTGCTCTTGGTAGCGGGCTGGGTTACCATCTGCTGTGTTTTGCCTGTATAGGTCAGGCTTGTTCTCCTAGGGAATGGTGAGGTAGAAAAAAATGCCAATAACCTAACTCCAAAATGTATCCTAACTGTCTTGTTCACATTTATAGGACAGTTTTATTGCTGTAGGTAAGACGGATAACTGGGCATTATTCCAGCATCTTGGCAGTTTTCCTTTTTCAAGGTACTAATATTAGGATTAACATGTTGTTTTAAAGCCATTGCCTTTCTGCACCTTATAATTGCTTGTTCTTGGGGGAGGCTTGGAACATTTGAATTAGGGGTTTCCTGCCAAATATGAGAGAGGATGTTTCATTATGTTCATACTTTGATAGGGTTTTAAAGTTGGTTCTGCAGTTCATATTGCCAGGACACTGAACAAATCAGTGTAGAGCAGTATGGGGTGTAGAGGCAGGGTGGGGCAGTGGCCACAGAGTGTGAAGGGCTCAGCTCTGTTGGTTTGGTGTTCGGGCTGTGCTTCAGTCTCTTTTTGGTGTTGCTATCAAATGTTCAGCCATGCAGTGATTTGGGTCCTTGATTGTTAAAGTTTATCCCCAGTGTACTGAAACTGTAAAAAAGATTAAATTCTTTAATGATAGGACCATCTTTTCTCTATGATATGACCTCTGTTTCTCTGAAGAAACAGTAGGTATATTTACTAGCACATTTATAACTTCAGGGGCAATAATGTTTTGCTACTTAAATTTATACTTAAGTAGGATTTCTGCTTTTCCTAAGAGAGTCTGGCCCTCCAAAAGTTTTTAGTAACTGTCCCTCCCCACACAAATATAGTTGCTCTTTCTTTTTTCTTTTCTTGGTGGAACTGAGGGTTGAACTCAGGCCCTTGCACTTGCCAGGGAGGCACTTATTCTACTGGACTATCTCCTCTGCCCCTATAGTTGGTCTTTCTTATGTAATGCTTTTTCTGAAATTCTCATATGAAATGTAAAATGTTCCACTTTTCAATTGTCCGTTTAGAAGAGTATTGTGGCAGGGTGAAGCACGTGTGTTTATAGCTAGGTTTTGGCTTCAGTCTCAATGCTTGTAAAATCTTGGGGCCAAGTCTTGAGTTTCCATTGTTTTGTGTAATTGTTATAAGAATTCGGGAGATAAGCTTGGGAATGTGCTAGCACTCACTAGCTAGCTAAGTGAATGTGCTCAGCAGATGTGAGTTTTACTCATGTGCATCTTATAATCTCAAGGTAGAAAGTTATGAGTTGTGTCTGTATTCTCATTTTTGACATCATCAGTGTCATCCTCATCATTGCCAACAATCCTCTTTATACTTGTGAGCACATAACTATTCATTTCTCTTCTCCCATACATACATTTCATATTTTATAGGCTGTGCAGGAGCACCAGGGATGGATTCAACATTGTGTTTTTGACAATGGCCTTTGTAGGTAATTGAATAAATTCAAAGAAAAACTGACCATGCCATTTCCTATTTCTTGCTGTGTGTGATCATTTTACAAGGTCTTTTACTGTTGTAGCCTGATGAAACTGAATTCCCATTGCATGTGCTTGAAATAACAAGCGTTCTGTAATTTTGCTTAAATTATGGTTGTTTGAGCTCATTATTTTCTAGTGTTGGTGGAGACTGTGAATCGGGGTTGGGGGTCTTGTTCAGAGTATCACAGGGACCTTTTGTGGAGATCTGGACATGCGAATTAGCATCTGTGGTCTTGGTTAGTTACCCTGGACTCAAGGAGTGGTATCCCTGTTCCCCTTTTAGGTGGTTTTTGAGAGTGAATGAATCGTAGATGAAAACATAAAGTTGCATGTTTACAAGTGTGAACAGGGCTGTTGGAAATGATGATACTGATGCTGATAATGCCAGAGATAAGGAGAATCCAGACAAAACTAATTACTTGTTAATTTGAGGAATACATAATAATCAAAATCTCTGTTTCTGATACCTATTGCATTATATTCGAAATGAACTTTGAGAGTGTGAAATAAATAACTGAGCACAACTAAATACTGTGGTACTTCAGTTCAGGAACCCTTTTGTTTGCAAATTCTGTATCAAATTGTATATCATGGCCATCTTTCTGGGCCCATCTTTTCCAAAATTGTGGAACAAATTAAGTTGGTGAGTTGATGTATATACTGTATTTTAGTTTGTTGGATAGTTCGTTCTTATTTTCAAGACCCAGTCACTGGTGAGATTACCTTACATGAGGATTCTCATAGTTCTAAGCTGTGCTTCCCTAGTTACTAAGTTAATTCAAATAAGACATTAGAATGAATAAGGATAAATCAAAGGTAACAATATCCATTAGTAAGGAGGAGGCATACACAAAATGTCAACACTAGCATTTTTTAGACATTGACATGTTACCATGGCATCAAAGTATTCCAGTGTAAGTTTAGATATCTGAAGATACCTACTTTCAAGCAACTTGTTAAGATGAAGTTAACATTCTTCTTGTATCCTGCTTGATGTCTCTTATGCTATACAATTTTCTTGTTTAGTAAGAATAGCTTTAGAAAGAAGAATTAATTCCTCAATGTATATGTAACTGGGCATATAAACTGCTTTCCTATGTAGAGAATATGAAATGTCACCTATCTACTACTTACAGTGCTTTTGGTAACAATGTTTGTATATTGTCTGGGATTGTAATCGCCACTTTAAAAGGCGACAAAAATAGCAACAAAAAATGAATTGTGCCTGAAGTGCATTGGGTGTACATGATCTGTTTGAGTTGCTGTTTTTTCTGGTTTGAAGGATTGATCTAACTTCTAGTCCAAGTTTTCTCTCACTGTGCTATGTTGTCCTTTAAATGTCATGCTAGGCATCATCAAAAATATTTTCAAGGAAATAGTGGAACAGAAGCTCTATACGAGGTGACCAAGAGAAAGTTTAAAAATATCAGATATCTAAATATGAGAGTTCAGGGACTTCGGATTCAGTGACACTGGAGATTGTAACATCTCATTCCCTTTCTGTGCAATGAAATAAAAGACGTAGAGAGAAGAAAACCCATCATAATTAGTGTATCTGTGTGGGTTAGGTTTTTTTCATATAGGAATTATACATTCATATGAGAATTACTGAGGGAAACAAGTAACAATAACACATAATCCCTTTCATTCCAACTGGAACACACTATTTTGAGTTATCGCTCGGTCTACTGCCATTTCTCCTTCTACTTCATTGTTAGTGCTGGTAGGATCTGCTGGGGTGGGGGTCTTGTGGATGGGGCTGCTGTTTACAATCCACAGTGTATCTCCCCCCTTCCATTGAAAGGAGGCACAGCTGAAATCAGCCTTTGCCTTTTCATGATACAGGGCCGTGGAGAATCAAAGCAAGCAGGATGAAAGCGGGAACGCTTCCTGTTTCCAGCTGTTTTCCTCAGCGAAGATTTTTTTTCTTCGTCCAAAGATGATGCTTCCTTTCACGGGGTTTAATCTACACACTGTTTCCTCAGTTTATTTCTCAGCAGTAAAATGCATTCCCTTTAGGTCGTATCTGTCTCTTTAAAAACCCTACCTGTCCTTTTCAACACTGCTAGTTGCTACTCAAAAGAACAAATGTGATTCATGAAGTCTCTTTCATGGGGTGCAAAGGCCTGGAAGCCTTTACCTCTACAGTTTCATCTTTTTGGATGCTTCATTTTCATTTAAGAAAAAATTTTGAGAACTCTATTAATTTGACCATTTCATATTTGTAAACATGGCACCTGAAAGTAAAAACGTGTTGTTATGGCCTTAGGGCTTTACTTTTTCTCTTCCCTCTGAATGCGGTGCATCAATGTGGATGCTTAAAATTAAGATGAAGGCACTGGAAACTGCATAAATGCTAAAATGAATATTAAGAATGGTTTGAGTAAGTGATGATGTGTATAAAGTATACCTTTTTCCTAAAGATTTTTACGTCACTTTTAGCATTGTTGTGTCTGACTTTACATTTGTAAATATTCCTCTCTTCTGGCAGAAGTGCAATGTAGAAGTTTTTTTTTTTTTTTTTTTTTTTTTTTTTAGTATCAGGAATCAAACTCAGGACCTCCCACTTGCCAGGCAGGCACTGTGCCACTAGCTATAACCCTGGCCTCCAAAATAAATGTTTTAAGCACTCTTTAAACATAATCCAAAAATACTAACTAGACTTTGTATCCATTTCGTACATCTTCCAGGATTCTGGATTAATGATTATAATCGTTATGCATTGACTTGGATTTATCTGGGATACCATTAAATGAATACCAGTGAGAGTTAAAACATTCCCATGTCTTAGTCATTTGTCTTTCCCCAAATAGCCATACTGACCTCCTAAGTGGAAGCTCTTGCCAGCAAGAGGCTTCACATTGTTACCCTGTTCTTGGAGCTAATTCTTTGTGATATAATGAAGCCAGTGGCATATGGGAGAGAGCCACCTCATTTCGTTTTCACTTTAATGCTAACTCTAACATATGCTTTTGAATTGAAGTGGGGTCCCAAAAGCCAATGCATGTTAAAGAATTAAACACTTTTTAAAAAGTTCCCCCGTATTTATTCCTGTTGCCCACTCCCCGGAGGATGGGGGGCTGATAGGGCTGAAAAGCACGAGTATGCCTATTTTATCTGTACTGTTTAATAGAGAGCTATGAAAAAAAAATGGCAATTAACATATTCAGACAGAAAATCATCCTGGCTGAATGACTCATTAAATAGTCGTATAAACAGGATGTGCCGAAATGAACTGGTACAAAATTTAGTTTCATTGGTCTTTTCAGCACACCACTGCTCATTATCAGCACTTTAAGAAGCAGACTTGTGGGTGCTTAGAGGACACTTAAATTCTTTTCTCTTTATTTTTTTCTTAAATACTTCTCCCTTCCTCCACTCTTCCCCTGCCATTCCTAATTCTCTGGCATGCTACCATTACCCATCGTTGAAACGTGAAGCACTCTGTTTGGAAACCAACCAAGTTGGGGTAAGAGCTTCCGAGCTGCATCTTGGACAGTGGTTCTTAAGCCCAGTTAATTGGAATGTGCTTGAGAGTTCACAGTGTTAGGTCTGAGTGTCATTTCCTGGGATGTCAATTCAGTTATTTTAGAGCAGGGCCAATGGGTCTATATTTTACGAAAAGGTCCCCATGGGACTCAGGTAGCCAGCCATGCTCTCACTATTCACCAATTTGTGTCTTCTCATTGTAGAATTCTCTTTCCTAAGGTATATGATAGATGGCCTGCTGGCCTCTTTGTGGTTTGCAATCTTAGTTACACATCAAAATAACCTAGGTAGCTTGTGGGGGACACCAATGCTTAACCCCATCCCCAATTTACTGAGTTGTTTTAGAGCCTCCCAGAGTGGTTTCCATGTATGTCAAGGTTGAGTTCTGTTGTCCTACATGAACAGATGGAGTTGGGTTCCTCTGAAAAATTCTTTTCTAGTTTTCTTTACAAGATGCTTGACTGTGCTCTGAAGACAGTTTTCACCTTTCTTCTTTAAACACATGCACATGTACTTGCTTATTGCCTCTGCTACAGCCGCCAGCCTTTGTTGCTACCACATTCTCCATGGGAATGAACATGAAGCTGTGCTCCCAGGTTGCTGCACATTCGTACTTCTTACCTGAGTACCACATCTGCGATGTGCGGATGTGTTGATGTAGAGCTAGCACCCACAGCGGCTAGGTAATAAGGATGGAGAGCAGTTTCGAAAAGGAAAGAATATTCATCTCTTGAGTCCCTGTGTACACCAATAAAACCTCTGACAAAACAGGTTTCTTCTTTAGCAAACTGTGACATTAAGTTGGAGCCTTTACTTACATTGTCTCATGTTTGTTGGGGCCTGTATTATAAAGGAATGTAAAATGATACTCTTACTAAAGATGTATAAAACAGACAACCCTTCATATTTCAAGGGAGAGAAGAAAAACCTCTATGTGAATAATGCTGTAGATAGGTATATGAGAAATGAACTCTCAGCTGCCCAGAAGTCTTTAAGCATTCTCATTTGAAGGAGTACTTACAGATAGAAGGGAAAAGGTCTGTCAGTCCATGTTGTTCCTTCCTAAGGAGAAAGGCTTCCTGGGTAGGAAAGAGTTCTCACCTTTCTTACCTGTTATATTTCATTTGCAAATCCTTGAATTTGCCAAGGAAAGACACCCTTCAAATGCTAAGAACATTGGTAAAGTTGGGGCTAGAAGTAGGCAGTAGGCGGAGGCCCTTGAGGTTTGGTGTCAGGTCTTGATGTCTGATGGTATAAGAGAGGAAAGGCAGCAGCTGCTTCTCTTCACCAAAGGGAAAGGTTCCTTTCATCAGGTCCTGATTTGTTTTTTCAGTTCTTGTGGTACTGTCCTGTAGTAGACATTAGATGTCCATGACTAGTCTGATGACCATCATGTAAGTCCTTAGAAATAGTGGCTTTAATAAGGAGATTGAGGTCTAAAGAGGTTTCCTCAGAGAAGAAGACAGTTGGCCTTGACCATGACACTAGCAGATGGCAGTACTGGCCTGGGCCGCCAGGTAAGGGAGCTGCTCAGACTTTTAGACTCTATAGGCTTTTTGCCTAGAGACTATGGGACCTGAGGATCACGCGGGATGTGGGGCCACACTTGCTGGGCCTTGAGTGTCAGTGCTTCTGTTAGTAGCACACTCTAATGTGTGTTTCACCTTGGACCCAGCCTAGTGGGAAGCAAAAATGTGTGTGAGAGCCTGTGTTAACGTGAGCGTTTACTTGTTATCCTTTACTGAATGCGCTTAGTGAACAGCCTCTTCACAAAAATATTTTGAAGACTCCCAGGGAAGGAAATACTTATGTGACTGACAAGACAGCGGTGCCTATGGCCACGTGTGTCACTGTGGTGGAGGATAATCGTCCTATTATTTTTTGTCAGTAGGTATAACAAGTGGGTAGTGCTTTGTGTATTCCACTGTGATGAATTAATTTTGTGTTCATTGTAGTAGCACTGATCATAATGAATTAATTTGGTATTCATGGGGATGTCAGTTTTTTTTTTTTTTCTTCTCTTTCAGTTTCATGTAGCTTTAGTTAATGGATACTTTAGAGGTAGACTACATCTGATCTTATTCTCACATTAACTTCTCATGATTTCCCACTGTGGATGTTAGCTTTTAAAATATTTAACTCAATGTTAAATATTAGCATTTTCCTAGCTTTGTATGAACTTGAATGTACTCCCTGTATTGATTTTACAAAACAGGAAAATGAATGTATAGAGTTGGAACATTTAATTTGTAGTTCAGTGATATGGTTAATACTTAACATTTATATTTTAGTTTGGTTTTAAAGATTGAAACCAAATCCTTATAGTTTGTAGCTTTAGTGAAGAAAAATATTGCATTCCCTTATGCAAATGTGAAATGGTGAAACTGTATGCTGTATGTAATAGTTTGCTTTTCTTTTAATTTCTTTCCCTCACAGACAAGATTGATAAATGTATGTGCATATATTATTTATCTGTTCTTGTAAGGACATATAAATGGCTATTAGATATGGTAATTACATAAATATATCTTATTCAAATTGATTTCCCTTTCTGTTTATAAAATAAATGTTTTTATTCAATTGGAATAGATCCTAAAATAGAAGTGCCTGATTTATGATTAAGAAACCAGGTACTCAAACAAAAATCAGATGAAATCCTGGGAAACTTCTGACAAACTTGGGGTGTAACATAGAGGCTCCTTTGTAATTTGTTCATCATGTTTGCTAATTATTGCAGATATTTATAATAGAACAAGGGTTTCCTTCATCGCTACCTACCTGCTCTGCTGGTTTGCTCCCTATGGGAATGTGTTTGAATCTTCTGAAAAGTCTTTTTTCCTCGTGAGCATCAAGATGTCATTTGGGGTCTTTAAATTTAAACTTACAAATGCTGATATCCTCTACATATTGCCTTCTGGTTATGCACTCAAGAAAAAAATTTTTTTTTATTTTAAATTTTGGATTTCACAGCTCCTGTTCAGTTTGATTGCAAGCAGCAGTTGTGTTGCATTCAAGGCTGCTGTGTGTTAGCAGTGGACGGAGCCTCTTTTGCTCTGGAGGGTAGATAAAGAAGTTGGACTGTGTTATAAGTGGCAAGGACCACATAACGGGGTTGCCATGGCTTTCATTATTTCTGTTTTTATTGCAGTGGATTGTACGGTAATGTGCTAACCAAGATTTATGGTTTTATACAGCAGGAGGAAATGTAGGCACAGAGAAAGAAAACTTATGTTAAAACAAATGTCTATAGTGATAAGAGGAAAATAACTACAGAAAGCTCTTAGAAAATTGCTTTTAGTATAAATATTTTTATTAACATTTGCTGTGGTTTGAAGATCTTGAAAATCATTGTTCATGCATTTGGGGATTGAGGTATGTTGCATGCCTGTGTGTGCAGGGCTGTTCTTGGAAGGAGATGATTCTTTTTGTTTTTTTTAGTTTTCCTTTTTTTGTTGTTTTTGTTTAACTGGAACACAGAGCTATTGAATATTCAATGAACAGAAAATTTATGGAGGGCAGAATTATGAGTATCTGAGGAAAGTTTAATTACTTTTATAATTTAGATAAGCTTCATAATTTATTATTACGCACCATACTTTGGCACAATTTGTAACAATTATAAAGCACTTGGAGTTAGGCTCTTTGCTTGGCAGCTATAAACAAGTTAGCTGTATGAAAACTTTGAGCACTTACTTTGCCTCCTCCGCACTGCATTAAAGGCCTATGTTGCAGTGGTCTGCTGTTCCTTTTTTCACTTACTGCATCACGGGGCTTTATTTTTCTGAAAAACGTATATTATAGTGAAGTGTGTGGTGGCCATAAACTTGGAAGCAGGCAGAGAGGGCATGAAGGAAAGGGTAAGGTAGAGAAAAGCAAGATATTCCTGCTTGAATTAAAAAGTAAAAGGCCTCAGCTTTCACCATCATAGAAAGGACATATCCTGAGATATCCAGACTTTTCAGATATTTAACAGCATTGTTATTTTTATTTCCTTTAAAATGTAATTTTGTTTTGTACTGGTAATAGATGAAATTATACATATTAATGAATTTTTTTACATATGTCTATCCATATATAGTGAGAATGCATTTCATTTTATAATGACAAAGCATTAGATGATAATTATTTCTCTTAAGTCTGAACTACTCACCGTTACAGAAATTGCTGCCTTGTGAACAGTTTTATGACACTGCTATTTTCTACAAAGTCAGTCACATGTTGTTCATGTTGGTGATTCAGGCCAGTAAAGGGTGTGTTTTCTTATTTATCTATTGTGTTGATACTGAAAATAATTACTAAGCATATGAAATATCAAGCAACTGATTTTGGCTGATGTTAAAAACATTTGTCTTTCAAAACATATTTGTATGTAGCCTGGAGTTTTTCATATTCACTTCTCCTTTTACCAGCCCAACTGTAGAGAAGAATTGGGTTTCATGAAGCCTTGTCCTTGCTCACCAGCTCTTATAACTAAGTGGTCACAATTATTTTGTGTAACAGTTTGAACTGTCCGAAGCATTTTTTTACATCTATAATTGTTTAGGTTGGGGTTTAAAAATTAAATAAATTATTTTCTAATTGGAGGTAGAAATAAGTAGCTGAGGATACATCTTAGGAACTTTACATCACTTTTTTATTTTTTAAGGAGTGTCTTAGGAACATTTTCCCTATGGAAATCTTTTCATATTCATTATATTTGGGAGGTGGTGGGTACACTGATCTAGTTGGGACTCCTGTTCTGGTTTCCTTTGCATTTTTAATGTATTTAGTACAGGGTCTGCGGGACTCATTACTGCTTCCCAAGCACTGGGATTACAGGCACGTGCCACCATGCCCAGTGTCATTGCCCTATCATTGTGCCCAGGGGTGGGGCTAGCATGGCACACCAGGGATTGAAGGCCCATCCTTACATCTGCCTAAGCAGTTGCTTTGATCTGATGAACAATCTGGCCAGCCCTCGGTTCTGGTTTTCAGTTCTCTTCTGTTAGTATACATCTTGGATAAAATGCTTAGTTCAAAGCATAAAAACAACTAAGGTTTGGCTTACAAGAGTCAGTAGGCTGAATCACAGGTTTTGAATTGGTTAAAATAATAAAGCCAGTAGCCCTGTGGTTGTGGTTGAGCTCTTGGTTAAAGTACCAGACTTAAGAATGTGTTTCTTTCTTCTTCTTTTTTTTTTTTTATGTGTTCCTTTTTGAAAAAAGGCAAGACTTTCCTTCTTGAGCTGTGTTGCTTTATGTACATTTTTCTTCCTCTTCCTTCCTATCACCTCCCCTCTTCTCTCCTCTTTTTCTTGCCCTTATTCCTTCCCCTCCCTCCCCTGCCTTCCCCTCCCCTCTCCTCCCCTCCCTTCCCTTCCCCTCTTGTCCATTCCCTCTCTTCCCTCCCATCCCCTTGTCTTTCAGAAAGGCTTTGTTATCTGTTTCAGATCTTTATGGATGCTGCAGTGAGATAGATACTCCTCATTCAGTACAGGGTTGAAAAGATCAAAGTTAATACTTTTAACTGATACATTTAAAAATAGCTTATTGTCTCTTTCCTTTGCACAATTTATAGTCTTGCAAGGTGTAGTATTCCTGATTGTGATCCTACTCTTAAGGGCCACATGTAATACAACAATTTGGTGTCTGGCAAGTTGTGGGATGCTTAAATATTGCAGGTGAATGTGTTCTACTGTGTAAATGAGTGAGGCTCTCTTATGCATATCCTGATGACTTGCATCCATAAACCCTTTTGTTCAAGGTATTATTGTCCTTTATCCTGAAAAATGCCTGTGATTGTAGTGCCCTAATACTGTAAATCAATGAGAATTGAATCCAGGGCCTGCTAAGTAGTGTGAGTCAACCCTTTAAATGCAAATGCATCCGGGCTAGTTTTAATGTAATTTTAATAAGGATGAAACCATTTGAAGTAGACTTAAATCATAATATTAACCTCAGAAGACCCTATTTAGCTGAGAAGTCCCTTTATTCCCCTGGCCCTTTCACTGTATGTGTATCTTGACCGCCTTTCATCTGATTCCACAGTTTTCATTCCAAGTACTTTTTGCCTCTCAAATAGTGTATATGAACAACTTGGGGTTACTGAATTAAAAAGAACTCATATTGCGTTAGGTCTAAAGTTTCATCCTACTTGTGAATTCCTGATCAATTTGTGTATGTGTAGATGCATGCATATATATATATATATATATATATATATATATATATATATATATATGCATAAGCATTTGAAATGAAGTGCTGTATTCTGGCTGGAGATTTAAGAACACAGCTATTGGTACTGATTAGAGCAAAGTTATTTAAGAATATGTTTAGGACTGGGAGGCAGGTCAGGGATAGGGCACTGAGTGAGGCCTGCGTCATGCTGAGTTTGAATGAGGCTTTGGGTTTGATCCTTAGCATTGCCAAAGATAAAAGAATAAAGAAAGTAAAAATAATGTACTATTTAAATAGAGGAAAGACTACTAAATCATTTAAAACTGGTAAGTTAATTACAGAGTAAAGTCTGACCTCAAGCTCAATGACTTGCAGTATTCTAAGTTGCTTGGTTTTATCAACTCAAAATACTTCAGTGTATTTGACATAATTTGTTGTGTATATTTGGGTGGATTGAAAAAGTGCAGGAAAATCAGCTGTGCAAATAAAATTGGATTAAGTACTAACTTTAAGTAATATAGAAGTTGAAATCAAGAACTGTGCTGTGTGACATTTCACTGCAGAGATACTGAGGAATTTCGATTTGGATATTTAACTTTGGATAGGATGTTAGGTTGATAGTGCTTAATTAAATAACATGATTAGATTGTACATTAATGATTTAAAAATCATTTTTTCTGTGTTCAAGAATTATCAAGGAGACAGTAAGTACTGTAGTTTTACACAATACTCCATTTTTTTATAACTCACAGAGAAGTACTTTGTAATTTCAACTGTTCTTTTTTAAGCTTTTTGCTAGAATAATGTGCATAAGCATTTTAAAAACCCTTGTCATAAGACATGTTAAAAATTTTATTTTAAGCCATTGTACATTAAAAATTGTAAAATATTCCAGAAAAGTGATATAAGTTGTAGTGAGTCCCAAATTGCTCCGACCAAAGAGCTCTTTTTTTTTCATAGACTTCCTCTCATGTGGAATATTCTGCTGAAAACATTTTTGAGAAATGCTAAGTTAGCTTAACAGTGTTTCTTAAGGCCTTTTAAATTGGTGGTTGTATCTAGGTTCTTGATTTTTTAATATGGACCACTAAACCTTCACTTTGTGTAGGAAAGTTTTATTCATGCTAATGGCATTCTCCTCCAAAATACTGCTCAGAATAGATGGATAGATAAGGCAGTTGTCCCAATGATTTACACCAGAAAATAGCTGTATCCTAGCTGCCTAATGGTCGCTTTGTGGCTTTTTTTTAAATCCTTTGGAGAAGATAATTTTGCTTTTGACACATTTGTCCTCTCCCGCAGTTTGGTCACAGTGGTACCTACCTGGTGGAAGGCCGGGCCTTGACGGTACACCACTTTGGGGCCCAGGTAGGCAACAGGGAAGAGGCAGGCAGGAGCAAGGAGGGTGCGGGCCAGGCAGCTGTGGCTGGGTCTGCTCCAGCTGCTGATTTCCCAACAAATCTTGTGCAGGGCGAACGGCAACTCTGTGGGGCTAGAAAGGCCACCCCTGGTCCGAAGAGCATAAAGCAAGAGATCCAGTCTGTAGGGTGGTTTTTCCTTTATTCTCCCTTCTTAGTGTGTTTGTTTTATAACGTGTTTGCTTAGTTTATGAGGAACTAGTAGAAAAGAAATTAAATCATCTTTAAATCTAAACAATGATGTTTAAAAAATTGTGCATATTGGTTTAAAAGGCCATTTAAAATAAGAGTTCAGAAGCTTCCATGAGGAAGAAAGGAAATTTCTTTCTTACAATGCAAACTACTGCTACCATTTTTAAAAGAGTCTTCATTGTTTAAAATACATATCCAGGGAAATCTAGAAAAAATAAGGAAACATGCAGATAAATGCTTGAATAGAAGAGGATAAATATCACCTGCAAACAGTGAGGACATTTGTGTGCAATACTCTGAAATCTATGAAGGGTCTACATCAGTCCTTTAAGCAGAGTCTGAGATGGTCAATATTTCTGCACATATTTGGATCTTGGTTTCTGTTTTTACGACGATTATTGGATTTGATGGCAATTGATGTTGTGCTCAGCTCTCTGAATCTAGGAAGCTGGAACAGAGATTAACTTAGATTTCGAATTGACATGAAGGGAAACAGGTCCCTAGATTCCCTCAGGGCTGAGATGTATTCATTTCTCAAGTATAAAACCACTGCACATATGTACAGTTTGCACTGATCAGAACAAGTGTTTAACAAGTTCTGAGCATACAAAACTGCTTCACAATTTGCATTTCTGTGATTCAAAAATTTAGAAATGCTTTCTTTTGATTGAGTACAGTGCCCTCGAACCCAAACACGCGCACACGCACACGCACACACGCACACACACATGGGCACACACACACACACACGGGCACACATACACATGCACACATACACACACACTTTCATTGTATGCTGCTTTGTCATTCTGTTCAACTTTACTCAGCATATGAGAGTCTTAATTCTGAAACTTTAAAGTGTGTATACGAAGCTGGACTGTGTCAGAGAAACCTACAGAGGGATTTATCGAGGAGTCAGAAGCACATTCACATCCTTTAGCATTAAGGTGTCAGCGGAGCCCATTAAACCATTAGTTAAGTGGTAATACGGAGCAAGAGCCTGATTAGATTATAGAATCTTCTGTATGTGAACACGGTATGTGAAAACATAACACTTGATCTTCACCACAGTGCCACGAAGATTCAATTAGAGGACTGGTATGTGCCCAGATTTGGGGACATAAAGGGCAACTGGATTTTGAAGGAAAGAGGTTGGGGAACACCTGCAAAAATCTGCTTTTCTGTGCAACAGACTGGGTAATTGCGTATGCAGATGGATAGTTAGGGATATAATTACTTGATTTGTGAACACAAATGCCCTTTCGATTGTGTGAGTGTTGCATTTTGCAGTGACAGGTGCGTGCCGATTGCTGTGTGTGTATCCTTCACAGCCCTGTTTAAATATTTGGCCTGGAGTCTCTCATTCATTCTGAATGGAACCGCTCTCCCCCACTGATGGTCCGGGGGAATTGTTGTAGCTTTTAACGTCTCTCCAACTTTTTCTCATAAATAATAACCTTAATTTGAAACCTCAACTAAGAGAAGGGCTGCATAGAGGCGTGTGGCGTAAGGGCTTCCAAATTATGCACGGTAATTCATTTCTTAAAGCTGCTGGATGTAACTCATTAGTTTTCATTGTTTTCTCAAAATAAGGAAAACTATTAACCAACACTACAGACTAATAGCCTGGAATTTTTTCCTCCATAATCAACTGAAGTTTAATGGAAAATCATCTTTTGAAAGACTTCTTTTCTCCTCTCTGCTTTTTCTTAACCTTTCCATTAATACTGCAGAGATACCATCTCTCTCCTAAGTAGCATTCTCGGTCACTCCTTCTCCGTGTTAACATTTGTATACCACGCTGCCGATGTTCACAAAAAATACTGATAAGGTCCAAATGGGACTTTTTCAGTTGAAGAATTTATGAGGCCCTTCAGTATGTGGAAAGGTCTTTTTCCTGAGCTGTTCTCTGGCTTCAAGGGAAAATGTGGGTGGAAGAGCTGTCTGTCTTTAAGTAGGGAACTGATCTGCCAGAAGTGCCCAGAAAATTCAGTCGTGTTTTACATTTCAGTTCATTTTTTATTCCACCCTTAATAAAACTGTACCTAATTTATTTTATTAATATTAATGTTATTGTCATTAATATTAATAATATTTAGTTTGCATATACTGTTTGCATCTGTGGGTGTGTTACTCTATACCTAAGTAATAATAATCTTACTTAATAATAATCTTTAAACTTTATACTATCATTCCCATTTTAAAGATGAATTAACTGAGGCACAATGTGAAGTATTTTCTGTGAGCCATTTAGTGAGTGAGCAAGAAAGGACTAGAGTTCTATAATATATACCCCTCTGGCTTGTGTTTCTTTTCTATTAGTGTCAAATTTGCAAAAACAGCCAAATAATTTTGAATCTGCCTTAAAGGAGCTTGCCCAGGAGAGGCAGAATAACCACAGAAATCGGTTTTAAGTAGCTTTGTTAGGACAGTTTCCTATGAGGCCTACAGATATGCACACGTTAATTTCGGTTTGTCTTTGTGCTTGATGCACATTGAAGACATGTTTTCTGCTGATCTTTATGCTTTTTGAGGAAAAATGAGGGGACTAAAAGTCACCACAAAAAGGATCAAAATTGTTTTTTCCACTTTTTCCCAGTGTCATTAAAAATGTCTCACTAAGCTGCCCTGTATGGAGAGAAGCAGGCGTGCTGTGCCCCACGCTGCCGGAGCCGCCTGCTTTGAATGTGGACTGACTGAATGAGAGGACGGCCACGTGTCCTCCCTGGTGGGACGCAGGTGTCGGTAGTTGGCGCCTGCTTCGGTGTTGGGGCACTCAGGTTGTGCACAGCCAGGCGTTCATACCGGAGTGCTGCTGGATTCTGTGGGGTGGACTCAAAGCAACTTTATTTCTAAATCTGTTTAAAAATACTATCCTCTTGTGTGCTATTTCTATATTTGTTCAGGTCCCTGATTGCTGTGTGCAGAATCTCAAGTCATTTTCTCTCAGGAAAGGTTCTTTGAGTTTTTGCTTTTTGTACACAAGGTGTCTTTTGGTAGCACCTCCTTCTGAGCCCAGATACTGATGAGTCATTGATTCCACAGGGCTCCCTGGGGTGCTTGATGCCCTGTGGCTCCATCTTTCTCCTTCCAGGGAGATGGTGAGCATCTGCCTTTGCGTTCTCCTGGGCCTGCAGGTTCTGATCTTTGCTATTCCCCTGTAACACAGGGCCTGAAAACTTGTAGGCAGAACTCTCCAATGGGTGCCTGAAAGAGTGCTTATATTTTACTTCTGGTTTTAGGGTGAGCCCAGCAGAAGCTTGGTGAAAGTAAGAATATTTGACCCTGTGTGGAAGACTCACACTCAGTACCTCCAGGAGGTACCCAGAAATAAATGAATAAGTAAATTTATTTTAACAGTGTTCCAGATCCAGGGGTCAGTTGGAATTCTATAAGCTATGGTACTAGTGGATACTATAATATTTTTTGAAGTGGGGCTCTGTGACCTAATATGCTGGATGCTTCTCGGGCTACAGAATCTGGGGTACACTGGGACTACTGCCCCAGAGCCAGCTTCTGTCAGGTATCCCTGGAAAATTAACATTTCTAAGAGTTTTAGAGACCTACTGCCACAGAGATCTATGAAACAGAAAATTGTGGAGCCAATGGATTAGAAATCCTCCTTCTAATATCTGTTCAGGCACACAGAAGTCCAAAACAGAGGACAGGTGTGTTTGGAAAGCTTGTTTTGTCAAGAGATTTTTTTTCTTCCTTTGACGTCTCTTATTTATACTTATGCTACATTTCTGAATTAAAAAGAAGGACTAATGATGAAGCTCAGTGGCCGAGTACCTGCCTGGCGAGCACAAGATCCTGAGTTCAATTTCCTGTACCCCCCACAGAAAACAAGACTTAAAGCAACCCTAAGAGGTTCTAAGGCATACCAAAACTGGGGGAGACAATCGTAGTTACTACCTCTCCCCCCCCCTTTTTACAATACCCAGACAGTATTGAGCTACATCCCTAGCCTTTTTATTTATTACTATTTTGGAGATAGTCTTACTCAGCTGTGTAGGCAGCTTTAAATTTGCCAAACACCTGCCTCAGTCTTCTGAGTAACTGGGATTACAGGTGTGTATTCACACCACATCCTGCTTCCCTTGTTTTACCTGGTGACAAGTGTGGCCAGCTTCTTTCTTTGTCTGTTAGATCCTCTGACCAGAAGATACTGGATTCTAACCTTTCTAGGCCCCCAGATGAGAAGGATAAGCTCCTTCCCCAGGCAGGCTCTCAGAGAATGGAGCTGCAGCTAGGTTGAACAGGAGTGTGCTTTCTGTCTTGGCAAGCATCTTTCATGTCCTCTTCTAGCTCAGTCACAGTGTTTAGCATTTTTCTGGATAATACTGCATTTTCTCATCTCTACCCTGAGTTCTTAATCTAGTCAAAGTCCAAAAACTCATCAGAAAAAAATTTAGAAGCCTGTTTCACTCCTGTTGGTTTATAGATCCCATGTCACAGAGGGTTCTGGTATGTTTTAAAATTTGTATATTTATTTCTGTGTTTTTCTCTTACGACTACATTTTGATAAAAGTATGGCATAACAACGTAGAGAGACTATGTATATGCTACATTGAAATGTTTTTAAAAGCCCTGCTTGTCGTGTGTATTACACTCTAGCCAATGAAAGTCCCTGGTAAGCATTTTCACAGCCACAACTCAGTGTGGCACTTCGTTGTTGTTTTTTTTTTTTTGTTTGTTTGTTTGTTTTGAGTATAAATATTGAGAATAGTTTTTGTTTATTTATGCCAGCACAGTTTTACAGTAAATCCTTTCAAATGGGGTGCAAAGCCATCCATGGATATTTGTAAAGGCTTTGCAAAATCATACATAAACTAAATTGTCCATTTGATTCAAACAAGTTTTGCAATTATTTGTGGCTTTAGCGGGGCCTTTTGAAGGGCACTGTATATGTCTACCAGCTGGTTCTACTCTTTTATTTTTATAAAGAAAATGGAAAACTTTGTACACAGTCCTTTGGGAAAACCAGGAGTAAAGTGTATGTCAGGTAGCCAAGTTGGAAGTCTGGTTTCTATTCTGCAGGAGCCATAATTTGTGAATTTTATTTCATGGATATTTTATGTTTCAAACCAAATTTTTATCTCACCCATGTCTATTTTTAAAAATAGTTTCCCCACTCAATAATGAAATAAAGCACATAATGACCTAATTCAGAGTATATGAAATCTTAGTGGGAAAGAATGCCTTCCTCTTTATTATATTGTGGTAATGTATTTCCACTGGCAATTTGAAAATACCTTCTAATTATGGATAATTGCTTTGTTAAATTCACTGATTTTTTTTTTTTTTGTGTGTGTGAGGGAAGAGTGATGTTTCTTGACAGAGATTTTGAGTTTCTTGTTGAATAAATCTCCTTATTCACTCAATCTGTGTTCACTAAACTAGGTAAGGTACCCTTGTAGCTTGTAGGGCAGAGTCCCCACCTTTCTGTCCTTTGCCTCCTGCTGGGAGCCACTAAATGGGCCCCAGTCCCAGTGTGCAGTATGTGCATATGTGTGTGTGCTTACACATGCACATAGGCCATATGTATGACATGCATGCTTGTAAACATACACCATGTGAAATTCCAAACAGTGCTTACTAATATGACAAAAAATGGAGCAGCGAAAAGGGTTAATGAGGGCAGTTGTGGGTTATGTTGGGGCAGGGGTGCTCTTATCTCAGGAGGTCAGGGCTCGCCCTCTGGAGAGATGGTGTTTAAGTCGAGATGCTGAATGTAAAAGTAAGAGTTTCACTCTTGAGGATAATTAATATTGCATTTGCAAAGAGTTTTGAGATGGAGTACAAGTTCTTAAAACCCTCATGTATGAATGCTGTTAACTTTTTACCAAATTGGATTATAGATAGAAATTAAAATTTGCAAATGCATTAACATGGGTGCACATTAGAAGTTGCTAATTTATCCTCCTGTAGAGAGGGAACATCATTATGTAGAAAGGTAAATCATGTCCCATCACAGGCCAAATTAAAAGTTCATGTTCGCTGTGAGAAGACAGTTCATCACTTAATATTAAGTAGTATCCAGATTGTACTTGTCATATGTACCACCTACATAATTAAAGCCTTAAAGTTGAAATATTAAAAGAATGAATTCTATGTAAATACTTTATGGTGACCTCTCATTTCACCTTTGTGAAGAATTGGTGTTTTTTTTCATTTGTTAGGTCTGTCTGTATACACCAGACAGATAATATGTGGTCTGTGTCTATGTCTGTGTCTGTGTCCGTGTCTGTCTGTCTGTCTGTCTGTCTGTCTCTCTCTCTCTCTCTCTCTTGGACTTGTAATGATTCACCTGTGTACAGCCTCCCAAGTGCTGGGATTACAGGCATCCGCCACCACATCCAGTTTTCAATCACCCTCTCATTGCACCCATGGCAGGGCCAGCATGGGAGGCCCAGGATCAAATCCCCAGCCCCTGAGCCTGCTTAATAGGCTGAGCTATTTGGCCAGTCCTCACAGGTGGGTTCTCCTGTTCTTTGGCCACAGCTGGAATTCCCTTCCATGTGCTCTCCACTCCCAGGTTGAAATCCTTCTTTGTCCTGAAGCCCTGCTTCAAGGAAACTGCCATCTCCTTCTCAGAAATCTCTCATTAAACAATCTCTTTATTTGCTGTTTATAGTGACTTAAAATATTTTGCCTATTTTTTTTTTCATGTGCATGTTTTGTCTCTACTAAATTTTGAGCTCAGAATTAAAAATGTATTGGTTATATAAAGTAAAGTTATATTAATATAATGAGCTGAGAATGGCTCAAGTCAACAACTTCTTTGGATAACCTGCTTCTATTGTGGACTGCTGATCTGTGTTGGATTGTTTTATTAAAAAAAATATATATATATATAAAATTAGTCATCCATGTTTTGAAAATCTGTAACATATGTGTTGTTGTATGTTACCCTGTTTATGTCATTTGTTCTCTTTGTCTTAGCTTCTATTTTTCACTCAAATTAAAATACAAATAAATAAATTAATAAGACAATTATTGGTGATATACAAACGAAAATAGATCATGTTCCATATTTTTAAGTAATGGAATGTATTTTCTTTTTATTGAAGTGGACATAAATGGCCTTTGAGGCCTCAGAAGGACTCATGATATTTTGTCCAAAATACTGCACAGCTTCAGAATTACTAATCCGTAGCGACAGCTTGCCTTGAGCAAGGCACAGAAAGGTCTGTCCTGTGCTCCCTGGGTCGATGGTCCACCCACTTAGCATGATTTGCTACACACTCTGGTCCAGAGTAAAGCTCCTAACCCACACAGAGACAGGAGCCACCTTGGCAATCCAGTGCAAAGTGTAGTCTTCTCAGACAAATTCATTCAGATAAATGAGTAAAAGTTTGCAAGACTTGTGTGGCATCGATAGCACATGTGTAATGCCGATACTGGTGGGTCAGAGTCAAAGTACTTTTCGGATGCCTTTTGTACTCATTACTTTTACATATGCTCATAGGTATTTATGCTCATAGGTATATTTGTGAGAGGGGGGAGAAAAGATGAGAGAGATGCATGTGCAAATAAGGGAATGGTTAAGTGGGGATTATGTAACGTACAATTCATACACTTAAAAACAATCCTCTGTGGTGCTTCTACAGCTATTAGTACCCAGGAGATGATGATCTCTAAGTAGGCAAAGTCCAGCTTTGTCTGAAGTATTCATTGTGAAAGGACCTTTGTGAGTATTAAGTCTCTAATCCTGTGTCTGGGGTGGTAGAGAAGGGGATCTGGTGTTTAAGGTGTTGTTAGCTGTAATGTAAAAAAAAAAAAAAAACCTTGACTCTGTCTGGCTTCATTCTAGGAATGAGAAGGAGACCCTTATCCAAAGAGAAAGATCAGAGAAGAGTGAGCTAGTCTCTTTCTGGGAGCAGGGGACCTTTCACAGGAACATGGACAGCCATGCTTTTGTGTCTTGAGTACCTGCTCTAAACAATAGTGCCTGACTAGGCCAGACCAGGCCAAGCCAGGTTGGGATTGATTGGCCATAGTACTTGGGTTCTGCTTTTGGAAAGAGAATGAGGTCACCTTTTTTTGACCATGAGGAGAGGGGGTGGTTATGTGAGCAAGAATAGACAAATACAGCAGGAGCACCCTTATAAGTTCTATTAAGAAGGAAGAAGTAGGAGAAGACATGGAGTAGATGGAACTGTCAGTGTTGTCATCTTTTGATCAATTAATCTTATAAATTGCAACAGAGTGATGTTTGCATTTTTGTTGTCCATCTGAGTCTTAGTTATTTTCTCTGCCACAACACATGGGAGAAATCCTTATGAGCTGCAGTCTGTGTGAAGAGCCCATACGTGTTCTGTCTACTCTGGCCCTGTAACCCCTGCCACCCATCTTTTTCCCCCATCACTCCATGGTCATTCATAATCAGAAAGGTAAGGGTTATGCAACCCAGACAGAATGGTGGAGTTTTTCCTGCACTGTCCAGCATTTATAAAAGTAGTTCTCTGCATGGGTAAGTAAACTGTTAATAGGTTCAGGTGTAGCTTATAGAGTGGTGTGTGTCTTTGTTTCTCCTAGGTACCTTCAATTTAAAGCTGTTTTCTATATTTCTATGTAGATGAAAATGAATGTACAGTGCTTCTCAGAGTTAGTATCAATTAAAACGGTAGCATTTTCTTTTGAGGCATATTGAATTCAAAGGAAGTGCCTGATAATAAGGAAACTGGGATTCTGAATGATTAGGTATAGTGAAAGAGGTAAGATTTTCTACAGACAATATCCTTCATCCAAATTTGGGGCACCAGAGTTTCAAGAGGTAAATTTCCTTTCATGCCATGTAAGAAAATCAGTTAGAAGCAGTTTGCGAAGAGGTTGAAAGAAGAAATTATGGTTCCTGCTCCCAGCTTTCTCAGTAACTGGCCTAGAGGACTGGGACCTACCCCTCAATTTCTCTGAGGTATAAAATAGGAAAGGAAGATGAAATACTGTGCCTGAGAGCACCTTGGAAAATTGAGCAGAGCTGTAGGGTGTTTATTGTTGTCACTGACACGGTTCTGATTACTATAACTGAAGCAGAACATTAAATATTAATGGTGCTGCTGTTAATTGGGGGGGAAAAGTTGTGGTGGAAATCACCCCCGATGCTGAGTTCTGATGCCGCCCGTGACACTGACACAGAGAGGCACAGCCACTCGGCCTTGCTATCGCTGAGCCCAGAACACTGTGTTACTGTGGTGGTAACAGTTGTCTTCTTCTCTGTCCGGAGGGTAGTGAGGGCATAAAAAGGCAAATATTTCCCTTTACAAATGACCATATAAGGAATTATGACTGCTGAGAGATAAAGCATACATGAAATCTGACTGTTTCAGTGTCCTTAAAAAAAAAAAAAAAAAAAAGCTGGAGAAATCCCTGTGCTTGAGATTTTTTTCTTCCCTGGTTATGTGACTGACTGGTAAGTGGTTCACTGTGTTTAGAATATAGATCTACAAATTTCTTTCTTTTTTTTTCTTCCTTTTTTGGTGGAGGCAGGATTTCATCATGTACTTCAGACTGGTCTTGAACTCACTGTATAACCCAGGCTGGCCTGCCTCAGCCTCCCAAGTGCTAGAATCACAGGCATACCACCATGCTTGGCCTGGACCTGCATATTTTTTATTGAATCTTCATCCATAGCTGTGTATCTTTGACACAAGTGATTATTTAAATTACAGAGAAACATATGTCAGGTTAATACTTAGGAGATGCTTGTGGTTTTATTTCTTTAAAGAAAGGCAGAAAGAGTATGAATTTTAACCTCATGAAATTTTTCTTCTCAAAGGCTCTGGAAATGCGTTGGTGAGGTTTCTCATGTCTAGAACACCACACCTACCACCTACAATATGAGGGAGAGAAGATCCCATTTAGTTCATGGTTTCCAGGATTCAGTGTGTAGATGCCTGGCTCCAGGGCAGAAGCACCACAGTACAAGGGCATAGGGGAGCAGAGTTGCTTAGTTGATGGCATTTTGGAAGAAAACAGGAATGGTGCAAGACAGGAAGGGACCAGATACCGTAGAGAGAGTGCTTACCAGGCATGCCTAGAACACACTGAGAAGGTTAAGCAAGAAGGAGCGTTGAGTATTTTTGATATTTTCTTGCCTTTGCAGCATATGTGAGGTGCCAACCATGACTACCACCAAATGAACTTAGCCACACTGAGCTTCCCCCACTGCCCAACCCTATGTTGGATGTTTTAGATAGAAGGAAAGGAAATCAGACACTGCCCTTACCTTCATGCAGCTGTAGGCCAGTGGGGAAGAGGAGAAATACTTGACAGTCGTGAAGATGTAAATCTAAAGTGCAGTGAAGAACAGGACACGAGACAGATAACACTTGATTGCAAGTTGAGGGGACAGGGAAGCTGCATAAGGAAATTGTGACTAAGCTGTGGGTGGAGACATGATTGAAAACAGAGTAGGGAAGTAGAGTATTGGGAGCAGGCAGGATAGGGTAATACTTAGGGAAATACTTGCTCAGTTTCTGCAATATGATCACAGTCAAGGTTGTGCTAGAGTGTTGGCCATGGAGGCACGGGCATGGAGGAAAGACAGGGTGAGGAGTACGTTGTCAGGGTGGCCTTCAGGTCCACAATTAAGCATGGTACTCTGATTCTGACACCACAGGGCAGACTTTGAAGTATTTGCAGGAGACCATGCAGGGTCACATTTGTATGTCATTCACAAAGACCCTTTCAGCCACATATTGTGCACTATTAATATGCCAGTGGCTTTTGAGGCACAATCTCCCCTTGTAATTGTCATGCTAAAATATATTCCACTCTTTCTCCAGTGTGTACTACCCATGTAGTTTGTGTAGAATTACTCCGTCCCAGAGGACAGCTGTGATTAGATGAGACCAGTGGTGGCGAACCTGTTAGCACTTTCAGTGATATAAAGAGCCTGCTGGCGGGGCCTGGGAGATGGCTCATTGGAATAAGTATTCCCTGGCAAGCGCAAGGGCCTGAGTTCAATCCCTGGATCTGCCAAAAGAGAAAAAAAAAAAGAAAAGAAAAGATTTTGGGGCCAGGGAGATGGCTCAGTGGAATAAGCACTTCCCTGGCAAGCACAAGGGCCTGAGTTCAATCCCCGGTTCTGCAAAAAAAAAAAAAAAAAAAAAAAAAAAAGAAAAGAAAAGAGCCTGCTGGGACATGTGTGCCAGAAGTTAGTGGGCCACCACTGGACTGAACTCATCAGGGCAATCCTGTCCACTTCCCCACAGTGGTTCATTTGTCATCTAGGTCTACATAAATCTTTGTGTGGTCTTTCCTGACTTTAGGAATTGGCTCTATGATGGCCTCATTAAGGACAAAGTTGAGACGGCATTTCACAGTTTTGTAGGTTGAACTCTTTTTCCGTGTGGAAAGTGAGTGAGGAAGGAAACCAGTCTAGAAGTCCTATGGCCATGAGAAAAGTCAGCCTTAGAATAAATTTGGTATGGACCAGGCAGGGCAGAAGAATGGAAAGAGCCTTTGTCTTGCTTACAGGCTGGATCCACTGGGTCTGCCAACCCTATAAGCGCTGTTATTCCTGACTTACTGCCCACCCCCCTGTGCAGACCATTAAACTTTCTATATGAGAAAACTGAGCACCAGACCCTCATATTTAGTTTCTTTGCTCTTATATTTGGGTGATTCAGAACATAGAATATCTAACGTATACTTTTTTTTTTAACTACTCCTAAATTTTCACCTGTATCCATCAGAAAAAAATTGAGAATAAACTGGCTCCTTTGTTTTCCCAATTAGGTTAATTCTTAAGCCTCTCTCTCGGTTTCCCTGATGCAATCCTGCATTACCTGTTGTCTTTCTGGGAACAGTGGCTCCTTGACTCATACCATGCATACCTCTGCGTTCTCCCCTTAATAGCCTTCCAGCCTCACTGCTGTCATTGCCATGCAGATATGAAGCAGTCCCTTTTAGAGAGCAGAGCTTGGCCAAAAGTGTTCAGGATGAGTGACACATCTGAGTATTGTGTCCAAGGTTGTGTCTTCCTTTGCTCTGCCTAGATGCAGCACTTCTTTACTGGGTAACATTGTGAATTACACATACAACTTCTTTTCCCCACTTATGTGGTGTGGTCCTTTCCATTCCCTGCACGAGCAACATTCTATTATGATGCGGTTCATTGTGCATTTTCTGTTTTTGGAAGGCTGTGCGTCTTGTGAGATGGCCCAGCTTTGATTAAGCAGAAAAGGAGAGGTGTTGGTTTACCAAAGTGGCATATACGCACTGCCGTTCGAAGTCCCCCTAGGTAGAGATGTCCTTGGGGCTCTCAGGTTGCACCTAATGTCCATTGGAGTTTTCTGGCTCCTTGTAGTCCCCAGGAACATGGTCAAGCCTAACACTATGTGTTGACAGCACTCATTATTTAATGAGTTGATGTCAGAAATCTCCTCGGCATCTGAGAGGGAGTCCAGCCCTTCCTGCACTCAGATTCACTCCCCACACAATTCAAGCTAGAAGGGTTACTTAGGACAGATATGTGCAGAATCACTGATGCAAAGATGGCCAATAGCTTATCCCAACCACGAGATGCAAGTCTGTTTTTTGAGACATTACAATGAGAAATCCTTAGTAGGTGATGTAGAAAAGGTTGAACTGGAAGTGTAGAGGTGACGATGCTGATACGCAGTATTTGTTGATTAAGTATATATTGATAGAACAGAATCTGAGACAGAAAGAAGGTATGGCCCTTCACTTTTGTCTCTGGTAGCAGGATGCATAACCTGAATGGCATTTGTACCCCTCCTTCCTACCCCCACCTCCTCATGAGCGGCCTGTGGCAGCTGTCCGTATGGTCTTCAAGATGTCGCCACAGTTCCTTTCACAGACCTTCTCCAGGCCTCCCTGACAGAGATCACTGCATGGACGGCAGCCTCGATGCTCCTCCCCAGCTCCTACTGCTCCACGTGTTGCTGCCACCACTCAGAGGAACGATCAGAACCTGCTTACAGGCATGGATCAGGAAGACTGGCCTCAGAGCCAGTGTCTTTCAAATTCCTACACACGTGGGTAACTCCTCAAAAGCAGCAGTAGTTACAGTGTACTCTACCATTTTTATGCACATGTGGTTACAGTCAGGTTTCTGAAGTTGCATTGCACATGTCCTCTAGGTGCTTGTCCCCAGCTGGTAGGGAAATATCACTCTTGGTCACAGTAAATTTGGAATTTAGTCCTCTTCCTGATTCAAGCCATTCCGGTTACTCCTCCCTTCTCTCATTAGCATTAAAGCCCATTACTACAGTTAGTGTTAAAATACAAAGATTTGAAATTATACAGAACGGTGCATGTGCACCGCTGTCCCCCTATATAAACAGTGCTCTCTCACAATCCCTAAGTTGGCTGAACAGTGGCCACTCCGGTGTGTTATTCTTCTGTGCTGCAGGACCATCCCTGAGAAAGCCTCGCTTGAGTGGCTCCGTAAATCACCTTGTGATTGTTACCTCAGGTAGTGTCTTCCTGGGAAAGGCAGGCTGTATTAAAAGAGATGGTAATGCCAGCGGTTACTAGCCCCAGAATGTTGCCAAAGACTATTAGGTGACAGCAGCTGGAGGAGACCAGCAGAGACTAGCAGAGTATAGGAGGGCAGCAGACGCTGCTGGAATGGCTCCAGAGAGTAGCAAATGGGCTGTGATCCTTGGCTGCGACACTGAGGGTTAGGGGTCATTGGCACTCCAAGTCTGGAGCCAAGGAACATCAAGGGAACTGCGCTTGCTGAATTGTGATTGCCTTCTGAACTGAGCGAAAGAACCTCCAGCCAACTGGTGATAGGGGAGGCAGAGGATAAAATTTAAGAACAGTGAAAAATAAAAGCATGGGATGGATGGGCTGTTTACATTTAGATGTTTTTTAAGGGGCACCATCTTTGATCATGAAGTTATCTATTTAATGTGGAAAATTGCTGGTGTCCTCACTTCATATTAAAGCAGCCTAATGTTTAGCACAGTGGAAACAAGTAGTGGGATCCCTGGCCAGTCATTCTCTTCCTGTGGGGTAGAATGAGAGTGACCCATCCTACCCAAGCAGGGACTGTAAGAGTTATGAGAAGCAATTTAGTGACAATATTTTGCAGTGAATGATTGTTTGCACTGATCCAGTGATAAGTACTGTGCTCACAAACTTCTTTGAAGGAGAGAAGGGGGATAACAGTACCTGCCCGTTTCTATTTCAATGCTGTCCCCAGAGCTGGATTTGAATTACCAGTGTGTCGTCCTGAACGTGTTGTGGGGAAGATGCCTGTAAGGCTAGTGCAGCTCACGGCTGCTTTTCTTCTCTTTTCTATCTAACATGTATCCCAGTAAAATTTAGTGCGCTTTTTTTTTTCTCCCACTGTGTGTTATTTTTAAGTAAAATCAACCCTCATTTCCTGTCCATGACATTATTATATTAGGGTCCATTGGACTTCAGTGCCAACATGTCATGGTTGGTGCAGAGTCTGTAACGGAATCAGTAGCAAGCTGGGAGCAAGTGGAGCGACTCCCAGCCCCACATTTTGTGAGAGACACTGGGTTGCAGCAGTTTATTTCTTTTGGTTAAGTGCCCCTGTCTGAAATTTAACATTGCTAGTCCTAGATCGTAGTGCATCCCAAGTTAGAACTAGGGTGTCATGCGGCGTGCTGCAGCAGGCCACGTGTATCACCGGAAGCTCTAAAAGTTTGCCATTACAGAACTATGGACAGCTCAGGGAAGATCCTGAGTTGCCTTACCAGTACCAGAAAAAGGAAAGAAGCAACAAACAAACAAAGCCAAAGGAAAGAGAAAAGGAGTCCATTGTAGAATATATATTACTTTTTTCTCTCAAATCTTGTACAGCTTTTTAGTAATTCAATACTGTCTTTGATTTTTATGATTTCTTTCCTATTCTAGATTATATATTTCACAGAGAAAAGACATGTTTTAGGTTAATCTTATATCCCTTTTAGTAGCAGACATGAAGCTGTGGTAATAGTAATCATAGTGAAATAGGGATTGTCTTTTTTTTTAATTAGTTCTAGGTTTAATGGTAATATTTTGTCTATATTACCAGTAATTATCATAATAGTACTAGAGAACAAACAACAGCCATTCCCATCTCATGGATGATAATACATACAATCTGAGATAACAAAAATTTCTCCAAAATTGTACAATGGTGAGCAAGATGTGATGGTTGAAAGAAGGGGTAACAAATGCTTCGGGTTTATTTTCTTGAGACAGACTGAGCAGCCTGAGAACATTTGGTGCTCAGAGGGAGGAAGTGCTAAGAGGGGAAAACAAGTCTAAAAGGAAAGAAGGAGAGTTCAAAGACCAGTTTCCCATTCCGTAGTTCCGACTATTGCCAGCTCTAACTGCGTCTGTTTGCTTTACTTGCAAGGGAGAATCATCGTGCCAGCATTCAGGGAGGTCTGCTTTGGATGATGCATTAGTCAGGGTGCGTGAGTTACTGGAACAAACAGCCCCCAACTTCATTTGCTTAAACCTGCAGAGCATTCTTTTTCTGGTATCACTGAATAGTGTGCAGTAGTGGAAGGTTACAATTTCAGGTCTGGAAGCTTCCTGTCCTAGTTTTGCCGTCTCCTAGGGCTTTGGAGTGTCACTGAATATCGGTTTTATAGAGGAGAAAGTCCAAGAGACTATTACATGGGAAATTTCAGAAAATACACCTGGCAAAAGTAAGCGCTACTCTTGTGCTCTTTCTGTTGGCCAAATTATGGTCATATGGCCCCACCTCACTGCAAAGGAGGATGGGAGATACAGACCTTCTGGGGCAAGATATGATGGGGATTGGTGAAAACATAGCCAGTCTTTACCTCAAAGGCATACAGCAGACTCTTGGAAGTTTAGGATCACTAGTTTTCAGAAATAGCGGGCTTTTGATGTGGTCCTAACCTGTGGCACTTGCTCAGGGGATATTAAGTTGTTTTCACCTTTTCTAACATGAATGTAGTGTGTTCATTACAGGAGTTGTTTGAGGGTGTCATGAAGAGGGAAATGACTTGTTACCTAGAAGCAGATATCTCAACACTAATTATTGGTTACCTATAATGTTTCTGAGGAGGAAAGGAAAAACACTACTGCAAAAGAGGACAGATAAAGTGATGGTGGCAAGACAAGGCACTTTTCTTTTGGAGAACCTTTGTTATATTTCTCGGGGATTGAATCAAAGAGGGCTTCCTAGGTGCCAGGCGAGTGGTCCCTCCCTGAGCTGCAAGGAGGCACTTGTGTTTTGAGTCAGGCCTTATTGCTGAGGCTGACTCTGAGCTTGGCTCATCCTGCCTCAGCCTGTGCAGTAGCTGGGACTGTAGGTGTGCAGCACTGCATCTGGCCAGCTTCATTCCTTGTAAAAGAGTTCTTAGAAGCAGCACTTAGAGTTTGCATAACTACAGATTTTACGTTTATAATTTTTAACCTTAAGTGGTATAACATTTTTGTTTTTACATTTTTATTTCAGTTTAGATCATGTCAGTTTAGATCACCTTATGACACAAAATTGCAGACTTTCTGAGCAGGGCCTGATTTAAAAGTTTTTGAAAGAAGACCTGGTGCAAGTGGGTTATTTTAAAAATAAATTAGAGTACATGCAATACAATGAAGAGAATTCATTTTGTATTGTTTTTGCATTGGCTGTAGATTGTTTTGATTCCCCATAAATATGAAGTATTTCTTTTCCTTGGCTTTATTTGTAATTGCAGATTCTGTGGTTTCTTTTGTGTACCATTTGCCTCCACAAATTTGGCCCACCAGTTTCAAGTAGCAGAACAATTTATCGAGGACAGATCAGCCGAAATGTGGCTCCACTTTAGTAAAGCAGAAGGAATGACATAAGGTTAGGTGACTGATGTGTGAGTTTTTGAATTTGATTTGGTTTTACATGGAAAGGTTGAAGCAATGATCCATGTATTCTAATAAAAATCATCAGTACAAATCAAATAAAATCTGGCTTAGTGGCTATTTTCCCACTGTATTGCTCACGGCTAGCCTGTGCTGTTACAGACCGCATTTGGCAGGCATTGGTTTTCCCCACAACAAAATCTTAAAGTTAAACTCCAATCTTCCCTCTGTAAGGAAGGCATCTTTTCTAATCAGACCTTCTAATCTCATCAGATAAAATCATTATTCTCTAGTGACATCTTAGGCTTCCCTGGACCCCTTCCCTGCTTCTTGTTTGTCTCAAGAAGCCTGGTTATTGTCATTCCTTGGGGCTTTGTGTCCATCTCCTTTCAAACTAAGGACATTTCTGTCATTCCTGAGAAAGAGTTACGGCTTTACCAAACTGGATTTGTAACGCAGGACATAACTGTTGATCTCATTCTGCTTGGTTGGCCATTGGTTACGAGGTGGGCAAATGCTGGGGGGATCAGAGTGGAAGGTCTACTAAAATGCACACCTGCATCCCTTGTTCTCACCAAGGTGGTGTGTTTACATATGAGGAAATGTCCATTGTCACCATTTAGTTTGTCTTAGTTCCTGCTTCCAAAGCTAGACTAGTACATGCTCTGTGATTATCCAATCATTATTTGGATTAGGTGTCTTAAAGATCTTGAATGTGAAAATATGTGCAATAGCAAGGTTTGTGGAAGTGATGGCAAACCTGTGGTATGCATTCTGCCACGGGTGGTTGGTTATCATTGGACCTTCTAAAGGGTTTGCCATTGCATGGGCTGTTTTTGTCATTGTAGATACAAAATCATAGCCTTTTGCAGATGGAAGTCCTACACGGAAGAACAGGCAGGAGGTGAGCACTGTTGTTCCCTCAACTAACGTGATTTAAAAATGAATGTTGCCAAGGAGGAAAACAACCTGTAATGATCTTCAGCTCTCCTTTTCAAGAAAGTATTTAGTGAGTGTTCTTTGTACCTATGAGAATTAAAGAAGCCCTCTGGGAAGCTGAGGTGAGAGGACTGCAAGTTTGTGCCTAGCATGGATAACTTAGCAAGACCTTGTCTCAGAAAAGAAAGAAAAATTAGGACTGGGGATGAAGGTCTTAGTGTAGGCCTTGGTTCAGGTCCCAGTAGAGAAAGGGAAAAAAAAGAACAAGGAAAATGAAATTTGCCTTATGTTTACGTCTATAAATCCCCTTGATTCTAATTTTATACTTTAAATGACTCCAGATGTATAATTTTAATTGATGAATATTTAAAAATTAGAAAAGAAGAAAGCATAATGCGTGCTTAAGTTATTGTGAGAGAAGATGTGAAGTGCTTGTTATCAGACAGATTTCTGTGACTGATTTGGTCAAAAGCAGGAAGGTATTAGTTCAATATATGGGATCTTTTTTTTAACACAGTAGTTTTTTTTCCTTAAGTTAAAAAAAAAATCTGTACAAGAATATACTTGAAGTGATCCTCCTGTTTCAGCTTCCCTAGTGCTGGGATTACAGGCGTGTCCCACCATGCCTGGTTAGGGGGCCAGCATGGCATACAGTATCTGAGATCAAACCCAAGTCTTCGTGCTTGCTAGGAAGGTGCTTAGATCCCTGAGCTACCTCCCCAATTCCAACACAATCATTAATGTTCAGAAATCATTAGCAAATTTGAATGTGTGTATATGGTGATATTACTGAAACAGACAGATAAACACACACACACACACACAAGCATACACACACTCAAGTAAGGAAAACCTTTGCCAATGTCTGCCAGGCATTTGGCTTATGTGGAAGTGTGAGGAAAATTTTCTAAGCCTTTATAAGTTGGAGTTGAAATCTAGTAACAGTGTTCAGTTTATAAAATGACAAGGGCTGCAGGTAAAGATTAAAAGGACTGTTTTCACCTTATGTTGATTACTGCAAGTTAACTCACTCTGTACTGTGTAGTTATGCACAGGTTCTGTCATGTGGTAAAGTTCTCTGGTCTTTTCTTGGGCATGCACTTCTCTTTGCTGTGGTGGTAACTTGTTTGTACACCTGATGTGTAGAGGTGAAAACATATTTAATTTAAGGATCAGTTCACATCCTCCTTAAAAGGTTTGTTGTTTCTCGCTTTTACTTTTGTTACCCTGAAGAAGCTTCCTACATGTCTTTCTCTGTCTCTATCATAGGTGTGTTTCCTGTTCCCTTCGGGTGTAGTTGAGGTGTGCTTCTAAGACAAAGTTTTTTTTCTTTGCGGAACCAGGGACTGAACTCAGGCCCTTGCACTTGCCAGAGAAGCACTTTTTCTACTGAGCTATCTCCCTGGCCAAAAGAGTCATTTTTTTTTTTTCCTGACAAATCTTATTCTAATAATTGCATTACAAAGTGTGTGCCCCCTAGTAGAGAATGGATGATTCAGTTTGACCCAATGCATTGTTCAGGTTTATCTTCATCTTGGCTGAATTCCTGCAAAATCAAAAGAATAATATGTTGTGTGAGTGTGTGTGTGTGTGTGTGTATGTAAGCAGGGATTGAACTCAGGCCCTTGTGCTTGCCAGGGAAGAGCTTATTCCACTGAGCCATCTTCCTGGCTCCAAATAATAGCTTTTTATATACTCTTTTTTTTTGTCCTCCTGCCCTTTTCCTGTCTTCCCCAATACCACCTAGGTCACAAGCCTTTCACTAATGGTTACATCCAACTTCAGGATATTTTTATTTGATTAAAACAGACCAAAAATGTTGGTCAAGTTGAAGACTGACTGTCCTGCTTCTTGCATTATAGGAATCCTTTGAGCAAGTAGCAGCCAACATCTAAGGACAGCTGGGAAACTGAATGAATATCCAGAATAATGATGAATACATTTTCACTTTGCATTTCATATGCCTTTGTATTTTAAATTTTTCAATTAGGACATAATTGAATATTAGTTTAGTGACTTTATAGTGTTTCTGTCTAGGTTGCTGATTAGGTGAACAGGAAAAATTCTAATTGTACAGTGGAGAATTCATAAGGAACCTTGACCAGGTGACCAAAATTAGCATATGGCCGCGAGGCAGACCAGAGTGCCAGGCCAGTGCTCTGGTTCTGGTACCCTGGGAAAGACGCACGTCTTTCTTATTAAATGATGCTGCAGATTGCTCATAGGGCCTTGCTCTAGCCCCAGAAGGTTTTTATGTAATGATATATTCACTTGAATAGTTGTGTAGAAGCATTAGGTCATTCCAAATTGGGAAGCATCCTTTAAAATATCTTGCTGTATTCTTCAAAAAATTCCATTACAAAAAGAAGAGTTGAGGAAGTATTTTTGATTAAAATAGACGAGAAAGATGTGATAGTTTGCATAACCTTGGACAGAGTTTTCTACCAAAGGGGAGAAAATGCCAGATTTCCCTGTTATGGAAAGACATTTCGATGGTAAGTTTCTTGATTTTGATGACTGTACACTTATAGTTGTCATAACCTACTCATACATGGCTCAGAAACAATATGTACTTAAACTGCATTGTAGCTAAACATGTTTGAAATTTAAAAAAAGAAAAACTATAAGAAATATATATATATATATATATATATATATATATATATATATATATAGTGTCTTTTTGAGACAGGGTCTCACCATGCAGTTCAGGCTGGCCTTAAGCTCACTTTGTAGCTCAGGCTGGTCTCGAACTCACAACAGTCCTCCGGCCTCAGCCTCCTGAGTGCTGGGATTACAGGCCTGCGCCACCATGCCTGCTTAAAAATATATATTTTGACCTTAACCTTTGACCTTTTCTGCAATAATTTCCAGACAGGGCTAGAAGAACTGTTTTTTTTTTTTTTTTTTTTAATTCGTTATATTGGTGGTCAGCCAACATTTGGGAATCAAGAATTATTGCCTAGAGTATAAACTATCCTTCTCAAATTGCTAGATCATAACAACAGGAATTGACTCAAAATTTGAGTGAATGGGCCGGCCATATAGCTCAGTGGATTTAAAGCACCTGCAAGCAGGTGCAGGGCCTGGGAGTTCTATCCCCAGGCTTGCTATGCTGGCCCCATTCCTGGGGCATGCTGAGAGGGCAATCGAGACTGGGCATGGTGGTGCGTCTCTGCAATCCCAGCACATGGGAGGCTGTAAACATGGGTATCACCACAAGTCCAATATAGTAGTGAGACCCTGACACCCTGTAGACCTGATACAAGTCCAATCTAATAGTGAGACCCTGACACCCTGTAGACCTTTCCTTAAAATACAAAAAAATAAAAAATAAATAAATTGAGTGAATGATGAAGATTGATGTGGGTGAGTTTGGGGATGTGAATGGGGTATAATATTATTGTAGTCATTCTGAATATTAGCCCAATCTGAGCAGTAATATTGGAACCAGACATCCCACTGTTCTGGATATGTTAGAAACATTAAGTGTTTCGCCTAAATTTCTATTCTGTCATAGTTCTGATTCACAAAGTTGTAGCATGGTTAAGTATCAGACTGAAAATTTAGGCAAAATATGTGCTGCTGAGTACATTAAATCTAAACCATTATAATTTCACATTTTTAATGTCTTTCAGATTCATTTTTTAATGGACTATTTTCCCTTCAAATACAAGTGCAGGGATGGTTAACTTTAGACAGTGTATGGATTTTTACAGATTTTTTCATCATATGTGTTTGATACTGATTTACCTCTTTGTTGTAATCAAGATAAAGAATTAGTGGTTTAAAATAGTGGGAACTACTTGTTCTGCTGTGATCAAGGAATTAGATAATCTGGCTTGTTTGCTTAAGGGTTCTGTGTCTTGAGACTTTTATAGGGCAGTATTAAAGCTCTGAGCCTCCTTATTATGCCAATACCCAGAAGATTGCTTTAATGAGAAGTAAAGGGCCTTTTTCCAATTACAAGGGAATAACTGTATTAAGTTCCTGTGTTATGTCAACCTCCTTTGATTTGATTACTGCGAAAGAAATGGATTTATCTGTCAGTGTTACTTAATTAAGCCTTCTCATTGATGTTTTGCAGAGTAATATAGTATGGTTTGCACATTTGAGCCTAAATACAGAGAAAATTGGCCTAAAAGTAAGACATGACCCTAAAAAAGAACGCACAAGATTGATTGGTTGTCATTGCATGTCATATGACATGTTAAACACAGGTGGGAGGATTGTGAAGTTGAAAGGACAGTACGAATATCAGTGCAGGAGAGATTATTTTCTGCAAAAATGAATATGGTAAAATACTAGATTCTAGGGCAGGTTTTTGAATATTTAAATCTGTGGGTTTCACTAGTATTAGTGAAGCAGCTGGAATAATAGGTGAGTGGAGACAAGAATAGAAGAAATAGGAAAAATGAATTTTATTAAAATATAGATGGAAACAGAAGGAGAAAAGGCAGCAAGAATGTCATTTGGGAGAAGTGGACCAGCACCATAGTTACACTGAGCAATTATGGCTCACAAATATTTCAATTAAGGCAGCCTTCTCTTCTCAGAGCCTCACAAATAGCACCCCAGGGAGCAAAGAGGTGTAGAGGGAGAAGATAAAACTGTTGTGTTTCATGTTGGCTCCCCCCAAGAACAAATTAATGAATTTAATAAATTCTTCACTTAATAGGGACTTTAAATATCTATTTGTATTTCTTAAATCATTATAATATTATGGATTTGGCATCACAAAGTCACATATGATTTGAAAAACACATGTATAATTACATGTATGTTATTAGCTACAAATTTTGTTGTATTAGGAAATCAAGCAATATTCTTAAATTTATTACTGTTTAATATTTTATGTTCTAAAATATGTACCTTTTATTTTTCACACTTCGTGTGTATTTTTAGAAATTATATATTTAGAAATACATATATATATATATTTAATTAATTAATTAATCAAGTTTAGATTTGAGACACAAGATTAGATTTATGTGTTTCCACCTGGCCTTGAAGTCACTATGTAGCCCAGGCTTCTGTCAAACTCAGGGAAATCCAGCTACCTTATTTTCCAAAGTGCTGAGGTTACAGGTATGTGTCACTATGCCTGGGAACTACAGTTTTTCAAGGACCCATGCATCTGTTCAAAGTGTCCCCACAGTAGCTTCCTCTTTAATTTAGGAACTTGAGAGGTGTGCAGTGCTGTGTTCAGGTGGCACCTAGTTTGCCCCAGCCCTGTCTTTGTATATGATGGTTTTCTTGCATTTATTATTCTCTCCTTTCTGTACTCAAGAGCTTTGTTGCAGGGGGACCGAGTAAGTCTTTTTATTAGATGTTTTTAGATGGCCACATTTCAAAAAGGCGACAAGATAAAAAATAAAAAAAAAAAATGCATGCACCATTCATATTACTGCACTCTTGCCTGAGTTATTCATGGCTTTTCTTGTTTCTAAGTTACCATTTTTTTCCCTTTGGTACCAGGGATTGAACTCAGCACCTTGCCTTTGCCAGGCAAGTGCATATGCCGCTGAGCTATCTTCCCAAGTTATCACTTGGAATACCATAGTCCTGAAAGAACTCACTTCACATCAGAAGGAAAACCCTGGCCAGCTAGGCCTCAAGTTTTGAATGGTTTCTGTATTGCTTTCTTCATAGCACCTATCTTGGAACCTCACATTGATTGTTCAGAGTAGAATGTTATTGAGAAAGATTGCCTTCGACAACTCCACATTCCAGGGATTGGTGGACAATAAAAGCCTCATGGTAACTTGTGTTTCAGTTTTGTAATTTAACTGTCTACCTTGAGTTTTCAAAGAGTTAGAATTTCAAAATGGAGAATAAAACATAAATATAGCCTTGTTAACAAAATTTCATGTGAGCTGAAAATTCTTTCTCTGTTATGTAACACTGCACAATGGAATTAATTCTAAGCATCTGAGACAATGTAATGGTCATTTTGAAAAATAGTCTACTTTTTAAACTTAAGGAAAATGATATTGTTTTAAGTAACATTTGAAAGACTATCAGTGTACATTTCAATTAAAGGTTAATAAAGTCTAAAATATTATAATAATTCTTTTCTGAACATATTGTTTTTCCCTTTTTTTATATTTGGTACAGGGTCTCCCTGTGGAGCTCAGATTCAGCCTGCTCAGTGCTGGGGTTACAGACATGCCCACCACGCCTGGTCTCAGGGGCTGGCTCAGAGTGGCTGGTTCAGCATTCCAGGGCGCGGGCTGGCACGGCATGTGGTGCTTTCTTTTTTACTGTTCCCTCAGTTATTCCACACTTTATCTCCCCTCCCCTTATCCTTTCTTCTTCAGATGTAGCTAATATGGAAATCCATTAGCTCTGAGAAAGCCCCAGCTGACAGCAGTGATCGGAACCTGGGAATCCCAGTTGTGCGTTCTTGAGGTTCTGTGGGAAGTATGGGCAACACCCTCATTCTCTGCCGGTTCAAATTGGAAAGTGGTGGGAATTTGTCATCAGCTCAGATTGCTCATGATGAAGCATCATCACATGTTGTTTCTAATAGAAAACAGAAATGATCATGGATGTTGGACATGGTCTGTCCGTCTTTGGAGCTCCTCAACTCATCCCAGGCTTGTGCCACTGCTCGAATTTGACTTTGCGTTACTCCACTTAGAGCTCTTATTATACTGGGTGCTAATGAAAGTGTACACATCCTTAACACGCTCTTTGCTGATGAAATATTTTGAACTCTAAATTCATCTGGCACTGACAGAGAGCATATGCCATCTCAGTTTGTGGGGAGGGCTCAGCCAAGGGTTCTTCCTGGACTAGGAAATTAGTAGGAGCCGCAGATGCACGCAGTCTGTGAGTCTCTAGAAGGGTGTGCAGGGTATTTAATAGTATCTGTTGTGGCAGAGAGACGGGTTGGAGGCAGTGTGGACTTCAACATGTTTCAGAATGATTAACTTTCCTGGAAGAACTCAACCTCCTCAGTCTCCAAACATATTCTCAATATGTAAAATTTTTCATTAGGAAAGAGCAAGGATTTGTAGACTGTGAGAGCAGTGCCAAAATAACACTTTGTTTATGTGACTTCAGGAGACTATAAGGTCTTGGGTGTTTAGCATTTCCCAGACTTGAGAATAGAGAAAGCACTGATTCACAAGTACTTCTAATCAGTATAGTCAGGTAGCTCTCATGCTTACTTATTTCAAGCTAAAGTTATGTAATACTCAGTTTGTGCTCTGAGCTTGTAGCTTTGGTCAGCATTTATAATTTTTGACAAAATACCATTTACTTTTTATACATTGTGCTATAATGGCAAGATACAGAAGGAATATTCCAAAGGTAAACTAAGTCACTGAGTTAGTCAATTGCTTTTTTTGCTTGTGCCATAAGTATTCTTGGGAAAAGTAGGGTTTGGGCAAAGTTTATGGGTGTTTCTAAGATCCAAGAGAATACATAACAGTCTCTCCAGTTTCACAGAGCTAGAGGTCAACAGATGGACAACTAGGATTTCTTTCTATAAGTCACACTTCCACATATTTTAAGTGGTTTGATGAATTTAGACATTGATCACTGAATACTATGGTAGGGATTGATTATTGAGCACAGTATTTATTATGGCCAAATACTTCTCTAAGTGTTTAACAAGTATAAATTACCTTATATACTGTAACTTTATGTAACGCCTTAAAGTTCCAAATACTGTTGTTCCCTCCTCTTTTGTTAGATCCCAGCTTTGGATAGGGCTTGGGTTTTCACTTTTTTTCTCCTTGCCCCAAGAGGCCATTGAATTTTCTAGGTTGGTAGTGTCCACAGGGCAAAAATGGCTCTTCCTCCCTAGATTTCAGCTTTCTCTTTGATTTTGGCTTGACGATTCTTTCCTATCTTGTAAGCTCATTAGTATTTTAAAGAAGTTATAAAAATGATGTTATCCATCATTTTTAGTTTTCTGTGGGAGAGTTGTCCAAATATACTAGCCTGCCCTATTTCCAAAAGTGGAAATCAAGCCCACTTATTTTACAGTTCACAAAAATAAGTTCAGAGAGGCCAGTGACTTGCTCAGACCATGAAGCTGGGTAAAGCTGAGTGTCAACTGAGATACAGGGCTCCCCTCAGCTCCCAGGGCTGGGCTTTGGACAAGTTGACTAATCTGATAATTTTGATCTCAAAGTTCACAGAAGCAAAGTGATCTGAGTGATCAAACCCTAAGCATAATGGGTGGAAAAATTATAGAAGTCAAGAATTCTATCTCTTATTTCTTTAAATAGAGTACCTGGTTGTAGCTCTGACCAAGCTGACATCTGCAGTTTGGCACTAAAATGTCAGATGGTGACCCCGTGTAGAACTAATACACAAGTAAAAACTTTGCAGATTCCTCTGTTGCTGCTTTCCAGAGCAACTGTCAATACCATGAAAGTTATCAAATCTGTCCTGGTTGGAATAAAATAAGACATTAGAAAAATCTTGAACAGTTGAACCCATTTCAGACTTTGGGAAGAATGATTTATAATGTTCTCCTGTCCAGGATATTGTCTCTGCTTTTCATTGCTATCTTGAGTGGAGGGTACAGAAGGGGGTGCAGAATGCAAGAGGTGAGAACTGAATATTTAGACAGTCCATTTGTTACTGTATTGATTGTATTAATGGACTTCAAGTGTTTTTCCCTTGTATTTTGCTTTGTCTCTACCCCCAGATAGCAATATTCCTTATATCCAAATTTTGTCTTGTCTTTGTGGTATTCTAATTCAGTAAATAACTAATGAGCCGCAGCACTGTTCTGTACCACACGAAGTACTCTGAGGTACTCACTAAACATGTTTCTTTCCTATAAGGAGTATATATCATAGTTTGGTACGGTGCACATGTGTAACTACATAGCTCTGTGTTTACCTACATGTTATCTCTATACTGAGTCCTCTATTTTTCATGACCTGCAGTGTTGAGCGAGCCTCACGAACTTCACTGGTGTGCTTTTCTCAGCTGTTACGCATAGCTGTGTCACTTCCTGTCTTCTGTTTTGGGATTCTATGGCCGTTTCCCCATCAAATTCAGTACCAGATCTAGTTACGCTTCTCCTGAACGACGACATTGTCAGGCCTGTTTCACTCTTGTTTTGCCTATTTAGTAGCTTCTAAAATTTGAGCCACCCTTTAGCAGATGCTAAGTTCTTCACAATACAGATTTTGATAAATCCATCATCCTTGTTTTATTGATTCAGTCTCTTACTAATTTAGCCTCTTCATTCTCTCAAGTATTTATTTTATGTGCAATGTTTTATATGATTCTGTGGTCTTTTGTGGACCCAAGAGTGGGTGGAAACTCCCAAATAAAGAGATGTGGGGGAACATTCTAGGTGGTTGTAGATAGCAGTTCTTATCACAGAGGCTTTTATGGTGCTGAGGAAAAGCCTGCACTGGTTCTATCCTCCCATAACACCTGTATTTTTGTCCCAGCTCTGTCACTGACTGATAGTTTGAGCAAGTTTCTAGACCATATAAGCTTCAGTTTTATGGTATATAAAGTTGGGATATAATTAAGTAAATGTCCAGCAGTGTCTTGGTACTTATTTAGGTTCATTTGCTGATGTTATCGTTGGAGCAGGTGAGGAACAGTTTAGGTAAAGGGAATCATAGTAATAAAGACATGATAGTGTCAAAGGGGTGGTGTCTGGCAGGGAGTAAGGGATGGCCATACACATAGTGCACATAAAAAGGGAATCTCGGAAAGAACAACATTGATATAGATGAGACAGGAGGGTACATCCAGCGTGTCCCAGGCAAAACTTTTGACATAGGCTGCTGTTAATGGGATGGGCACAATTTGTTTCTGGTAATGTGGTCTTGTGGTTCTGAAACACCCGGGCGTTTGAGTATTACCAAGCACTCTTACTAAAAACTCAGTTTCCTTGGCCTTGCTCCTAGAGTTCTGAGTTGTGTTCTAGGAAGTTCATTTTGAAGTAAACATGCCAGAGATGCTTTATGATGTACTCAGATAGTCATTGAGGAAATGCTTGCTCACTAACTGACAGGTATGAGGAAGTTTGGTAGAGGGAGAATGGAAACCAGTGACTAGGAAGTAGCCTGTTTGTCTCTATTGTGAATTACTGCTATCCCAGCTGTACCTTTGTCTCTCTTTGCTGTGGGTAAATGGAACACCACTTATATGCATTTTTTTTCCCTCAAGGCAAAATGCGATTAAAATACATATGTTGGGGCTGGACAGATAGTTCAGAGTCATAGTGCTACCTGACAAGCACAAGGACCTGAGTTCGATCCCCAGGCATGCTGACTTGGCCCCAGAACCAGGCATGGTAACAAATGCCTATAGTCCCAGCACCAGGAAGTTGAAACAGGAGGATACTAAGAGCTTAAGACCAGCCTGGTGGCTATAAAGTGAGACAAGGCCAGTCAGAACTGTGTAGGGAGACCTTGTCTTAAAAAAAAAAAAATCAAAACATGGTTGTATTTATTGGATTTAGTGAAGCTAGCAATTTGTCCTTATATACTAGACCTAACACAAGGCCAAAGGAGGGAAGAGCCTGTTCAAGAGAGAGCAATAAAAGGGGGGGAACAACAAGGAAGGTGCAGCTGCACAAGGTCAGCAAGCTAGAGAAATGGGAATGGGAGAAGTCAGATAGGATTGGTTGGGAATTTATTTGTGAAGGAACCCAGCCAGTATTTAACCTGTTTTGAAAAAGCTTGACTTCCAGCATTTTTAATTAGTGGATTGCTCGCTTTTGAAATTGCCCAGTTGGGAATACTCAAGTTTTGATGTGTTTTATCTGCCTGCTAATTAGCAGGCTGTTTGGTTGACCATCATTTCTCCTTTATTGGTGGACGGAAGATGTATATAAAGGTCTTGTGAAACATTTCAGCTCAAGTCATTTCAAATGTGTATGAAACTGCATTTAGAAGAGCTTTTATTGAACTATAAATTAAATTCTCTTACATTTTTTTCTCGTTTGTCTCCTCCCTCCTTTCCTCCCTCCCTCCCTTTCCTTCTTTATCCCCAGAAGAGGGCTTCTCAGACTCAGTTTGCCGTGCGGAAGCGGAATGCTTTGTATTTGTAGGGTCCTTAGCAGTGTGTGCACCTCTGTCTTGAGGATGTCAGGACCACTCACCAAACAGTAACAGCCAATATTGTGCCCAGATATTGTCAGTGTCCTCTGGGGGCAGTACGATCACAGTAGAGACCTACTGGCCTGGTAGTATTACCTCTGCAGACTGTGGATATAGAAGATCCATTTTGAAATTGAAAAGGTAAAAGGCATCTAAACAATATAAAGTCTTTTGGAAGCCACAAGCATTCAAATATGTTCCCTTATTACTTTTGTGGCTACATGGAAGAAGAGAGAAATGTCATCGTAATCCAGGCTGGTTCTTATAGGCAAAAAGGAAGTCAGGTAGTGCCTGACTTGAGAATCAGTGGTTGAAAGATTTCATTATTTTCATTCCTCTTTTCAGGCTGAAAATAGTCTTTTAGTTAAGAATAAAGAGAAATGTGTAGGCTACAAAATTTACTCATGTAAGGATCCCAGAGGGTTGTAGTAACTTCTCTATGTACTCCAGTTCACCACGTACAAAATAAACAGCAGATTTGGGGAAAGTTTTACACCTTTTCTCCAGGTGTGATTCAGTCCCTAGAGCTTTGTTCAGTGCCTTAGAGCTCACCGAGCACTGATTCAAACCGTCCATGGGGAACATCTGTTTGTAGTTGTGCTTCTGTTTTCCGAAGCACCAACTTTAAAGGGAACTGACATACTATTTGTGGGAGGGAGGGAAGGAGGCAGGGAGAGAGCAAGAATAAGCAAGAAAGAAAGTTTAGTGTCAGTCGGCTGGTTGCTATTGCTACTGTTTCTTAAGACATTCTGTAACATGTTGTACTGTACCATTCCCAAAATAAATCAATCAATTGCATTGTGATTACTTCTGCACATAAAATATCAGTAATAAAAGGAATGACCTTACACTATTGAGCGAATAAACTGTATCACTAAAATGTGAGGAAACATCATTAATGGGACGATGTCACCTGGACTGGGGTGTCACACTCTCTTCCACTTGTATCAGAGGATGTGTGTGATATCTGTTATTGGCTGTGATCAAAGTCACATAACTGGGGAGTGTTTTATGCTTGCAGTGGGCCTTTCATAAAAAGTCTCAAAGCCATTCCTAAATGTAAAGCGAGTCATCTTTAAACCAGTAGTTAGTATGGTAACTTCAGTGTCCTATCCACTATTTGGGGATTTGCCACCCACTGATGGAAAATGTCATAATCCAATTGGTTTTAGAACCATATTGGGAAAGAATTTAAGTGAATTCCAATTTTCCAGGGTTTATGTCGGTTCCTTGATGAGTATTTATCTACATAAAATGTAGCTTTGTGATTTCATAACAACTCTCATTTTCACGTCTGCAAACCCAGATTAAAGATCAGAGGCCAAGTGTTATATCTAGTTAAAAAGAGTTTTAAAAGAGGAAACTTTGTTTCAACCTTGAAAAAATCTTTAAGCAACACTAATATCCCTGTGATGTGCTGATGGAAGTAGGCTATAGAATCCTTGTTTTCGTTTTACATTTTCTGTTGCTTCTCTTTTGTCTGCCATGATAACCCTTGGCTAGTGAGTGGGAGGTGTGCTCAATCATTACTGCAAGCGTGCAGAACATGTTAGTATGGCTATTGATCTCAATTTAACTTCACTTTCTGGTGTAAGGTTGTGTTATTGTATTTTATAAACTTTTTTGTCTAAAGGATTTTAATGAAATTTGCAGTTCAATGTCTATAAAAATCAAGGCAATCAAACGGTTTGAAGGATGAGAAGTAATTTTTATGTGCATACCTCTGGTTCCTGAGGGTCCAGTTCATTTCTGCTGTGAATTTAAATGAGTTAATTTAAGTAGCTGGGTCAGAAGCCACTATCATCATGGTAGTCCGGTGCCTGGTTCTTAATTAAAGGCAACAGGAGATTAATTTGAAACATTAATTTAAAAGTGCATATACAGAAAGAAAGAATTATTGCAAGAAAGCCTAAAGAACTTTTCTCTTGTCCCTAGATGTAGAAGACAGAAGTAGCTCAGGGTCCTGGGGGAATGGAGGACATCCAAGCCCATCCAGGGTAAGTATATCTAATCTTTTCTCCCCGCAGCCAGGCATCTCACATATGTAAATTGACAAACGGAAGGTGAGCTTTTCCATACACCTAGGCATGCACGCACACCTCTGAACAGACACCTATGCATACTAAATTTAATGAGGATCAGCTCGCTTTGGGAGTTTTTTTTTTTTTTTTTCATTTTCCTATTAGATACTGTTATGGAATTTACACCTGTTCCATTTGTGCTAACCAAAAGAAGAATCCTTTATAAAATATTTGATCTTATCTTTTCCAACTACTGATTTAATATTATAGAAATGCGTATGTCTAAAAATAGACCAACATTCCTCTTATGTACTGGATTAAACAGACTAAAGGGTAGCCATGAAGATGCAGGATGCGTTTCCTGCCTACCAATAAAATCTGCAGTAGATTTGGATCACTTTCTTCATATGTGTGTTGTTATTCTACTAGTATTGTCTTGCGGCACCAGTTGGGTTTACTAATTTATTTGGTTTCATAAATTTGCTGTTCGCCATGGTTTTCCTCTACCATCAGGTGCTCCTTTGAATGTTATAGAAATGTCATGGGATATCGGGTAGTATGGATGAGGGGTTAATCATTGTTGTTTTGCTAAATGCATGTCATTTCACCTCTTCTGTCCTCTTTTTCCTAATTTGTAAACTTCAAAACTAGAAGCAGAGTCTAACATTTCTTATAATGCACATACTGCGAGGATTATTTTATATCTAGTAAGTTTTTTATTTTACTCTTTTCAGCCTTTACTTTTTACTAGTATATGTTTCTGAATGCATGTGATGATTCCATTCCTTGTGTGGAGTTGGCCCCCATACATGACATGTCTCAATTTCTTTTTTACCCCCCCACCCACGCAATCTCCTATTGCCTTTCCCATTTGAACAAGATCTGTCTCCCTACTTCTTATCATCTTTTATTTTGTTCTTTATTTATATTTTGTGTTTCACATGCAAGAGAAACCACGTGTCATTTCAGCTTTGTATCTGATACCATTGGCTGAATCTTTTTCAGGTTGCAAGTTTTTTACTGCATATAATGCCCCAAATTAAAAGTAGAGCTAGTGCACTTGGCAAATGTGTCTCCTTTCCTCAACTGACTGTAGGGGAAGTCAGCACTCTGCCAGGAGGGTAATATTTAATTTCAAGGAGGGTTCTCTCTTGGCATTAGAGGCAGAGGAGGTCATCAGGCTGTCCATGTGGACATCTAAGCAAGTCATAGCTATACATTTCCACCTGTCCTTGGCTCTGTGAGCCTCACGTTGGTCTTCAGGGTATAGCAGGATTTACAGGCTTACTAAGAACTTTGTTGAGCCTTACCCCAGCTGTTGAGCTTGACATTCTCATGCATTATATGGGAGGGCTGAGGAACTCTTTCCTCCTCCTCCTGTTACAGTCTGCACTTGCAAAAATAAGCCCATTCCCTCTTGACAGCAGCTAGAGATGACAGAACTTCCTGCTATTGTTCACTTCATTCAGATTTGCTTACTTTTTTTTCCTATGTACAGTTGTAGTGGATGCAATTTGATATAGAACTGTCAATATGGAACTGAGTACACATAGTGAGAGTAGGGAGTTTTTAGGTTAAATTTAGTAATTGTAATTGAATTTTGGCAAAGTCCATTAGAATCATCCTGACTTACTCTGAAATTTAGTTTTCATTATATATTGTTTTTATTACGGAGTATATTGGCAGTTAATTTTGAATTTATATTATGTTACATGTTTAAATCCAAGGAGTTTGCCCTGGATAGATTATTGGTAGAATTTTGCTCTGACAATCTTGCAAGTTTCTCTTCTCTTGCATTCAAGTGGTGATATTATCATTTACCTGGGGTATTGTACTGAGGACTAAGTTTGGTAATATATACCATGCTTTTAGTTTACTATGTAGGACAGTGGCATATAATGAACTATAAATGGTATTATGCAATGCCTGGTGTAGAAGGTGAGAGTAGAAATTTCACGACAAATATTTAAAATGTGGCTTCTTTTTATGTCTGCATACTCACAAAATTAGATTACAGCATTATCCAAGTTAATTTTTATAGGTGAGGAAAAACAGTAGAAAAAGGTGCTTTTTTAGGATGTGGGCCGTTCTCTAGTGAGGTGATATGCCTTTTCATTGTTTATACAATGTCCATCTTTTCCATGTGGGGAGAGCCTGCCTTTTGACTGACACCCAACTGATACTACTAAGTAAATTTGATTTGGACTTTATGGACATTTCAACCAGCTGAGCAGAGGCACCCCTTTCTTTCTGGTGGGGAATCACTCTGTGTACCTTAGGCAAGGATTTGAACTGTGTAACACAGATGACTAATTCTTTCCTACATGTTATCAAATTTCTCCATTAAATTTAAACAGAACTAAAACACAGTTTTTAATTGTAAATTCTCAATTAATCAAGGAGATAATTATTATAATGAAAAATTTCTGCAAAAAAGTTGTTGCTTTAAGAACTCTTTTTGGGGCATGCTATGTGGAACTCCAGAAATACTAATCTATGCTAAAGCATTTAATTCATTCATGATTATATTCTAATCTTTATATTCTTAGCAGTAAACAACCAGTTCTCTTACAACCATAACAGTGACCATAATAAGACACCAAAACTTATATATCATATAACTGAAAAGTTGTTGTCTAAAGTGTTCTACCTTGGTTTCTAAAAGAAAATCATTACTGGTTTTGGGTGCCTTTCCCTTTGTAGCACAATCATACTTTAATGTAGACTTATCAAAATATATAACATTTAATGCTTTTCAGCATGCTTCATCTTTGGTGTTTTATAGCCATTATTTCATTTATCATATTAACATCTCCGTGTGGACACTGCCATTGTTGTTATTCTCAAGAATCCACAGCTGTTATAAGGAGACCCTGACTTCTGTGGACTCCAGCTCTCTCTCGTGCACAGGCCCTGAAGGAAGGTTCCAGGGAGGGAAGAACTGACTCCACCTTCTCTGACTGGGAGAGGTTTCACCAGTGGGAATGTTGTAACTATATGCTAATTTGTTGACATAAAATTAAAACTTACCTTGTTTATCTACAGAACTATGGAGATGGGACTCCCTATGACCACATGACCAGCAGGGACCTTGGGTCACATGACAATCTTTCTCCACCTTTTGTCAATTCCAGAATACAAAGTAAGATAAATTTTACATTAACTTCTGAGTGTTTATGTTTTACTATGGAAGGGGAAGCTATGCCTCAAACAAAGTCCTGCTGTTTAAGAACTTGGAGTTTTAAGCTTCTTAAATCACAAAAAAATTTACTAATATGTGCTTATTCAAAGCATATAAAGAACTAAGTTTTCCAGTTATGTAGAATTAGATCATTTCAGTGTTGCTGAGTCTCTGTGGACATGTTGACTTCGTAGACAAAGCGGTTATCCCAAGTGCAATGTTGCCGTGATCATTTTCTCGGATGAGGTTGAGGGAGTCCAAGTGGTAAATATCTAGAATAATATCATCATTGAGGTTGTTGGCTGGCAAGGGCATATAGCGTTAGCTGTGGAGTTTTATTTTTGGAGTTATGGAAATAAAGCACTGTCAGTGGGTTGAGTTTGCTTAAATCAGTAGTGCATTCAAGTTGAATCGTGTCTGCTGTCAAGGTGTGAACTTCAGGGCTGCTTTAGGCAGATCCAGTCCTGAAGCAGGGTACAGTGATGTCTGTTGCTTGAATCTGTTGAGCTTTCCTCTACTGACGTTCATACTGCTGTTCTTAGTGTATTTTTTCTGCTTTTGACCACCTTGGAGAGGTGTTTGTTAAACAGCAGGAACAAGAGGGATGAAAAGATAATTTATAGTGTCTTAAAAGGTCCCAATAGTTGGCTACTTCAGTTTTGATTAGAAAATGATCTTTCTTTTACTAAATGAAAATTAAGAATATTAGTGAATCTGCCAATCTGACCAAATTTTACACAAATCTGTCGGTGAATGAAGTCAGATTTCATGCTATAAGCTGTGCACTGTTCTCCAAGGAAAACATACAGCAATAGTTATATCATTCTGTAACTGTAATTGGAAATGCTTGTGAAGAATGTCCTCATTTTTTAAACCTTGGAAGCCACAGCAGTCACTTAAAATGTGGATAGCGCTTTAATTTCAGGCTTTGTTTTTCAAAAAATCATCCTCTAATCAGGCATTTGACACAAAATTATTTTTTAAGAATATAACACGTTTGTGTCTGTGAATGTTGTCTCAGCTTTAAGCACCACAAAGTTGTATTTCATCATCAGTTCTTATTTCTGTGTTTTTGGACTTCAAAACGGTAGCTTTCAGTTTTAAATGTTAACATTGCAAAACAAAATGAGAGCCCTACCTCTGTCATTTGTCCACAGAGAGGCCATCAAGCCTTCTGTTTCTAAGATACGTTGGAACCCATGATGAAATACATGTTTCAGTTTAGATTTTAAAGGACAGTTTTGGGCTTTTTATTGCTAATGGGAATGATTTTAATTCTAATACCTTTGCTTTTCTGTTCTTCTGTATCCAGTTTCACAAAATAGAATTAAAGATTAATTTACAAGTGAGTTTTTAAAAGTAGCAACTAATGAATATACTAACTTCTTTGGAATATTTTAAAGTCATCCTCTGATGAGCTAATGAAAAAAATGCAATAAATAAATTCCTGTTTGTATATAGAAATTTATGTTATATATGCAAAAAAAAGCTTAAAGAACTTACTAAGTTAGTATTATAGAACACAGCAAACAGTAGAAGTTACAGGACATACCAAGCAATGGAAATCTATTAAATGATTTTTTTTATATAATTCCTCATGGGCATCTGTTTTACAAACCAAATTAGTTTTTCAATTCAAGCAGTATTTAAAATATAAGTGGGCTGACAGTCTAGAGCAGAGAGAGCTGATTCTTTTCACTTGGTTGTTGTTTAAGCTGAAAATCCATGTCAGCCTTGCTCTTTCATGCTGTCTGCCCTCCTTCCCATTAAACTCTTAAATATGGAGGCCAAGACAGTCTCCTGCATTGTGATAGGAAATGCTACTATGTCCACGAGGCTCCCACCCACTGTTCCCAATGAAAGAACTTCTCTGTTAGATAAGCTGTCTGGTCTGAAACATGGCTCTGTATTGTTTACAAACTGCTACATTTTCCACCTCAAGCAGATTTTTGCACAGAAAAGAATTGTGCTTGGGCTAAATGGTTTATCAGACATTTAACCGGGCCGTGTCAGACGTGGGTCAGGGAAGTCGCCCTCAGAGCGACAGGGCACTGTGCAGTGTGCAGAAAAAGAAAAGAGAGGAAAAAGATGTTGAAACAACTATGGGATACTCTGCATTTTTAGCTTAGAGAAGAACTGACAGAATGTATTTTTCTTTAAGAGTAGGAAAAGTTTATGAAGAGAAAGGAAGCTAAGCCTCTGTCTGAGAGGGACAGAAGGGGACCCAGAAAGTGGTTGCCCTTAGAGAATATTTTTAGAGAACCAACAGTGAACTGACAGTTGCTGAAAACTTGGGTTACTACTGCAATTTCTTCTGTCCTGAGCACCTTTTTGATTGGCTTGGGTATCTCAGGGTCAGAGTCAGGGAACAAAGATGCTCATTGATTTTGCCCATGTTCCTGTTCATTTAAAATAAAACCAGATTTCAGATGAACCATGGTTGGTGTTTGCTGTCTTGCTCTTTTCAAGAAATTAAAGAGAACCTATTTACAAATGCAGATGCCATGTTAGTTCTCTTACTATTGAACTTAGAGACTCTGCAATATATTCTAAACTATTTCTGTGTCCAAACTCACTTTATACCCTTAGAAACGTTGCGGGTGTTTTTCTTGTTCCAAAAGACGACGTCAGCCTTTACTGCAAGTTTTGGGCAACAGTCTGCTCTTAAAATCTTTAACTAGTTTTCATTAAAGCTACAAGGGATTTCTTTACATTTTAGAGATTTAATTCTGCTCTGATGTTACATTGGGTAAAAGCTGTAGCGTCAGAAATAAATCAGCCACTTTATTGGAGCAGATTCTCTATTGTCAAATCAATCAAGCCTGTGACTGAATTAGGCGTCTGCTACAGAAATAAGTGACACTAATTTTACAGGAAAGGGTTATTAACTGCAGATGACCTGATTTTTTTGGTGGGGGGGTTAACCTGTTTACTTAGTAATGTTTTATTATATTGTAAGAGAAGCAAACGGCATTGGGTTACTCTTTCCGATTGGGAATGAGTTGTTGTTTGTTTTGTTCTTTATGGTAGAATACTCTTAATGAAACAATGCAGGTTTTGCTAACGTATTTGTCCATAAACTATTGTATAATAACAAACCCTATCCTACAACTCTGAATTTTTTTATTTTATATATTTTTTGCCCAAATGTTACAGCTTTTAAAGTAATAAACACTTCTTTTTGATACCAAGATACCAGAACTGCTCAGAACTTTATTTCAAATTTATGCAAAATGGCATATAAATGATGAGTAATAAAGCATTAATTTATTCTTTTAGAAATAAGTTTGTGTATCTGAAAACAATACCCTGTTTCATAGCTTGTGAACTAAATTACAAGCAAACACATGTATTATACGTGTGTGCACTCACAGGCTCATACACTCCTGAATGTGTCTATTTTGCTAAAAGAATTAGTGACACATTTTGGTCTATCACATTGTCCCTATTGGTTACATTTCAGTCTCCAGTTATACTTGTCATACAGAATTTCAGTGCTTGATAGTGTGTACATTTTTGCAGCAAACATATAACTGAGCTAAACAAAAACAAGCTTCTAAATTAAAAAAAAAAGTTAGATGGCATTTTTGAGGGGGTTGTTTCCATGTGGAAAGGGTTGTGGAGGGATGGAGTGATGACAAGGCTTGTCACCTGCACTGCCTGGGTTCTAGGCTGCTGTCCCACACCTTTTATAGTACTCTGTCCCTGCCTGCCCCGGGTAGATGCACGCCACTTTGCATTTAGCCTTAGATGCAACTCCATGTTCTTTTTTGTATCCAGAGGAAACACATCACTTCATTCTGTGACTGCTTGTCATGCTGGTAGCATGTCGTTGACCTGCTAGCAACTTGCTCACTGTATTTTTAAAACAGCTCGGTTGAACCTTCCCTGGTGGTCAGTGGAGTAGCTATCGCAATGTGCTGACTGGACCCAGGATCCCTGGAGCTGAGTCCTGTGTCATTGAGAGGATTATTATTATTATTATTATTATTATTATTATTATTATTTTGCTATTTAGTAGCTTTAAAATCCTGTTCAAAATGATATATAAAGAACACAGATTTTTAAAAGCATCTCTGCCCTTTTGGGCCATCCTTGGAACTTTTCAAGTTATTCTCCAAATAATGTTACCTTAGTAGACACTATACGTTCTAGCTAAAGCTTTTTGTTCAGAGGAAGAATCTAAGCATATATTTTCCTTTTATTGTTCCAGAACCTTAATTGAAAAGCAGATTGTCTGAGGATAAGTAAGCATGTGCCCCAGTGAGATTATCTGCATGACCGAAAGGATGCGGAAAGTGATACTCTTGTTCAGTTGGGCACAGCTTAGTTTGACCTCAGCTGCCGTGTTTTCACATGTCCCATGGCGAGTAGCTCGGTGTCCCTACTATGGTATTTGGCTTTAGTCCTCTAATGGTACTGTACCGGGGCACTAAATAATTCACAGCATAGAGTAACTGGTTTCTAAACTAGCTCAGTGGAACATTTTACTGCAGGATTAGTTTGAGGTTTCAGGCAGAACTGAAGAAAGCTGCTGGCTTACAGGATGACCTTTGAATCTCATCTGGGTTAGCGGTTGATATTTTGATTTGGTTACTGTGGTCATATTGTGACAGCTGCTAGCTCATTATAATTCAGTTCCACTGCTCCGTTTGCCTAGCAGGAATATTTAGGTTTGTATTATTTCAGAGTGTTTATGGCTACCCTGAGTTTAGCCCAGCATAAAGGTGAAGTGTTGTGAGTGTTTTCAAATCCCAGTGGCAGAGGCCAGTGCCACAGCCCTCTTGTAAAGTGCCTGGTGGGAGTAGATGCTAATGTACGGAGCTTTGCTTTACATTGAAAAACTGAAAACACCAAATGAATCAGTTCTTAGAGAAACACTGTTTTGGAGACCTTAATGTGCAAAGGAAAAGCATGACCCCAAAGAAACACAATCTTTTCAAAGCTTCTATTTGCTATCTTGGTCAGATGGGTTTTGCATGGAGGAATGTAAAATCAGAAAGTAGCAAAACCTACACAGTAATAGTAATCATTAGTTGATCAAGAATTTAGAGTTCAGAAGATACTTAAGAAACTTCGTGTACATGGAATTGTGAATATGGATGGTACCCCTGGAAATTATGGTTCACTTTTCATAAGCTCTGAAGACAGATACTCAGGCTGCTTCTGAGTTCATTAAATAGACACATTGCCATGTGCATGTGTAGTGTCTGTTTTCTTTTGTTGCTCTTGGGATGAAACTCGGGGCCTTGAATAGGCTGGGTGAGCTCTTTACCCCTGGGCTGCTCCCCTCACTCTACTGTGTCTTGCGTTGTATTTTTTATCTTGAGGTTATTTCAGCATCACCTCCTACGTGCTGTGTTGATAATGTGACACAGCAATTTCTGTACAGAGAAAACTTTAATACGTGTGACTTGCTTTGTGAGAGTTTTGATTTTCTTAGTATGTTCAAATATTTTCTTGAAATACTAGCAAACACAACTCTTTTGGGTGTCATCACAAATTGTCGTGACATCCTGACTAACTGTATGAGGCAGAGTCAGAGAAGCCAGGTCTTCTGTTGTTTTGCTGTACCTACCAGTGGCTCTCAGGACAGTGCACTCTCCCATTTCTAAACTGGGGGCAGCTCAGCCCTTTGGGTGGTCACTGCCTTTATTTTCTCATCTAATGATCCATTGATCTTTTGGTTATGTTGGTATTTCCTGAAACTGTATTTTATATTTAGAACTGTTTTATGGTTTCTAATCCATTAATGTCTATTTTGTGAATGCTTTCAACTAACTTCGGCAATGCTGTGTTTTCCCAGTTAATGTCTTAAAGCTTGGTTTCAATTGGAAATTCTCTAGTGAAGGAATAAGGTGGATTTGAAATAAAATAATAACAGATATGGATTTGGAATAAAATATACTTTAGTAACCTTAATCTCCAGGAGAAAAGTGTACACCTAGGCTCTGCTTGTTACGTATTTGTAGGACCCCAATCAATGGCAGCTCAGTGGTTTAATACATGAATAAATCATGAAATCAGATATATAGGGTTTAAGCCCTGAATGAAACATGCATAAATCGAAATCTGGACTACATCTTACTGCATTAGAAAGAAAACCTAAACCAAAGTCAGCCATATAGAAATTTAATTTTTATTTATAGCTTTATGTCCTTTACTCTACAGAATATATTCCTCATGGTGGGGTATGGCTCATATTACAGTGTGGTGGGTTTTGGTTTTCAGTATATACTTACACCAAAGATTAACTGATGCTTAAGAGGTGATAAATAAAACCAACAATATTTTGAAATGCTATTGAAAAAAGATTGATTGTGCTCAGTATTCAGATAACTTCTTTCCCTTTGTCCAGTCTGTAGACATTCCTGCTCTTTCCTCAGTCTTGCTTCCCCCCCTTTTTTTTTTTTTTTTGGCAGTACTGGGATTGAACTCAGGACCCTGCACTTGCCAGGCAAGCACTTATTTTAATGAGTTAACTCCCCAGCCCTGGCTTGCTTTACATCCTACGACCTTTTCTTGGATATAGCACAGTTAATGCTGTGATGGCGAGGCAGCCAAAACAGGTCTGCTTACTAAACCTGTTGTTACAGAATATAGACCTCATGAGGAGAAAAATCCTGCTTGAAAACTGAAACAGGTATGTGAGTCTTCTAAATATCACAGGAAGTTTTCTCACTGGGAAAATTACTGACCCTAAGAATATTAGATTAGTTAAGTTTTACATACTAGTAAAAAGTACTTTGGATCAGGTAGGAATGCTTTTGCTTGGAAATAGTAGAATATTTGACCAGTGATGGTTTAAGAGTAATTTCTCTAAAAGTCTGAAGGCAGACCCATGCTAGATGTGGTTTGCAACCCTGCCATGGCAGGGTAGGAGGCTCTTTTCTCCTTCCCTCATCATTTCAGGGTGATTGTCACAGCGACTGTGCTACCACCTAGCCTCTGCTGCCAGCTGACCTGGGATATGAGGAAGCACCGAAGGTAGGGGCAGAGGCTGTTAAATTCCTTCCCAAATGTGGCACCAGCCTTTTTCCTCTAGACCACTGACCTCCAGCTGGCTGCTGTGCCCCTCACAGCCACAGCCTAGGATGACAGAACTCTCATTTTATTTACGGTGCACATAGTCATGTTTGTGGATTATAACATTGAGGGTTAAGTGCAGTCATTTCACGACATTTCCGTTTGTACAGTGTGCCAGGACTGGGAAAAGTGAGAGCTGGATCCAGCTTTTGATCCGAAGTTTCTCAACCCTGTTGAGCAGTATGGTGGCAGGCATCAGATGGATGAGCACCCAGGCACAGGGCGGACCCTCTAGATAAATAGCATGTGAAGTAAACAGTGCTGTTCTTTAGTGGAAAAATTTTGCTCTAAGTTTTTAATTGGGAGGATGGTTTGTGTTTTGTGTGGCCTTGAGACTTATATGCCTGTGCTAGCATTCGCTACTACCTGCTTGACTGCTGCAGGGATGAGGCGCTGAGGACAGCATTCACCCATTGTCCCCACTCCTGCAGAGTGGTGGCAGCTTAGTGGTGTGTGAATCTGACCTCCGAGAAGGTTGTTTCTCCCTCATGTTCTCCAAAGACTTCTAAGACAGATGGGATGGGTTGCTTTGTGTTTTAACTCCCATTAGAACCAAGGATGCTGGGGAATTCAGTTTTAAGCACTGTGCATCTTAAGAGGCCTCTTGGCATTGCTCAGACCACAGGTCTTTATCTGAAGTCTTGTCTTCTCTAGTTCCTGCTGGCTGGACTTTGGGCAAACTTGTGAGCCCGACTCCTTCAACCGGTGAGGACAGTAATGCTGACTTTGCCTGCTCCTCTCAGGATGGGGAGAGGTTCCACAGCTCCATACACTTTCTGACAGTGTTTTACTCTGTGACGTTTGTGGCAGTACAGATCTCCACATCCGTAGCCTGTCATTTTTGTATGACTAACGAATTGAAAAATTGAGACTTTTGGTCTTGAGTGACAGCAATTTAAAAAATACATTTATGTTCTAATAAGATCAGAATAGAAGACAGAAGTCAGGTGAAGGCAGTATACAGTGCTCAGTTCTGTAAACATCAGCACCACATGGAAGGCTTCTTTCTTAGCCTGTCCGAGAAAGTAAGTATCTTCTTCATTGAGTTCAGATGTGTCCCCATGTTAAATGTTCGTAGCATTTTTTTCTTTCCACCTGAAATGTTCTCAAGTTTCATCTTTACCCATAGCTGAGACCGTCTAAAGGCTAGTCCAGGGGACTCAGGAACAAGTAGAGATCTCTTTAGTTGTGCTGGAAGTGATTTGCATAATGTAGTTGCTACTTTTTCATCAGAGGATACTTTTACAAATATCTTCCATATTCTCAGGAATATGTCCACGAGACAGCCTGTTCTTCCTCAGTTCTTCCTTCTCTGGAGAAGTTTGGCATTGAATGTTGTTTCTGTGTGGCCTTTTTCTTTCAATCTCTGCTCTAAAGAATTCCTTAGTCTAGAGAAATCATTTTTTTAGTAGAAAGTAGAATTTAATGGACTGCATTTCATTTCCTTTTGCAGAATATCAGGCCTAGGAACTATTAATAAAATATAAGGTACATACATTGAATTTAAACAGTTCAATTTGTTTCAGAGCTTAACAGTGCCCAAACAATTTTCATCCTCCTGATGTTTGCTTTTTAAGTACCCCTGAGTTCCTGAGGAAAAATGTAAAGAAGTCTCACTATAAGTTGGTTCAAAAATATAGTAGGTTACTGTGTTTGTATTTAAATATAAAGCACTTAAAGCTTAAAAATACCACAAAAACCTTTATTGGGGATTACTGGCTTGGCCAAAGTGGTCTGCAGACTTGAACCTCATGTAGTGAAATTTGGCTCTATGTAGAAAGGGATTAATTATATACCACTTCATGGGCCATGTAAAATCTGTATGAAAAAAGTCTAATATCTGATAACATTTAGTGGGGAAGAGCAAGACAAAAGAGTGAAGGATGAGTGTAAGAGACTTGGAAAAAGCTAATTTTGGAGTGTTCTGATCACAAAACAGGATTTTTTTAGTCTCCTATTTTCATCTGTGGCTTGGTTGCTTAGGTGTCCAAAATTATTGGATTACCAAGTTTGCATTTCTTGCCCTTACCTTGGCGGTGTGGACCAGGTTGTACTCTTAACAGTTCAGTAACCAAATCTGAATCCTTGGGATGCATGTGAATTCTTTATGTGTAACTGATTGTACTTAATTGAGCAATGCGAGATCATGGAGGAAAACTTATTAGTGACCCTGTCTCCTTGAGAACATTGCAAAGGAGTCATTGCAAAGCAGCCAAATATTCATAGTTTTGGCATTTTTAACAGTTGGTTTCCTGACAGAAATACATATGTACTTTATATGTTATTCTTCTCTTCATTATGTACATTTGCCTTTTCCTTACTTATCAAGAGTCACAAATATTACTTAGAAATTGACATGCAGTGATCGGAAATAGTTTACATATCCTGGCAGATTATTGTGGATGGTCTGTGTAGTCTCTTAAATAGTCTATATGTGATGTTGAGCTTTTTTAAAATTTTAATTTCAGTTTCCTTTATTATCACCAAACTTGTGGGGATGTGTTTGAGGGGAAATCTCTCTGAAATTTTTTGTGTCTTCAGCTACAACTAATTATGTACGTTAATTATGCTACTTTGTGGATTATGTCTTTCATTTATTGCCAAGTTCCATGTGTAGTTTGACCACCAACTGAAAATAAAACCGAAAAAAAGCAGGCTTGCCTCATCATCCTTTAAAGGTATCTAAATAGTTAATGGGATTTTGCCCCCTACCCTCATGAGTTCCATTTGGTTCTGTAATAAAAATTTATGGCTGTTCTCTCAACTGAGCTGATATAGTTTAAGAGTGGAATTGAGTTCACACCTGCTGTAGCATAAAAAGAAGCCACTCTTTGTGACTTCTGGAAAACATTTGGAGAGCAGAGGAAGACTGTCGCCGTGTCTACAGTTGTAACTACACAGCAGTGTGCCTCACAAAAGCTTTTGAAAAGCTTTGTGTAGATTTGTTTCCCTTTGCTGACGTTGTCCACAGCTAGGTGCCCTCTGTAAGTTCCCTGTGCTCCTCAAGGAGGAAGCAACATGTGGAAATGCTTTTGGTTTCTGTAGGCAGAAAGTCTGCATTTACCACTGTGAAGTGTGCATATGGTGAGATCTTCGCATTTGCTAGGCCATTTAGCTATGCAGGACATGCTCCATTAGTCAGGCAGCATACAATGGCTTCTCTGAGTGCCATACTTAAGGGGCAGGATGTGTAAAGTAGAGTAGGTAGGTAATTAATAATTAGTGTAGACTTGGAAGGCTGCAACAGAATATATACATTTCAGCACCTGTTAAAGTTTTATCAGAGGGGATCTCCATCTTTCCTTGCAGCGAGGAAAGATTCTTCCCCACAGGAAAAGAAAATGCTTCCGGTACATGTGAGACATCCTCATGACTAAAGGAGGACTGATTTTTATATCAAGTTGCATTGTTCATAGTCGTTTTAGTAGTCAGACTTAAGGAACACTCTTAAATAATACCATTTTGTGTGGATTTGACCATACAAAGGTATAAATGGGAAAACAGTGCATTGAAAAAATATTTTGGTGTATTCTAACATTTGGATACTGTTAACATGGTAACGACATGACCCTCACCTCTCCTTCAGTGTTATTTCCCACAAAATAGTGGGTGTTGGTTGTTCATTTCATCACTTTAGCACGCTGAGCTATTTGCAGCAAACACCTTTGCTAGGGACCATGTTGGGAGGCACGGGGACAATGAAACATAGGCTCAAAGTGCAGTTTCCAGCTTTGTGTGTTGTCGGCAGTTTTTATTTTTCATGGTTTAGCTGTCTCAATTTCTAGACAGAGGAAGTCCTTCGTCTGGGCAGCCATGATGGGTAAATTACAAATTTTTGAAAACACTGAAGATATCTTACTGCTCTAGAAGTTTTACTGGGTTGTTGATCAGTAAAATTAATGTGTTATGAATATATCTGCAATACTATGTGTGGGTATTTTTGTTATATTTAAGAACCATGCATATAAGCTGGTCATGGTGGCACATGCCTGTAATCCCAGTACTCCTGGAGGCTGAAGCAGAAGGATTTTTTTTTTTTTTTAAGCAAGAGGATTTTAAGTTCAAGCACAGCCTGGGAAGCTTAGCAGATACTTGTTTTAATATTTAAAAATGGGCTAGAGACATATCCCAGTGCTTAGGCTCTGGGCTTAATCCCAGGTATGCTCCTCTCCTCCAAAATAAAAATTCAATTGTACTACAAGATCAACCTAACCAAAATGATAAACTTCAACCTGCAAATCAATGTTTGGTCCATCTAATCATTTATTCAACAAATGTATGTGGAAAGTTTCTGATAAAAATGTGTTTCTCGTTAGGTATGATATAAGGAAAGAGTCAAAGACTAGATGGCTGTATTTCATCACAGTAGGTAAATAGTTAGCATAGATTGAGTGCTACTAGTTTACTTTTTCCTGCCCCGCTACCAGCTTCCACAAGTGTACCAGGCACTTGCTGACTACCTTGGACATGTCATCATTTTTACTTCTTTACAATGAACTTCCTTGTCCATGCCCATTTCCATTTTGCAGAGGTGGCAACTGAGAATCTGAGAGCTCAGGTTACCCTGCCTGTGTTGCAATGACAGTAAATTGCAGATTCCAGATTCAAAGCTAGATGTGCTAAACTCTGAAGCTATTGGCTTCACCAATCCCTGAATTGTCTCCATTACAGAGAATGGAGAATATGGAAAGAACTCCCTGAAGTCCAATAGCAATTAAATCTGTGTTCAACTGCAACTAATGGAATACCTGGTAATAGGTTAGTCAAATAAAGTTTTTTTTTTAAATATTATTATTACTCTTGTTTAAGGAGGTGTCAAGAGGCAGGATGTTGATCACACAGATTCAGTGAGTCAGCATGCTCCCTTTAGAATGTTGATTTGCATCCTTCAACCTTTGTTCTTCTCTTGTATTTCTTGCAAAATGACTGATGAGCCAGAAAGCTGGGAAAATGATCTCTTTAGTTGTTCATTGAGCCTGTGACTGGAGACACGTGAAGGAGAAGGGTGCTAGAAATGGTCACTGATCAATCAGGGTGAATTCTGCCACAAATGGGTCTTAAGTGACTTAGTACTGTCCAGATGTGAGGAAGAAAGAAATATTTTAGCAGAACTCTAGGTGCTGTAGGCTGTGATGGAAGCCTGGAATGCAGTATTCTGTAAGACTGAGGTGTAGTTCCACAGGGGAAGGGATGGAAAGTAAAGCTAACCAGAAAAAGGCAGGATGTCACCTATGTGGTAGATGGAGGAGGATCCATTTTCCCTGAAACATTTGGTGGGCTAAATGATGACTGGTTTTTAAATATTGTAAAAACATATGATCTATGGTTTAGGACACTAATTTAAGCAACTCTTGATAGGTTGCAACTTGAGAGTTAAAAGATTAGATTAGTGAGGATGTGATTACAGCAATTTTAAGAGGAAATGATGACAGATTGAACTGAATCAGGAGTAATCGGGATGAAGAAGAGGCTATGGATTTGAGTGGTATCATTTGAGTGATGGAAATGATTGTACTTGGCAACTGATAGGGGTCGCCACCAGCTTCTTGATGATTTGCCACCTGCTGAATGACAGGGTCATCCTTGGAGATGGGGAATGTGAGAAAGGTAAGTTTGGAGGAACGAGACGGTAGATTTGGATGTCATGAAGTTTTTCAGATGTTTGTGGATATGCAGATGTGTAATTTTGGCATAAAAGTGCAGATATTGCATGCAATACCTCATTTTTATTAGTGAAATTTTAAAATTGGATAAAATACCCAGAGAGAAAAGTAAGCCTATTTTCTAACAACTTCACTGTTTATCAATTTTAAACTGAAAATTCCTCTAGCATGTCTTTTCCCCATACCAGTATGCTATCTTGAAGAAAACTGGCTAGTTCTTCCTTGATCAACAGTCATATTCACTGTTCTATGTGATCGTTTATCAATGACACCTCCTCCCTGCCCCTTCTCCCTCAGATCATACATCTTGTTTCAGGGCCTACATTTACCCACTTTTTAGGGAAGACATCATGCATTCTCAAAAAGGGATTAGAATTCGGAGCTCTTCTTGATTTCTTTGTAATTTATTTATACCAGCTTCCTTTCAGTACAGCAATCCTTGGTTGAACACATAGGAAAGTTCTTGGCACATCAGCAACGCTATGATGGATGGATGGATGGATGGATGGATGGATGGATGGATGGATGGATGGATGGATGACTGCATGGATGATGAATGGATAAATGAGTGAATGGATGAATGACTTGCTAGTAGGTTCTCATTCTTCTGTTGGTCATTCCCTGCATTGGAAGGGCAGCTACTGATGTGGCTAGGGAAGCCCTCCCAATGAGGCAGTTTATTCTATCTTGATAGCCCTAATTGCAGAAAGTTCTCGTTCTGTAGCTGACTAATGCATTCAGTTTTCCTCTGAAGCTAACTAGGGTCATGCATCATCTTACCTTATACACAATTTTGAGTAAAACTCACTTCCTTCAAAATAGCAGTGCAAAATATACAGCGCATTGTAGAACATGCTTTAATCCCACTTTGTACTGCTGATCTTCCTATGGATGTGTACTTAATAGGTCTTTTTCCCTCTTCAACTGGTAAACCTAGGATTTAATTTAATATTCCAAAACAGGTTTTTATCAGATTTTTCCCTTATTTTTAATATTGATATAGTCAAATGCGAATATGGTATATTTGTGTACCAGAAACAAAAAGGAGAGACCAGATAAGGATAAATGTAAAATTCCATTCCACGCAAGTAAATTAGAAGCCCTAGTTGTATAGCAATTAGTATTAAAACAACAACAACAAGTTGGGCCAGTGAGATAGCTCAGTGAACTAAGACACCTGCTTAGTTCCTTAGTCTCCTGTACCCTTTCAAGTTTTAGCATTGACTGAATGTTGAGTTTGTGGCCTACAAAATCGTGGTTGTCCTCCTGCTCTCAGCTTCCCAGCACTGGGATTACAGGTGTGCACCCCTATGCCTCAACTCTGTGGTTAGCTTAGCCCACCCTGGGGGTGGAGCTAGCATGGCATATGGTGCTAGGGATTGAAGCACGGTCCCTGTACTTGCCTAAGCTTGCCTAAGCAGGTGCTTTAATGAGCTCCCAGAGAAATTTGAAGAACAAGGGTGTGCTTGGGACATAACCAGACAGCTAGGTATATTTAGAGGAAGGAAATGGATAAGTACCCAGTAAGATGCTTTAAAACCAAATGCTGGAATCTCATACAAGGTCTGGTTGACCAGAGGCATGGTTAAGTTATTTTCATGGGAAGTTGTCACAGGTTAGTGTCATCAGTCCTGCAGCCCACACTTGTAGGTGTCCCACTGGAGAACTGCTCCCTAGCTTTGTCTCTTGGGTCAGGTCCACAAGAGTATGATGAATGGTCACTGTGAAAAGCTAATCCATTCTGGTTCATTATACCAGTGTGTAGGACTTGTGTGGGTTCTGACCTCCTTATACCTCAGAGTTCCACGATACAAGGGGTCTTCCTGTGTCTTCATTCTAAGCTACAACAAAGTTATTTGCACATTTGTGGGAACATAAAAGTAATTTTATGGACTCATTGTATTCTGCCTATTTACTTATATGTGGAATTGGATCTGGTGCCATTGAGAAATGGGAGCTAACCATTCTTCCATTTTAGGTTTCATTTTACCCAAATATTTATGAGACTTCAGAGGGGCTTTCTTAGGAAGGATTTGGATTTTCTCTACTAGCTTTCAAAGATCATTCTGACTTCTTATGTATTATTTTTAAAAAATTAAAAATTCTTTTATTTATTTGGTACAGGGTCTTGCTAGGCAGCTCGGAGTCATAGTGTTCCTCATAGTGATCCTCCTGTCTCAGCCTTCCCAGTGCTGAGATTATAGGTGCACACCACTATGCCCAATGTCAGCGGCCAGCATGGTGTGCCCAGGGTTCTGGGGCTGGCATGGCATGTGGTACTGGGGATTGAACCTGGGTCCTGAGCTACCTCCCAGTCTCTTAAGTGTTATTTTTTGCATTGGCACCCATTACTGATGGTCAGTCTCTAGAGAACTGAGAATTTTTACTAATACTTATTACAGACTGATAATGCCTTAAAATTTATCCAACTACCTTTTTATAGGACGGTTACAATTTTTCCCTTTTGTAGACAGACAAATTAAGACCTTTAAAATAAAGCATGCTTCCCTTTCTTTTATTTTCTAGAAGATTGTGCATAGCAAAAAGCTTTCTCGTTTTCTTTCAAACTGCCTTGTTCTTAAAAATCAAATTCAAGGACCAACATGATTCTGCCTGCAGAGCAAAGCTATCTGCCGTTTTAGAAAATCTGGATGGTTAAATTGGAAGCACGTTCTGCACATGGTTTAGCAGTTAGTAGTCTGGAAAATGACCCAATAGCCAAGATAGTTTTTTTTAATCTTCATTGTAAGTGCTTGTTTAAAGTTTAAGCCTGTAATTGACTATTTTGTACATTGTTCATTGTTAATTCTTCTCAGGCTATTATAGTTTTGTAAATACATTGCCTGCTAAGTTGTGTCAATGGAGGAACATTAGTGCTATGAGAAAATTCAGTTAAATGTGGTGCTTAAAAGCATTACCAAGTAGTGCATGGGACTGGATCACGAGGATTGCTTAGTCATCCTAGAAAAGTCACTTTCTGTTTGTTCAGATTTTCACTTGTTTGATGGCTTTGATGGCATTATTTGGATAAAAGCACACCACATAAATATGTACTCTGTGGTGGCCTGCTGAGGACTTTGTATTTATTGGAGGCTGTTTCACTTAGTATATTATTCACCTCTTTTAGTTTGTTCCACATTATAGTATCAAAATCTTTCTACTTTTTGCTCATGTTTAGTAGATGTTGTCTAACAAATAATTTAAAAGCTGTTCTATTTCAGCTGTCAGGAGACATGAATTTTAATATATACATCACATACAGTTTACTGTGTTTTGATGGACTTAGTACAATTTTTAAAAAATATATTTTGTGATACTTAGAATGTAACTGCTTGGTTTCAACATTACTTTTTAACATATTGAGACATCATTTGACATTACAAGTAGAAGCTAATACAGGCATATAATTAAAGTTATAAAAATTACAGTTCAAAAGGAGTTAAATTCTGCCTATCAGGTAGTAAGAAACAGTAGAATATGGACATAATCATGGTGGAGATAATGGAGTAGATAAAAGATGTTGTATCCATATATGGTGAAGAAAGAAAAATAATGATTGTGAATGTACTGAATGTAGCTTAAGCTATTTATCATTATGTACAAGTGGAAACTTACATAAATCCCCTCTTGATTAAGTTTTATCTGAAACAAAGGATATGATTGGAAGTGTAGAATGGGAGAGTATTTTAAGAGCATGATGATGATCCAGCTAGAGGCTTTACGAGTGTGTGGTCAAACTAGACAAGGGAAAAAATAGGTAGGACGCTTGATTTGGCTATGCAAATTTGGGACACATGCAAGAGTTTGGACATATGGGTCTTTGCACCAGATTTGGTCATGGAATGATGATTTTTCATCGAAAATATTATTGGAGGCATTGATTGAAATACTGAAAAATGCAGGATGTGCAGGTGGATCTGGTTTTCTGTGCCTTGAAACACAGTGTAACAGTTGGCCTTGATGGTTAGATACTATAATACAGACTAAAAAAAGGACAAGAAGTGCAGGACAAGGCCCCCGGTGAGTACATGGGACATGAATACAGGCGATCAGTCCAACAAACAAATACCCAAAGTGAAGCTGTGCAAGAATCAGCACACCATAAAAATTTTCAACTGTCAGGCTAACAGGATTGAAAACTAAAGAACACAGAGCAATTATTTATTAGGAACCAGGCATATTGACATCAAGTGTTATAGAGGAGACTGTGTGATTACAGGAAAATAAGAACATGGAAAAAAGAAAAACAGAACAAATTAAGAGGAAAAAGAAAGGTAACCTACAAAATCTTGATAAATAGTAAGGATATCTCTCTTTCTCTCTTTCCCCCTTTCCTTCCTCCCTACCTCCCTTCCCTCTCTGTCTCTGTCTCTGTCTCTGTCTCTGTCTCTGTCTCTGTCTCTGTCTCTGTCTCTGTCAAAACACCTCAAGAGCAGAATGTCCCAAAAGTGGTTTGTCAAGCCTCAGAGATACAGAAAGGATAATTTATTGACAGGCGATGGGGACACTGCTAAAAAATAAATGAATTTTTCACTTCAGTGTTCACAAAAGAGGATGGGTACAGATGCCAGAGACACATAAATTTCCCAGGGGAGTAAGAAGAAATACAAAAGAAATCAGGACCATGCTGAAACAGGTGATCCAGCAGTGAAAAGAAAACTAATAAAACCCTAAAGCTTAGCAGTATTTGTCTCCAAATCTTCAAGAACTTAGATGAATGAAAAAGGTGCTAGGAAGAAAACAAAACAAAACAAAGCCCCAAATAACTGTATTTCTTGGACTGGTTGGGAAGTATGTAGGTTTGTTTTTATCTAGTTATTAGTTGAACTTTCTCAAAATTTATCTGTAAAAGAAGTAAGCCAGTGTACTTTAAAATCTGCACTAAATGGTCAATGCACAACTAAGACATCTTTCGCCTGGAATTTTCATTCTTTTAGAATAACCCCACTATGCAGTGTGTAATGTTTGTGAAGAATTTATTATATCTGATTGTTTCTGGTATTCACTGCCTCACTGATTGGTCAATATTTATTAGGTAAACCCAGACAGTGTACACCCTGCTGTATGGGGCATATGATATGCATGTCCTGAAGGTCTTTGAAATTAGCTGGTTTTTAAGTGCTAATGGGAGAGTGCTAGAAAGGAGCTTTGATACTGTGGCTTTCACTTGATTCCATTATTGCCTAATGCCCTTATAACTCAATTCAGAAGTCTATCTCATGAATGACATTCCTTGTAAGTGGCACGATGAGCCCTGAGTTCCATGAGGAGGTGCGGCCACACCTTTAGGATTCTTCAGTCTTGCCGTGTACCTGACTTCCACATAGTACAGGTAGCTGGGCTCACCTGCAGAGACCCTTCTGGAGGGTCCTGGCTGGGATCCAGGCGCCTGTATTTTTAACACAAATGTATGACCTACAAATCACTTCAAAGAATTGTTTTCATTTTCAAAACTGTTAATTTTTCTGGAACTAAGTACTTATTTTTAAATCTTTCTATTTCTTTTTCACTCAGCAAAAGTGACTCATCACCTACTTAGCACTTAATTATTTACCATGAAGATATTTTTGTACTACCTCTTAGTAACTTTTCTAAGTTAAAAAAAAAGACAAAACTCTTAATATTTCATATGTCAAAATCTTCCACTGAGAGAAAAAGAACAGTGAATTGATCTCTATTTTCTATTTTAATTCTCTCTGGTAAATTTAATCTAATGGCCCTAAAGATTAACATCTGAAATAATGATATGAATGATAGATTTTAATTGTGGATTTGTTCACAATTAAACATTGTATATTTGTGCCAGTAATAACTTTTCTTATGTTAAAGGAAAAAATGTTCACAGTGTTTTAGTAATTTAGAAGGAAAACAAGCCAAGTAAGAGGAGAGTTGGCATCATAAATATTTTGAAAAGAACACCTATGGAGTTTATTTATTTATTTATTTGTGTGTGTGTGTGTGTGTGTGTGTGTGTGTGTGTGTGTAAACTATAGCTAATGCTAAGTGATACTGAAGAGAGATGCTTTGCCTTCAGTGGGGCCAGTTAGGGAAATGCCTAAAGATAGTAGAGAATTATCTTTGCAGTGGGTTGTAGGCAAGTATGATTTTATTGAATATGTGGGAGATTTTATTATGCTTTCTAATAATATTCCTGTTATGCTATATAACTCCTATAAAAATATATTGTCTGTTTTTTTTAGAAAGGGTACAAATCCTAAAGTTACTGTATTTTGATTTTTATGAAATTTTATCATCTTTAAGGACAATGAGATAGCTCAGTGGACTACGCGCCTGCTTAGCCAAATGCAGGGACCAGGGTTCCATCCCCTGCACTGGCTCCACCCCCAGGAGCACTGAGCTGGCCGTCAAGCCTGGGCGCAGTGGCCCACACCGGTAATCCCAGAGCCTGACACAAGTAACCTAGTGTCAAATACTTGCCTAGCTAACATGCGGGAGCACCATTTTTTGCATTTTTATTTATTTGCTTTGTACAGGGTTTGCTACACAGCTCAGATTCATAAAGATCCTCCTGTCTAAGCCTTCCTAGCACTGGGATTGCAGGTGTGGACCACCATGCCTGGTTTCAGTGGCTGGCACAACATGCAGTACTGGAGATCGAACCTGGATCCTTGTGCTTGCCTGGCAAGTGCTTAGACTGCCAAGCTATCTCTCCAGCCCTAATAGGGGATTTTCATCTGCGAATAATGTTTTGATCACGTTATGGATGCAGAGCTGAGCCCAAGCTGCTGAGAGACAGGGTCACAGCTGGCTGGTGTGAGGCTTCTGGCTCACGTGGGGAACCAGTTATTTGACAGATCTTCATCTTCAGGATTTCACACATTTTCTGTTTGACTTCTTGACTTCTTCTACTGAATTCCATGCCTTTACATATAGGGTGGAATTTTTTTAAGATACCTGTACACTTTGTAGTGTGTGGCCCTAAAGGAAAAGAAAGGACATTAGATTTTTTTTTTTTTTTTGCACTATACTGTTCTTGTTTTTATGTCATTGTATGCCCTATTTTCCATCAAAAATATAATCTGCTTTTATTTAAAATTTTTCAGGATTGAGAGGCTTTATAGAGAAATAAAACTTTATTTTAATGAATAATTAAATCATTAGTCACATAGTGTTATTTTTCATGGTGTTCAGAGAAATAACCCATGGACTTCTTTTTTAGCCATATAATCTTGGTTGGGGGAGCTTTTTATTGGATGGCATATTCTGCTGTGAATGGTTCAAGAATACCTATAAATTATAGAAGGTCTCAACAGTGTGGTACTCAGTTGTATTTTACAATACATTCTTTGTAGGTTTATTTGACTTGTACTATACATTGATTAATGTCAGCTTCTTTGAATATAGGTGACTGTTTTCACATATGCTAGTATTCAGTCTTTTCTGCATTCATTAGTTCATTAATTCCGTGCCTTAAATACTTATGAGCAGTAGCCTTGTGTCAAGTACTTGCGTCGCCTGGGACTGGGGCTCCAGCACTTATTACCACATATTTGGAGGTACTTTCTGTCTGGTATGACACATGGGAAGTAGCAAACAGGCAGGGGGAAGGGAGGTCCTCTGGGAGCTCCTGGCAGGAAGGGGTGCAGCAGATGAGACAGCAGAGTGGACAGTGACACTCAGATCCCAGCTGTCAAGGTGCCACAGCCAGTAGAGCCGACCCAGGAATGGAATGGAGGAGTTGTCAAGGCCTGGATCCTTGTCTACGAGGGCCGGAAGTCAGAGCAAGCACTGTACATCTCTTTCTGAGCACCTAGAAGGGCTCTGCAGTTGTAGGGTGGCCCACTCCAGAGGGCCCTGCAAGCTGTGCCCAGGGATTTTGTGAGGCACCACACAACAAGACAGAAAATGATGCCTGCCCCTGGGGAACTTTTATTCAAGTCAGGAGAGACAAAGAATAAACATGTTGTTAGTAGTTTTGAGTATGGTCCAGAAGCTTATGTCGTCCAAATAGTTACAGATTCAGGAGTTGGCAGTTATCATTGAGCCAAATCAAAGGCAATTTAATAAAAATAACATTGTAATCATTTCCAGTCTTGAGATGATGACTGTAGGGAGACTTGCAAACTCTATAGACCAAATATATTTATAGGGACAGTTGAAGCTTACCTATAATTGTTTTTTTTTTAACCTATAGATTTTATCCATCACTCAGTTTGCATCACAACTGGGTTTAAGCATAAGCATATCACTTTCAAGGCAAAGTGCTGAAATTCAATTCGAGTTTGCCAGCTAAGTACCCAAGAATAGAGGACTTACTTGTAACACTAGGGGAAGCCACCGGAGAGGTGATCAATATGGACAGATTGTCGTAATTTCTGGATTTTATGATGTGTCATAATCAGAGTTATTCCTTAAGGTATTTGCACAATAAATAGAAATCTCATTTTTATCATCAAACAGACAATAACATTCTCTATAGTACCTGGAACTAGACATCTCTTATCACTCGAGGTTAGTTGTTTTAAACAAGAAATTTAGTGAAGGTTTTTGGTGGAATTACTGAAGTATAAAAGGGATGCTGAAAGTCATTGTATAGATTTGGGAGAAATATACTTGAGCCAAGGGACTAAAGAATGATTCGTTTAAATTTGCCCTGTAATTGTAAGAGCATTCAGTGAAAGTATCCCATGTGTGTGTAGTGTTTGGAAAAAAAAAATTAGCACACTCTGGCAGTCTTAGTTTGTTTTGTTTCTTTTAGAATAAAAGTTGCAAGTGGGTAGGAATTAGGCCTTTAAAGCTTCAGTCTGTAAAGGATTGGAAGAACACTCGAGAGTAAGAGCTGAAGAGGAAACGACTGGCAGCGTCATGCACACGACTGGTTGGGCACATAAAGCAGAGAGAGGTGCAGGGAGAAGAGGTCATAAAACCAGGGTGAGGCTTGGAGCTAAAGCAGAATAGGAAAAGGCAAGAGCCTTGGGTGGGAACCACCGGGCTGCATGTCTTTTCTCTTTTAGCATGATACAGATATCTGCAGTTGGAAAGGGGCCATGACGCTTGCATAGCTGTGGCTGTCGTCGTCAGCAGCAGCAGCAGCAGCAGCACATGCAGTGGGGTGCATTTGGACAGACCCTGCATATCTTGCCCCTCTGCTTTCCCTCTGTAGCTCTTGAGCTGTGGGTTTCAAAACAGTCCTGACCAAGCCGCAGGCTTTGTATCCATAGTACAAATATAAAGCACTTGTCTGTGTGAAAGCAAAGTAAATCCCGGCTGCATGAGCACTAAATGCTAAATATTGACAGTGACCTTTGTCCGACAGTGTCCATAATGTGTATTACTAATATCCATAAATATTTATCAATATTATCCTATCTGGTAACACAATAGTCACTATTTGTCTTGCTGTTACTGTGTGCCAAATACTGCTGTTATTTGCCTACTTTATCTTCTGGCTATCTTTGTAAGAAGTGCTTATCCTCATTCTACCTACAAGGAACATGATGGACAGACAGGCTAAAACAATCTGGAAAGAAAGGTTAAAATAATCCAGACTGAGGATCTATTCCTGATTAGTGATTTACAAGCAATCTGGCCAGATTCTGCAGCTTGTATCCCTGTTAGCCTTTCCCTGGGCTGGTCAGGTAAATGCAACAGTAAAAAGTATTAGATATACATGTAAATTATGAAAATTACACGCAGATGGAAAGCAGAGTTTAAGACTTACACTAATGACTATGTACTTTTAATTTTTTTCTGTCTTTCTATTTACTCCCTTTCATCTTCCATCCCTCCCTCCCTCCCTCCCTCCCTCCCTCCCTCCCTCCCTCCCTCCCTCCTTCCTTCCTTCCTTCCTTCTTTCCTTCCTTCCTTCGTTCCTTCCTTTGGCAGAACCAGGGATCGAACTCAGGCCCTTGCACTTGACAAGGAAGCACTTCTTCTACTGAGCCATCTCCCTGCCCCCTTCCATTTTAATATATATTTCAACACTGTGTAAACCATAGCATTTTTTTTAATAAAAATGCTTCACAAGGAGAGTCTCAGGCACAGGCATTGTTGCGATGAGCCTCCAATGAGGCCCAGGGAGGCCAATGTGCCCAGGACCTGTTGATGATCTGCTGGGTGGAATTCTACTCAGTGTGTACACCCAGTAGTTTATAGTCAGATGGAGCTAGTAGGAGAATGCTTAGGAACAATGTAGAGACTCCAAATTAAAAGTGAAATTGGAATAATGTGTAATTTTACTGGAATAGGAGATTTCTTAGACACATTGCTAAACTAATTTGCTTGCTTACATTTTGGGATACCTTGCTTCACAAAATCCCAAGTTTGAGGCCTGGCTCAATCACTGAAATTCCAGGGTCTCCTTGTTTGTGTTGCCATGGCGATAGTGGGACCAAACCTGCAAGTCCTGACACACGGTGGCCCTTTGTGGGCTCTTAGTTCACTTCTTTTTCCCTGCTACTTAACTGGCTTCATCAACAGGATGAGTAAATACAGGTGCCTGCTCAGCAGTAGAGAGGAGGACTATCATTTGTTGGTGCAGAAAGCCAAAGCTTCTATACTGCTGTCTCCCGTGGACTGTCACAGTTCTGACGTCCAGATGCTTCTCAGCTCTGTCCTTCTGTGTCTTGGTGTCTTCTCTTATTTCTGCATCCTTTGGTGACCTCTCTGCTGCTCATCTTTTTCTCTTCTACCACTCACCATAATGTTCCCTACTCCAGGTCTTCCTTGTTTAGTCAGATTCTGCTACTCTGACCAGAACTCCTAGTCCCTAGATAAGAAAAGAAGCACAGAGGTAACAAAGCGAAGTAGAGGCTCTAGAATTTTAGGAGAGATACTGTCTCTGTGTAATGTGTTCCTTGATGTCAGTAGCTGATTTCATAGTAGCTACAGCTAAACTCTCCAATAGCTGCTTCATGCCTCCCTTATGTCTTAGAAAACAATGTACCCTTCTTCATTCCCTCGAACAGCATCCTGCACTGGGCTCTTCCAGCATAGTTTAGTTTACCTGTTCTCTCTCCATACCTTTCTCTTTATTTTCCTTCATCTTCTCCTTCTCTGCAACTCTTCTTTCCTTCACTTAAAAGTGTGCAAATGCATTTTGTGCTCTCTGGCAGTGATTGTCAAAGTGTGGTTCCCAGATCTCCTAGTTTAGCTCTGTTTAGAGATTGTGAAGGCACCTCTGAATCCACCTCGGCTCAGCATGGTTTAATTCTGCAGCTTTCCCAGCTTTACATAGTCTCCAAGGGGAGCACAGCTTCAAATTCTAGTTTTTCATCTCTTAAAACTGGTCTCCTACAGCTTTGCAATGTTAAGTCTTTCTTCAGTTCTTCCCCTACTCTTTCATTAGAAGCTCTTTTCCTTTATTTTTGCCAAGTGTGGGTATGGGACAAGTTTGGCATGTGATGGTCCACTGCTCAGTAGCTGTGTGATCCTCGGGCACTCATTAGTTTCATGTTCTTTGGCCTAAAGGTTCATGTGGCCAGAGAATGGTGGTTTTCAATTGAGAACCCAAAGAGAGCTGCTTGTGCTGTGTGATCCGCCCTTCTCAGATTGCTTGCGGGAAAGTTAGCAGTGACACCCTTTGCTAGGTGGTACCCTCTAGGTGAGAGCAAATCTTGGGCTACCTTTTCTCTGTCCTGCCACATACATATTCACAGTTCTTTCCTAAATCAGGGTCACTTTGACACGGCAAGTGCTAGAAGGGAGAGATTTTCTTCAGTGAGCCAGAACTCGCAACAGGATCTGTCTGTGATTGATACAGATCATAGCAACTGATTCAGTTTTCTCTCTGCCAGAAAAAGATTTTTCTCTGACAGCTAGAAACATCAAAGGTCTTAAACTGTGAATAAGGGAGATGGATCTCATAAGACAAATATCATATAAAATATAGCATTCAACTGTAGGTGTAAGGTCAACCTGTCTAGCTCCCTCTGTCTGGGACCCTCCAGCCAGGCGTGTGCAGAGAGGAGGAATTCCAGCCACAGAGGCCTGTGTTCCATGGAGACAGGCGGCCACAACCTGCCAGTGCCTTGCAGAGCAGGCCCAGCTGTAGTTCTGTGATAGATCTTGTCAGATCAAAACAGGGGAACCTGCAGGACTTGGAGGTGGGACTGGTCTCCCGGACTGAGCAGGTCTTGCTGTGGAGGCTGGCCAAACACTTTTCAAGAGTGATAATGGGAAAGGTAGAGGCCTCTTCTTGAATGACAGCAGTATGAGAATCTTCTGTGTAACCTATTGTGCAGGGGAGGGCACATGTTTGCCCAGATGTGAAGTGTTTCCCTAATTCAGATTAGGGAAAAAGTGACAAGACTTGTAGCTTTGACAGGGATATGTTCTACCCTTGAAAGGAAAGGAAAGGAAGTAAAGCAGAGTCCGTGAAATTCAGGGTCCTGGTATCCTGTGTGGCCCACAGCCTCAGTCAGAGGGATTCAGGTGTTTCTCACCTTGACCAACCCTGCTAAGGATTCAGTTGGCTTTATGTGCTTCTGTGTGACTATAAGGGTTCTTGATTTGTTTATGCTATCAGAATACTTATTTTTTTTTTCATCATTGAAGCCTTCATTGTTAACATGTATTTAATTGGTTTTTAGTTTTTGTTTAGTTTTTACTCTTATAATATTTATACTTATTTTGTATAACTTATCTCCTTCATTATTGTTTATTTTCCCCCATTGAGATATACATCTTCTCCTTCCTCACTAGAATTGGTGTGTAATTGATTCACTAAATATCTCTCCTGAAATATCTCAAAATATAAAACAAGAGACTCTTAGTATAGCAGTCTCTTGTTGGTTTTAAAGCTCAAACTAGCAGAACAAGATTGTTTCTTGACACCAAATATTATTTATCCCCTGAATTTTGAGCTTTGAAGCCTGAAATTCATGGTCTGTGATAAAATGGAGGTGACTTTTCTGAGCCTTCCTGCTCTTAAAAATGAAGAGCAGGGTTGAGCTATAGCTCAGTGGTGGAATGTATCTTGGGCCTGCTTGAGGGCCTGGGTTTGAGTGCCTACACCTCCAAAGTTATAAACAACTTTTGAGAATAGTCACATCTAGGGGGCCGGGAAGATAGCTTGGTGGTCTAAGCACCTACCTGGCAAGTGCAAAGACCAGAGTTCTATCCCAGGTACTGCATGCCTGAAACCGGGTGAGGTAGTGCACACCTGTAATCTCAGTACTGGAGAGCCTGAGACAGGAAGATCATTACAAGTCTGAACTATGAGTGAGACCCTGTATCCAATAAATAAACAAGAATAATCACATCTAAATTCTAAGACTAATGATAACTACCTGAGCATGTATTCTTGAAGATTAAATGAAATCTATGCTCCACCGAAGGCTCTTCATCATATAGACTGATAGAAGGTGAAAGACTGCTTTTGGAGCCAGTGAAAGATGGATCTTGGGCCTTGGCTCCAAATAGTTTCCAGTTTTTAAAGAATATGTAAAGGAGGATGCCTGGAAAGTAGGGAACAAGAGAATATGATGGCACAGGTAGAAGTCATGTGAAGCATGTGTGTGGCTACATTTTTTAGAAGGAAGGGATAGCTGTGTCTTTCGGATTGTAAAGGAAGATAAAAATATAGTCATGCATTTTCCAGTGGCTCTAACTACCTAGTGCTACTGTTAATGGATTCAGGGGGTCTCTTGGTAGAGTTGTGGCTTGGGAAGATACTGCTACTATCCTCCTCCGACCTGACAAAATATGATTTTTGTTTTGGTTTTCGTAGTACCAGGTGTTAAACTCAGAACTTTGTGCTTTCCAGAGAGTCACTTATGCTGCTGAGCCACATCCCTGGCCTGAAAATATTAATTGTATAATGCTTCTATGATATGAAATTTTTACCTTGTAATGATTTAATAGTTCTTAAAATCATTGGCTCTTACAAGTCTTGTATTCATTCATTCATTCAATCAATCAATCAATCTTGCCCTCATCAATGAACTGTAGCTCTTTAAACAACTCCATTCATATGCCAGGCACTGTTTTAGGCGGTATGAATATAGTGCTGTGCTGAAGATTCTCTTTTTCTGCATAAAACAGCTGCTGTGATGGGGACAGTTCTTAAGAATAAGCAAATAATGCATATTCTGAGCATCTTCAGTGTCTTAACTTACATGCACAATGAAGATGTTATTAGTTGTGCCTTACTGATGAGAAAAATGGAGACATTAAGATAGTAACTCACCGGAGTCATGAGTTCACTGTCAGTGAATCTAGGATTAAAACCTAAGTAAGTTGACATCTAGATCCATGGGGGCAATCACCCCTCAGCAATGCAAAGTTTTGCCAAAGTCAATTGTTATGATTAGTAGTAATATTATTAATAGCATCTATTCCTCAAAAAACCCTTAGAATTATTTATTCTGATTCAGATTTAGAAACAAACAGTCACAGTCCTGGCTATGGACAAAACTAGGTTTCCAAGCCAGGTTTTATGCTCCTGATTGAATGCTTTTCCCCCTCATACACTGCCTCTTCTTTAAAGCAGGGAAGCTAGAGCAAAGGGAAAGGAGAAGGGTGAAAGAATGAAGCAATGGTAAGGAGAAGGAAGATGTGTGGAAGAAATGTGGGAAAGATGCAAACCTGTTTGGCCAGGAATTTTTAATGCTAGCAAATTGTTCCATGCTTTCATCTCTCCTTCACCCCCAGATTCTCAAAGAGCGATACCAATGGAATGTATTTCCATGCAAAATGATAACAGTCTGTTTCACTGGCCAGTAAAAATAATTTAGAAGCTAGGAGACCTTAGTTGCTTGCTCTTTTTTTTCAGAACTGGGGATTGAACTCAGGCCCTTGTCCTTGCTAGGCAGGCAAGTGCTTGTTTTACTGAGCCACCTCCCCAGTCCTAGTTGCTTGCAAAGTTTTTTTTCAGAAAGAAAATTATCAATGGCATCTATATGATGAGGGTATGGTTAGAAACATACTGGAAGAAGCTTTTTTCACCAATAGCTAAGTTTTTGAGGTAAACATATGGGTGTATCTGTGTAATACATATATAGGATCATATATTTATTTTACTAAACAATGGTCATATCAGATGTACTTGCCGTGTACTTTTAGGGGAGAGAACATTGAAACATGCTTCTGAGCAGGGAAGGTTTTTATATAGTACTTTTTGTGGAAGGCTGTTCTAGTACCAAGTACCATATCTAAGCATCATAGATATACACTAAGGAAGGGCCAGATGTGCGAGGAATTTAAGCAGAGTTTTGCTAAATGGCAAATAATTAGAGGGGAACAGATGCCTATGGGCAGCAAAGGATGAAATGAGGTACCAGGAATTTTAAAAGGGAGATGGAAATACATACAGAGATTGCAGTTGGTCTCAAGGATGTTTAAGCCTAGAGGGTGTTCTCACCCAAGGTTTCTGTTTTTGTGGGCTTTGACTTAAATTTGGTTCTCACTTTACCTGTATTCCCCATAGAAATAGATCATGCTAATCATGCCAAGTAGAACAGATTTTCTTTCTAACCTCAGTTTTGGATAACTCTGCAGTTGCATCTCTTTCTTCTCCTCCCCAGGGCCTTGTCCTTTCACAGGACTGCCAGGATATGACATTTCATAACAGTGTCACTCTTCATTTATTTATTATTTATACCCTGTCTACTTCCAAAAGGGGTTTTAGGTAGACTACCCATAAAGGACCTATTCCAATGCGATTTGTTTCTTGCTGGGTGTCTTAAGGTGGATTTACCCGTCCTTCGTAACAACTGTGCTGTGGAATGGGTCATGCCCATCTCAAAACTGTTCTGCATCTTCTTGAAATGGGCAAGGAAGCGAATCTCCAAGAATAAATGGAGATGAGCGCTGGGCCTTTCCCATTTTTCTGTAGAGTGGTAGTTTAAACAGCAGGGGTACTGAGCAGAGCAATTCAGCAACCGAGCAAAGCTGAGCTGTACCACCTGATCATTATCCTTCAGGTCTAAGATTTACCTGTTGTGCTCATTGTAACAAAAGAAATGAACCCTCTGTAATTAGATGGGAAGGAGGAGGAGATCGTGTTGTATTTCCTTTGATCTTGAGCTAGAATAGGCTCTGCTGTTGGAAATTTAATTTGAAAGAATCCAATGTACACATCTGCTTTTTGTACCGCAATTTCTATTGAGCTTGAAAATAGAAATTTATTAATGCAAACATGTAGAGTCTTCCTGGAGAAAAAAAAATACATTCAAAACACAGGTGATCCTTTCTACACGGTCATGGAAGATTTGAATATTTTCATTTGTTATTTTTCCCCCTAGAATTCAGAGATGAAGTTCCTTGTTAATAAGACTAAAAATAAAAATTGTAAAACAAATCAGAGTGCAGAATGTTTCATGATTACTTCAGTATTTGAAAGTTTCCATACAACAATTTCCCTGGCAAAGAAATGAGAAACAATACTGAATCCTTAAAGGAAAACAACAACAACAATAAAAATGCTAAAACCAAGTGCATCATCAAACCATTTTGAGAACATGTTTGAATTGATGGTAGGGCCCATGCTAGGAGACAAAGCTTTCATTTCAAAGAATCCAATCTGCCTAGTGTTCTGTAAAATTGCCTTTGCCTGTAAATGGAATGGCATGCAGATTGTAGGTGGGTTACTTTCTTACCAACTTAGCCTGGACTCTTTATTTTCCTACCATTACGTGAAACTGCACATAAATGATACTTGACTTAATCCTTAGAGTGGCTGGATTGTGTGGTCTATTTTGATTAACTTTTTCTTGTACTCTGTGTAAATTGTCCAGTAAAGCCTAAAATGTCAGGAGTATTTTTGGACTTAGCTCCAATAAGCTCATTTGCAGTTACAAAGTTATTCGTTGAGGGTGTGAGCACTTTCCTAAACTTCTTGTCTCCAAATGAGCAAAATAAATTATAAATTGTTGCGAACATTTAATAAGCCATTGGATGGACAATCATCCCCCAAAGCTGGGGCAAGTATCCATTTTCAGTATTTTGAGTAAATAAGGCTGATTCCTTGTGGTATTTGTGCTCTAGCAAAATATTTTTTTTTTGAATGTTATGAATCATTAAGACTTACAAAGGAAAAGTGATTAAAGAGTTCATTAGATCAATGAAACCAATCTTTTTAAATGTAATGTGATGACTTTTTTTTTCATATGTAGGAGATAGGCTTCAGTTGTGGATATTGTAGTGTTATTTTGTGAGCTATTTCCTTTCTTCCTCCTGATTTTTTTTTTTTTAAGAGAAAAGAAAGCTAAAAGGCCACAGGAAGTTAGAAAATGAGCTGTGAGTTAGGAATTTCGAGTTTGAAGTGTGTGTTGGGGGGAATCCATTGTGTCCTCACTGGATTGTAAGTTGATATTTTGGTTATTTGCTGGTGTAAGTTTGTGCCTCTTGCAGATGTGTAGCTTCACCTGGCTTCTCTGACTCCTGGACAAGGGCGTGATATTGGGTGCCAGAAGCCATGAAATTATTTGAGATGTGAATCTTAAGACAAGCTGGCCCCTCAGAAGATCTTAGGTGACCAGGATTTTCATTTGAGTCCTTTGCGGGGAGCATGGAAAGTGGCACTAACTTCCTTTAATTAATTAATTTCAGTCTAATTGTGGATTTGTGGAGTGACACATATCTTTCTTTCTCCCAAGCACGAAACTCACAAACAAAATTTCTAATGACAGACAGTTGGGGGTACTGCAACCAAGCAGTCACCCTTAAAAATTAATGAGCTTAATGATGGTCAGGAAAGCCATCCTGAGGGTGGCTTGGGAGGGAGGGGCCAGTGAGCTGGCAGGAGGAAGGAGAGTGGACTGCTCCTAAGTGACAATGATGTGAGCCACCGGCACCCCCTCCCCCGGTTGCCACCCCTCTGTCCTCCTCTCTTCATGGGAGCCTCCACAGATAGAAAGACAGGGTGATTATGAAGACGTCAGTTGGAGCAGAGGCAGGCGAGAGGGGCGCAGCGCCCCAGATGAGGTCCGGGGGGAGCCGCGGAGGGTCACTCATGGACGACCGTGTGTGTGTGTCTGACAGACTGTGAAATGGTGCGTTGTTGCACGGCTGCGCTGCACCTGGGCCCTTCATCTGTGATTGATTGGTTTGGTCATGTGTAATGGTCCCATCTGCTCTGTGTTGTTTTTCTTTTTTTACTTATAAACACCGTTCCCAGCGGCTGAGAGAGGATGAGCTATGTTTTGTCATCTTCACTTACACTTTAGCTCAAAAAAGTGGTCAAGTAGGTAAGCTCTAAAGTCTATCCAAGTAATGTAGTAGGAAAGTATGGTTTCCCCTTTTGCTTGATTTGTGTGCTTGTCTGACTGTGTGTGTGCAGGTGTGTGTGCATGTGTGCGTGTGCATTCTCCTGCTTCGCACGTGTGTGTGCATGGAGTTTTAATGCTGCCTGTTAATATCTGAATAGTTCATAAACCACGAAAGACCAAAAAATCGCAGAAATGATTTGCACAAATGTGTGTATTGTGACTCTTACTGCAGCAAGGAGTTTTTTTTTTTTTTTTTTTTTTTTTTGTAACGGAGCCAATACTTAATTAAAACCGCTGACATCATGGTGTTATAATTAAGCATGGCATTAATTAAGCTGGAATAACGATTTTTTTTTATTAAGAACTGCTTCTATTGTATAAGACCATTATCGGTTAAAAACAAAATAATTTCAAAGCAAAAATTAATTCCCTTTAACTGAGCCCTTCCAACTTCCCTGAAGTCCAGCCTCAGGACTGTCGTCATCAGGTGTGTGTGTGTGTGTATGTGCGTGTGTGTCAGTGTCTGTCTGTGTGTGTCTATGTGTGTGTTTGGTGGGGTTGGCATGGGGGAGAGTAAAGTGAAATTTGTTTTTTTTCACCCAAAAATGCTGATCGGCTCCTGGCATTCTGATGGCTAATTATGCATCGGAGAGCTTCGACAGCTGCATTCATCATCATAAAATGTAATAATTAATGACATTCCAACAAAGAAAAATATGCAAATGAGGACTCATTAGCATTTTCATATTCAGCTTTGATAATGCTTTTGCTGACAAGGTTGTAATTAATGAAAATTCATGTCGCAGTCAGGAGATTGGATCGGTTTCATTCCGCTCACAATTCCCAAATGCTTGCATTATGGAAAATCGGCAGCTCTGCCAACTTTTCAGGGAAGAAAAACACACACACACACACACACACACACACACACACACACACATTAAAAGCACCAGATGCAAATTAATGGTAGGGAGTCTTTAACTCTTTAAACCACCCCCTAAATTTCCATCATAGGAAACATGTGGTGAGGACGAGCCTAAGAACTAGAGTCTCCTTTTAAAAAAAAAAAAAAAATAATAACAGTAATGAAAGTACTTTTATTTGTGACCCAGGTATGAGAATTTCTGGCAAACTCCTTTTTAATTATTAAAAAAAAAAAACAAAACCCTCTACCTTTCCCTTTTTCCCTTTTCCCTTTCAAGATTATTTAGATTTACATAGTAAAACATGTTAGGACAGCCAAGCCCCGGCATGTTGTGTTCTGTCCTCTGGCTGGCAAATTTATGCCGCAACACTTTATTCACCCACATGCTTTTTGGCGACTCTTCTTCGCGTATTTGGGCTTAGCTCTCCTAGTGCCTCCCTCCTACACCACCCAGAAGGTCGAAGGAAAGCAAGTATTTGATTTCTCTGCTTAGGGTGGGTTAATTTCTTTTTTTATTTTCTCCTCTCTTTTTAATCTGTCCCTGTTGTGGTCTAGTTTAAGAGTCTGAGAACGTGTCCCTGGTCCTGTCCTTCGGTGCTCTGGTTCAGTGCTAGGCTTCGGCTGTAATTTTAGGAGACACTGTTCCATCAAGATGGTTACCCAGGCACCCCAGAACAGAGGTGTTGGGATGTGGTACGGAGAGCTCTGAGCTCATGAGCCCTGTGTGTGCTGCTTCCAAGATGTGGAGCTTCGGCTTGGCAAACAGCCATTTGGTGTCAGCGTGGTACCTATTTGTCGTCATAGCTGAAAGTTAAAATGAAAGTTTTGCGTTGTCCTTCAGGTTAGAAGGAAAAACTTAGGAGTTCTGACCTGACTTCCTATTTGCTCTCTGGGTTACAAGACTGGTTATTAGTAAAGCAGATCTTTTCGCTGAGGCAGATTAAAGCAACAGCAACAACAAACATTCCCATAATTATTAAGAAAAGAGAATGCAAGCATGTTTCTGCATAATTGTAAGTCTTTTTAAGTGTTTTCACTGGCAAATGACATAAAAAAACTTCTGGGAGATGTGCAGATGCAGTTTTCTGTTTATTTAAAGTTAATTCTGTAATTCCCAAAGTTCCTAGCCCAGCGCTAAGAATCCAGATATGCCTTCTTAGAGGAACATAGCAACATTCGTATGCTTGGTCTTAAGTTTTTGAAGTATTTAGTAAAATGAAAACTTATTATCCATTGTTTATTTGATAAGGACTTTACAGAAAAGATACCATACAGCACTTTAAAGGATTCTTTTTTCTTTTTTATACAATTAATAATGGCTAGAATTTTCTTCCTTGTTAATCTCTTACACTTTCAAGGACCTCAGTTTCATTTTTCCAGCTTTGGTTTTATCAAACTTTATATATGAATATGTGTTTGTGTGTGTGTGTGTGTGTGTGTGTCCATATTTGGAGATTATGGTTGCTTTGTCCTGTTTCCTTTAAAATCTATTATGTTAAAATAGGAGTCAGAAAAAGGCTTTAGTTTTTTTTTTCAGTTCATTTCTTTTTTTCTGTAGGCAAACTGCCCATCCAGATGGTAGAATTTCACCTGTAAGCAATATGAAAGGATAGGTTAATTCTGACATTTTATAGAGCTTTTTTCATTTCTTTCATATAGAACAACTAAGTGTAAAGTAGCTGCTCATGACAAGAGTTTCCTTTTTTTCTTTTTAAAGCGCTTCCTGCTGTGATTGGTTCTTTTTTCCCTCAAAACAGTATTTGGGGCACAATTAGAATCTGTGGCTTTAGGCATTTTGTTACTATTGTCCAAACCACATCTGAGGAAATCTTTGACCACTTGTAGTAAGTGTAAATGAGGAAGTGATGGCCGAGGTGACCGAGCCAATGGGGATCAGGTTTGTGGCCGAGAAGTAGCTCTTTACAGAAGGTTCCTCTGGCTTTGATAAATCCACTGCTAGTTTTCTCCTCCTACCTAATTCACCTATGTCCCCACTCTTGCCTTTCTAGGTAATGGCTAGTAGCAGAGCCCCTGGGATTCACTTTTGTTTTTAATGTGGCTTGCCTCTAGTGGCTTCTATGACTGAGGAAAGGAGAAAAATACTTGGAAATAATTTACTGACCTGTTCTCAAGGATTCCCATTATTTTTAAAGGCAGTTTGGGAGAGTTTTTTGGAGTGGGGTGTGGAAAGAAGAGGGAATACTAGAGATGTTTTCTCTCAAAATAAGTGTGACTATTGCTGTATTTACAAATTAGTTATGAATGTAACTAATCACCCTTTTGATTTTACTTCTAGAAACCCATGCTATCATGAATTGTTTTGTAGCTGTTGAGAGTGTACTTTGGGAAGAGATCTTTGGGAGTACTGTCCCAGTGTAGACCTGGGAAGATCTGGGGCTGTAGGCAGGGCTAATTGTCTTTTCTCTTTCCTGTCTCACACGGAAGTATTCCTGTGAGCATTTGCTTTTCAAAGTGATGAGATTCTCACTGTCCAATAGCCAGGCGCCCTTGCTGGAGTTATTGAACTCTGAAGCAGCAAACTTTACCCTCCTCTGAAGCTACTACCTGAGTCCCTGAGGGTCACAGCCCTGTGACTGGAGAGGGCTGAGCAGTTGTTCTTTCGGAGCATCCAAAGGTTTTGTTTCAGGTGTGGCAACAAAGTCAGCATTTGCGCCCAGTCAGGGCAGTCGGTGCCAGAGTTCCCATCCAGTTGCTTCTCCCATTTCCCTCGCAAACTTTCCCATTGGTTGGGTCTGTGTGGAGAGCTCCATGGCTGGCTGGTAGAAATGTCTGCAAGAGCATTTGCGAACCAGAGTGGCCTCCATATTTGCAAAAAATGTTTGCTTGAGAAAGAAGAAAATCCATTTAGGATTAGGAAGTCACTGCTTAAACAATTGTGACTTCTGTGACTTCCTGAAGTGTGTGACGTGTGAGCCACAGATTAACCTGAATTTCAGATATTAACACCAGAATCTGTGTTTTTGAAGAACACATAAAATTAATGATAATTTTGTTTGGTGATTAAGCTCTGCACCTATATGTAGTTTGCAGAGGGAAAAGACCTAAAACAGCGCATACATTTACAAAATTCCTTCGTTCTTCTTTAATGAGCCTATGTAACAAAAGATACAGGAAAGGGCTTCCTAAAGTGATGCTGTGTTGAGCAGCTTTCCTCTCGGTCCTTCCTCCACTTTGCAGTTTGTTTCCATAAAACGGGATGATACTGCTGTGACGTGACAGTGTGTGCTGCAGGGTTTCCTCTTTCTTTTAATGATAATGATTTGAATGTCAGACCTTTCTCATTTGTTTTGGTAAAGAGTCTAATCTAATGTAGACACTTTTGTGTGCAAATTATCAAAGTTTTAACTGCATTGCACTGGTGGCTTGGAAACAGTAGATAGCAAACTCAGGGCAGGACAGTTTTTCCAATTTGTTAACAATGTAGGAATTGAGCATTGACAATCAGTGCACTGAAAAGCCCCTTGGATCAGGTGTTATTTTACCATCTGGACATTTTAATTAGTAATAAAAATGTGGGTCTGGATACACAGAAATAAGATCTACTGTACACAATGGCCCAATGCACTCTGCTGGTGCTGAGGTATGCATGACCTTATTTTGTAAGTGTGTATGTGTGTGTTTGTGTTGGGTATGTGCTCATTCCTTTTAGCAAACTCTAGGGTAGGATTATGGCTTATTTTTTGTTGTTGCTAATACAATACCAAAAATTTGGTTACTTTTCTTAAAAGAAGTAATAGTTTACATTCACATGTATATATGCTTCTGTTCCCAAGTAATCCTGCATCTGTATCTGTTCAGTGGTCCTACTCTTTAATACATGGTGTGGTGAGGAGGATACACTGCTGCCATCAGAAGTAGGCTTGAACGCAAGTGTCACACCTCTGTTACATTCCTGTGTGTAGTATGGCAGATAATTAGCCATCGTCAACCTCTTCTTTTTTGCTCACATGTACAATGAGCTAGTGATAATAGCTATGATTCCTACCTATCACAATTATGATGAATCTCATAACAGTATGTATATATAATTAATTATAATGATTGCTAATACAAAATACAAATTACCAATTCATAGCCCATTTACCATCTTCCATAATTCAGTAAATTGTCTTATATTAACAAATAAGGGAGATGCAAATGGAAGATTAGCTTATTCACAAATAGTAACTTTTAAGGCTACTGGAAAATGGTGCTCATCATTTTCAACCAGAAACAAAATGACCCACTTTTATGAAATATATATGCTCTTTGAAACAATGTTATTCTTAATTAAGGCAGAAGCGGGTGCATTTGAGGGAAATAGTGACCCTCTGGAGAAATGGAGACTGAAAACTGTTTGGGGAAATGCAGCTCTGTCTTTCCTTTTGGGAAGATGTGTTCATGTCCCTCTTAATCACCATGCATTTCATGTTTGTGAACCAATGTGAACGCCTAAGCTGTAGTCATTGTTTAGAACCCAAGCACCACCCACTCCACATATAATTTGCTTAAGAATGTGTAATGTCCAGGAAGTAAGGGTTTTGACAAAATTACTCCTAGGACCAAATGACGTTGAACACTTTTGTAGTAAGAGAAACCTGGTTCAGCTTCCTTTATCTAATCAGTTCTCCCCCAAGAAGTTTTTGGGGAAGAAATGTGAACATTTGTTTTCTTTATTTAAAAGAATGGGATAGTGCTGCACCATAGTATCGTATCTATTTTGTTCTTTCTATATCTTTCTCTGCCTTAATGTAACGAGTGTGTTATTAATATTGTGTTACGTTGTGTCTATAACAAATATTTATTTATTATAGGCAATCAGCTCCCTTAGAGTGACTTAGATGGCTTCTGAGGCCTGTTTTTAGGACGTGTTATTGGCAGGGGGCATGCTTTTTAGTGGCATAGGAAGAAGGGATAAATTCAGCTGAGGCAATCTTCATTTAATTCATTCATTTGATACTAAGTAAACCACAGAAGAAATGTACACATGCCATTGAGGATTGCACAGCTTTTAAGGTTTGGGGCCTTAGAGTGGAGACTGGTTTCATTTAGTGCTCTTTCTCATTCTTTAAGTGTCCCACTCTAATAATGGGGTTCACTTAAATATTCAAGGCTGGTGACCAGCTAAGTTCTACATATTATGTATCTTCAAATAAAAAACAAAACAAAACAGTGAGGCGAGGCTACAGGTCCTCTCCTTTGAAACTCCCTTTGACAAAAATGGCCACATCTACCTGAACTTTCAGATTTCAGGGCCCACAGTCAAGAGATGAACAGTGAGATTCTGGAACATCTTTAGACATGGTCTCATCAAAGGCCACACTTGGATATTTGGGGGCAACACTCAAAATTTGATACAAAATTAATTCAAAGTAAAATCTGTAGCCAAACTCCTTAATTGTGATGCATTTGCTGAACTCCCCTCTTCCGTCGTTGGGCCTCCTCCGATGCCATATGGCCGACCATGGAACATTTAACTTGTCAGATATAATGGATTGTCCTGGAAGCAGATTTTTGCTTTGAGCACTCGGCTCCTTTCTTGCATTTCACTCTCAGCTCCAGGCTGCAGGATGAAGGATTGTGGTGGAAATGCAAAGAAGAGACATGCAGTTGATTCCCCTTAAGAGAGTGACCTATATGCCACAGAATCTTACCCACGTAAAGAGGCATTATCCCCATCGCTGGCCTTAGCAGGCTGCACGTCAGAATCATTTAAATTTGCCTGGACTTAACAGATTGTGCAAACAGTTCAGGATTGAGTACTTAGGAATAATAAGACGTCATTTTAACTTAGGCAGAAATAGGGTAACCATGTTGGCCAAAAGATGTGTATTATTTATTCTGACCTTCTTGTAACCTAAACTACCTGGTTCATAGATACTGTAAGTTAAGTCCATTGCTGAAGGCTGCAGGGAATGCCTGAAAATCATCACCTGATGGAGATACCTTAGTCTTTTTGCTTGATTGGGAGGGGTGAGGCTGAAATGTCCATGTAGGTGGATAGGCAAGTGGCAGTTAATTATGTGGGTAGGCTTTCCAGTTTGAAGTTTAAGTGCAAAGTTGCTATTTCCTCTAACCTATTTGAAATTAGAGACTAAACATCCTGTGGATTGTTTAATTTTATTTGTAAAAGTAAACACTGTTGGGTATTTGTTTTAATGTGGTGCTTTCATGAGAGAATTTTTTCTTTTCTATTTGTGCTATTGTTTCTGAAACTGCATCTTTGGAAAATTTTAGAAGGAATTTGCAACTTTTGCATTTATAGAAAAACTTTATTAAATAAATAGACAAACAGTGCCCAATCTAAATTTATAAGCATATGTATATAACTATAATGTATCCTGCTGTAACCCCGAAGCACATAATATGCAGAGACAGAACAGATAATTTACAAGCAATGAAGCACAAACCACTAGAAAAATAAAAAAATATGTCTGAACTGTAAAATAGTACATATTTGAAGGCTGTAGCATGACAATAAATCGATTTATATAGCACGTGGAAATACATATATACTAAAAGAGACTGTTTCATTGGGTAATTTTATACATTCACAAGAATGTTTTAAAATTTAGTTTTCATTTCTAAAATTCATGTATTATGGAGAATTACTAGTGTTAAGTTATAGAAGTCTATATGGGCTTCAGTGGTCTTGAAAAGTAGTATAAGCTCAATTTTCTACAAGAATTATTTCTTTTTTATAAGCAACTTTCCATGAAACAGCTAAGAAATGTGTTAAAGACAGTGTTTAATAATAAAATGATGCATATTTCTTACCAATCCAAAGCTGAGCACATAGCTAGGATGTCACCCACCTTTCCAATTCAGTCAGGCTTAGTTTTAAATGAATTGGGGGGATGCCTAGCACAGCCAGCTCTGTTGGCGCCTGTGCGCCCTCTGCTGGCTACTCAGATTGGTATGCCCTTTTCTTTTCTTTTTTAAACTTTCAAGGTTTGAGGTGTTTTTGTTTTTTGTTTTGTTTTCATATTTGTACAGCTAATTAGATATTTTCAGTGCCTACAAAGTTGTAGGTTGATACTGAGTATGGCAGTTAATTTGACTTTATTTGGAAATAAAGTTGGGGTTCTGTTTTCAGTGTTTTTGCTAAATATACATTTGTGAAAGCTCAAATAATGTGTAAAGTCTGCGTCAGTGTTGAGTTTTTTAATTTTTAAAACTTATTTATTTTCTTGGAGCAGAGTCTTACTATGCAGCTCAGATTCATGGTGATCCTCCTGTCTTAGCCTCCCCAGCACTGTGATTATAGACATATGCCACCAGACCCAGTTCTGGAACCAGCATGGCAAGTGGTACCGGTAATCAAACCTGGGTCCTTGTGCTTGTCAGGCAGCCGCTTAGACCTCTGAGCTATCTTTCCAGCCCTACACGCTCCTGAGTTTTTAAATGGCTAATCTCATATTACCATTTATCAAAGTTTCTATTTTCATAGCTAGGCTGATTACACTTATAGAAGATTCTGGTTTGTGCAAGTTGAGAGTGAAACTTGAAATGGGAAAGACTGCAAGTTTGAACCATGACCCTGTGTATGTCATGGGTGTGGAGGGTGGGCACTAGTAGAGAAATCCTCTTTCCTTTTTTTTGTTTTTGTACTTGCTTCACTGAAGAAAAGGGTGTTTTGAAAATGATGCTTCATGGTGCTTTATAAAGGTGTTCTGGGTTTCTCTGCAAATCATAGTGAGTTGTGTTGTTTGGTCAACACTGATAAAGGTAGTTGCGGTGGAACTTTGTATGTGTGCATGTGTATTTTCTATTGATCATAAGATGTGAGACATGAAAAGAACAGTTCACGGGTGGGCTCTTTGTTACTAAGCTGTAGGGCCAAAATGTTCCAGGCCAGTCATAAGGGAGGGAGCAGGCCCCTCTGCCATGGCTTAGTGCAGACTATCTGTGGGTCTGCATAGTGAAGCACGGCTGTATAGAAAGAGTATGTCCAAGAAAGTAGCTACAGTCTCTGTTAGAACAGTTCCATCAAGTTACTTATCGTAATTAAGTTTGTATAAGTGATTTCTATAGATATTGAAATGACTTGATTGAATCAGTTTGGTGTTTGTTGAATGGAGAAGAAAATTAGGATCTTTATAGTTCTTTTGTCTTATGTCACAAATTGTGAGCAGTGCCAGCAAAAACTCCCAACCCAGCTACTTCAAACATGGAATGATCCAAGGTCATAGGTCTAGGGATGGGTAGCATGTCATAGAGTCTCTTTTTCCAGTTCATTTCCTTAAAATTTGCTTTGGATAAATTATGTATGAGTGTTGAATTATTGTTACATAACTATGAATTTCATTATAACAAATACGAAGTCCTCACTACAGTATGTTACAATATCATTATGCCCAGAATCTCCAATGAGAGCCTTTCCTGGTACCACGTTGTCTTCAGTGAGCTTGAGCCCAGTGCCCTTTCTTTGTGCTTCTTTTTTTCTTTCCCGTGACACCTCTTAACTAATGCATGGTTCTGGGTTGACTTCAGAATGTTTTCAGCCAGTAGATTCTGTCCTGTTTTAGAATAATGTCTTCCATTAACTCTGCAATACCCAGCAAATGGTACACAGAGACATTCAGCAAATTGTGTTGTTTTGATTGTTATAGACCTTTTTTTGTAACTATTCAAATGGTAGTTTGTATAAGTTTCAGAATGGAACGAAGCTCTGTAAACATGTATTTCAAAAGGCATTTTTTAAATTTTCTGGTGTATATTGGATAAATGACATCATTCTCCTGGCTACTCCTTTCCCTTTCTTCGCCCTGTTACCCTCCCCTCTGCCTTTCTTCCTTTCTGTGCTCTCACCATCTTCTCTTCATTGAGACAACGTTCACAGATTCAGTAAGTGAGAAGCCGCTCTTGAACATCACAACATGGGCCTCGTGCTCATGGACCTGTGCCCTCCTGTCACAGTAGCTCATGCTATGGGGTGGTTAAACTCAGAGGAGTCTGGCCCTCTTTACTGGGCAGGTTATTGAGTGCCCATTCCTTTCAAATTGATGTTAAAGAACGGATTTGTCCCCTCACCTCCCCCAAATACCATTCTTTCCTCTACCTGCTGGTTAGAGCAGTCTTTCTCTCCTTTGCTGATCTGGAATGTATTTTATTATTATTATTATTATTTTATTTATTTATTTTTTTTTTTTTGGTGGAACTGGGGATTGAACTCAGGCCCTTGCACTTGCCAGGGAATCGTTTATTCCACTGAGCCATCTCCCCAGCCCTGGAATATATCTTAAATAGTATGGGCTGTTTACCTCTAGTTTTAAAATTAAGAATATTCTTTAAAATTATAAACCAATTACAGTTTAGTACTAAGGTTCTAGAGATGATTCTTTAATTTATTGTAGATATATATATATATCTGATTACCAAATCATATAATAATATGATTTGCCATATTTAAAATTTTCTTGACCCTTCTTGCCCTTTATTTTTGTGTAGAGCAGAGGTGGCTAACCTGCGGCTCCTAGATATGTGGGTTGCCTTGGCCACTAAATGAAGAGAAATTGTCTTGGGCCATGTATAAAATATGTAACGTAGTTAATGTATATATCAATAAAGCTTCCTTTATCTGTTCTCAAAGCATAATATTATTCTTTGTCTATTTTCTATTCAACTTTAATTTATTCAGTTTTAATATTTTTCTTTTTTTACTTTTGCTATTACTGAGACCATTAGAATGTATGGTTATTAAATAATTTATGCTTAAACGTGATTTGTATGTAATGCAATGTGACGGTAGGATTTTCTTAAAATTTCCCAGTAAAAACCAAAAAAGTTGAGCCAGGCAATAAAATCTTCCTCATTTGATGTTTCTCTGCAGTGTTTTGCCAGAATGTCACAGATCCGTGAGGTGAAGGAAGGGTCCCAGCTTTCACCCTGGATGTGAAACTTGTTCACAGGCATTGTGGACTGTGGGCATAGGAGAGTGCCTTTTTAGGTTCAGGAGCCCAGCGCATGTTCGTGGAGTACTGCGCTGGGTCCTGCAGGTCTCCCCACTCTTGCTAGCATGGAGAGGGGACACTTCATAGCACATTGGGCCAGCAGTCTGATGGCAATGGAGCAGCTGTTCATAAAGTCCGATGGTTGGTTCTTCTGGTTGGGAACACTGTTGTTTAGAGAGGGGAGTCTGTTTGGTGTAGTGCAAAATTATTTCTTTAACAACAACTACACTTTGTTAGTGGAGATGAGCAAATTTAAAGCCTTGAAAAGGGCTTTGAAGATCACTTGCTTGTCTTCATGGAAATTCTTTTAAAGTATTTTGGATCTAGGAGAAACCAATGATTTGATATCTTTCTGGTTGTGAGGTCTCTTGGAGTTTTAACTAATGTAACTGTACGGAGCTGTGTTTATCTCTAAATTGGTTACTCTTACCCATAGCTTGTTAGGATAACAATAGAATTTTATTAAAAATAAATGAAAAGAGAGTGCCAGACCCTACTCCACTGAGTTCAGCTACCACAGGGTAGAGAATCAGGGAATTTGTTTTCAGGAAAAGTCTGACTAAGGATTCTTGTGATCAGCACGGTCTCTTTGCCACAGGTAGAATCTGTTAGAGTATGTTTTTGTGTATCCATTCTGTGTCTTTCTGCCTAAGAACACAGAAAAACTGTTTTATATCTATTTGCTTTTGATAGATGCATAGTAAGATAGCACTTGTTTTTATATGAAAAACATTTTTGAATGAAGAATAACCTTTGAAACATAAATGCTGTTTCTTCTGAGATCATACAAGTCTTTGATGGCCTGGTTATATGCAGTCACCACAGACTCAAACACCTATTGAAGTATAAAATAGAGCCAGGAAGTTAAGACAGGAAGATCGCAAGTTCAAACCCAGCCTGGAGAAATTAGTAACTTTGACCATGATTCCAAGTAAAAAGCAGAAAAAGGCTGAGGCTGTAGGTCAGTGTGATGCCCTGGGTTTGATACCCAGTGTGGGGATTGGAGTAAAGTATTTATCCATTTGTGTTTGTGTTTGCATGTGAATTTGTATTTATGTTTAAAAGGCTTGGCAGTCCTGTTGACACAGTGTTCACTCAGAGCCAATGGTGAGTGAACTCATTAGAAGTAAGTCGAGTGATTCTGAGTTGCCCTGAGTCCTTCTGGTCTCCGGGGGACCCTTGTACAAATTGCTGATTCAGAAAATCATTACTTTGGTGGCTCAAGTGGTACTTTAGTGGCCTTAAGGAGTTATTTGACACACCTCCCCAAAGAATGAAGTTATCCCCATGATTATGTTGATTAATTGCATACTCTGTGGAATTAGTGTTCAATGCAAGATTTGTCTGCATTTGGAACATAAAACATTAAAGTCATGTGCTAGAATTTGATAATATGCATCCTTGCAAACTAGATACCATCCAATGAGAGGGTTATTTTGGCTATTGTTGTCTGAGGCTTGGGAGATTGTTTAAGGCAAAATTTTTATTCTGTATCAGGATGGCAGTTGTTGGTGTACCAGAAGATGCTCACTCAAAGTAATTATTAGTTCATACACTTTCATTTTTTCAGAGATCTTGAGGACTCTTGGAGTTTATGGATTATGTTAAAATTATTTGGCAAAGGGTTGTGAGACTTCAAAGGCAAGTGAAATGGTGTTTGCTATCTCAGTACGAAACAATCCGGGCCACCCTTGTAAGCAGTTGCATGTTGTAGGAAAGGGCCTTGTCTGGGGAATGGAAGTTGTAGGTTTACTTCTTATTGTTGATATGGCCTCTTCAAATTTTCACTTTTTTCCCTCATTTTAGGAGCTTCAGCTATGAAAACTGGGACTGAAATGTCTCTTTAATACGTTTCTAGAGTATGTTTTAAATAATTAGCTGAATAACTTCCGTGTTGTGTCGTGTGCAGAGTAAGTGCTTTGTGGGGGACTCAATGCAGGCTCTGCTCCTTGGGGTGGTGGCTTCGAGTGGTGGTGGTGTGTGTGTGTTATGGGACTCTTAGAATAGGAACCAGATCAGCCAGATTGGAATTTCGAAAGCCGTTTATTATTGAGCTCAGAGCCCCATCAGCTCTCACTCAGGAGAGGTCCAAAAGGCTGCTTGCTCAGGAAGCAGGGAGGGGTTTTAAACTTGGAACCACATTGAGTTTGATAAACAAATTCATTGTCTGACACAAAATAATGCTTCCAGAGTCATTGTGACCACTACTCAAACTAAGTTTCTGGGGACTTTTGTTTCAGTTTCTGGTGAATTTGCACCTGAGTACCTGCAGGCAGCCTTGCAAGGCCCAGAGGTTATAAGAAGTTAAAGCCCTTAACTGGCCCTAAGCAACCTAGTACAGTGGGTGATACATGTACAACAGAAAGCACAAGGTTTACATTATAGCCTAAAATGTGAGTTAACCCATTACAGTGTGCGGTGCCTGCCTGTGCTGGTGTGGGGCCAGCACAGTACCTCAGGTGAGCTGCGTCTGTCTAGGCGCAGTGGAAAGGACTGTCTCTGGTAGGAAGGGACCTGCAGACCACTGCTAGGCTTTCTGCTTTTATGACCCGAACTTTTTATCAGTGGGAGGGAGGGTTAGCGCCAGCTTTTACCACGTGCATGGCTAATTTTGCATTTTGTATTGAGCCTCACTGTGTACGAGCTATCTGCCTAGTCACCTTTTCCATGTTGCCCCCTGTTCTCAGTTGAGTAAGAAAGGAAAGGAAAAGGATTTCCTGGGTTGTAGGGTGACCTGTGTGTTTGCTGGAATTGCATTGTAATTCTTTTTGTGTGAAATTTATTTCAATTCCAGCTCTTTTTAAAAAAATAAAATAATTGTGGATGAAGTTTGAGTTGTCCTGATGGAGTGACATTGTATAGTAGAAAACTTTTCCTGGAAATTTTAGAAATCAAAAAAGTGGTGTTAACTTCTGCTTCCTTTGACAGTAATTTTTTTTTTTTTTGGTACCGGAAATCGAACTCAGGACCTTATGCTTGCCAAGCAGGTGCTTGTGCCGCTGAGCTGTGTCCCCAGCCCTTTGACAGTAAACTTTGACTGTCACTTTCAAACTGGAATCAGGAACAAGGGCTGAGCAATCAGTCAAAACAGTGGAGGTGAGCCCTGGGTGTTTGTAGATTTTTGTGACAATTGTAAACCAATAGAAATATCACCCTCCCAGAAAACGAAATGTTTTTGGATGAATTTCAGTGTGACAAAAGTTTTAAATTTGTACCAGTTATCTGGTAGAAAACCATAAACATGTTAATCCAATATATTCTTAGTGTTCAACTTAAAAAAACTAGTTTCTAAAATTTCTCCAGACATGTGTTAATAGGCAACAAAAATAAAGGCAGGTTTTTCTTTGTTCACATATATTTAGGAACCATTAAATTGAATATACATGCTACAGGACTTCTCAGAGCCTTAATCACGTCAAGATACACTGTAAATTTCTGGAAGAAGGTAGAAGATATGTAGCTTTGTGTTTCTGAGTTCTTTTTCTTTATTATTATCATTATTATTATTATTTTTTTTTATTTTCTGTATTTGGTACAGAGTCTCCCTATGCAGCTTGGACTCACAGCGATCCTCTTGTTTTCAGCCTTCCCAGCACTGGGATTATAGGCATGCACCACCATGCCGGGACTGGGTGGCCCTCTCAGTGCGCCCGAGGGTGAGGCCCATGTGGCCCGTGATGCCTGGGATTGAATCCGGTCCCTGTGCTTGCCTAAGCAGGCACTTAGTCTGCTGAGCTATCTTGCTGACTCTCCAGAATTCTTTTCGTCAGTTTACTGTTTCATATTGAGCTTGTTAAAGGATTGCTTTTTCATGGAAGGCTCTTGGTGAATGATGTCAGGTTACCTCCTTACAGTACTATTTTAGCCCTTCATTGTGCATTTCACTGTAAAGTCATAGTCCTCATTCTAGAACTGTGTAGGAATACTGTTTTCTGCCATGATTTTGTTAATTACTTCCTTTGTGTTAACATGGAGACGATGGCAGTTAATTGTGACACGTCACAGATTCCGCGTCTATCATTTGTACAGCTATAAAGTACCTAGAGACCTTTTAGGAATAAAACACCATGTAAATGTAAATTATCACTGCCTATAAGACACTTTCATTAATTTCATATCAAATTCATGAGTGTTTTGAGCTCTGGGATTTGGGAGTCTTCAGTAGTGGCCTATAGTTTATATTTTATTTTTCCCAGAGTTTAAGCACTAGCACAAAGCAGCGTACTAAGAGCCTCGGAGCACTTGTGGATGAACTGTCAGGATTGAACTCCAGCACTTTCAGGCCGAACTGTGTGTCCTCAGGCACTTTTCTGTATCTCAGTTTTCTCATCTGTAAAATGGTATTTGTATTATTGGCCTCAGGGGGTGGCCATGCAGGGTGGCAGGAATCAATCTGCATGTAGCCCTTTGGGTAGTGGCTCAGTTAAGGACTAAGCTATTTTCATTTGAAGAGAGGAAGAAAAGGCAGGAAAGATGAAAGGACTGTTAATAATAGCCCACAGATAATCCCACTACTTCCGGTCATTGTTGAATGAAGGAGTTTTAAGTGCATTTAAAAATAAAAAAAGATTTTAATAGGGTAAGCAGAGATGGGTTAGGACTGGGGACAGGGACAGGGATTTGTTATGAGGCAAACATGTTTATGATGAGTTCCCAAGCCTGATGCTAGGGAACAAAAGGCTCATTCTTCAGTTCTCAGAATGAGCATTAACAGTAAACAGCCTGCTTGGCGTTGTCCTGCAGCATCAGATAATTTTTCATTCAGGCTTTTCATAGGATGGTATATTCTACTGTACAGGTGTGCCTGTTTCAGCAATAAGTGTATCATTTACATTGATATGTAATTGTGAAAATAGCCTTCTACAAAGGAGAGGCCATAAAAAAATGACCTGTTATCCTACCCGTCAGTCACCAAGGCCATCATCAGTATGTGAGTTTGCCTCTAGAAATCATTGTATTGATAAGTTGTCCTTGGCTGTCACAGGCTACTTCTGTGTGGCTTTTGACGCTCATATGTGTCCAGCTGCAGTAATCCACGAAAGGTGATTCTCTTTAGAAGCATCCATTTGAAAAGAGTGTCTTGTGACATTGCTTTTTTCCTTTATGTAATATTTTTATTGTCATCCAATTCCCTTGCAATAGGACAACATAGGTATTCAGGAAGAAAAATTGGAAATCCAGTGAGAGACAGTAGAATAGAGAAGCGTTGAGTTTGGATTCTATAGACATTTGTTAACCATTCTGCCCCCACATGAAAAACATACTTCTCTTTGCTTCTTGGGATACAGTATTAAAAAAAAATTCTCGAACAGATCAGTAAAAATATGTGGCCTTACAATTACAAGTTCTTTATACTTTCCCCTTAGATTACTTCTCCAGGGGCAGCAGAGGAAACAAGTGAATCCTCCATTGATTGACATTCGGTGCCATTTTAATAATGAAATTTAAATACAGCCTAGCAGTAGGGTGGGTTCAATTTGGACAGGACACGTGTTAACTTTCCGGGTTGTTTGCGCACTGTAGACACCGACTTGTTTTAAAGAAGGGTCTGTGTGTTTCTCTCCTTTGTCTCCAGAAGGATTGATTGACGGATGTTGTGTCTGCTCATTTACAGTGCTTTTCTTGTTTAATTTAAAAAATTGTGACATAGTATTACATGTTCCTTGTATACATCATTTTTGCGAAAGAAAGTTGTTTAGCCAATATGTCGATTTAGCTTATGAAATCCTCTCTGTGGCTTTCAGTCAGCCCTCAGAGTACTTCATTAGGTCGGATCATTCATTGCTTGTGCAGAAATCATCACCAGCAGCAAAATTTAACATTTGGTCCTTTTAGGTATAAGAATGAATCAAATGCCTGATAAGATTTGTTTTTGGTGTATATTTCAGGGTCCCTGCCCCTGCCCAATTTATGGGCATACAACAAATGTTACTAACGGGTACTTTTAGTTTTTAAAATATGGACAACAGTACTCCACGCAGTAAAAGACTTGAGCGGTTAATGCCACCCTTATGCCTCTTTTGAGTAGTTTTAGCCATAGGGCTTGGCACTGCCACCATTGTCTTTGTGCCAAAAAATATCCGCAGCGGCTGTCGCATTCTAGTACTGGAGGGTTGTCTCAAAAATTGCGCAGTGAACGCGCCGGGTTTGTTCATCACTGCTATCTCTCTTATATATTGGGAAAATAGAACCTTTAGCTCTTTCAGAGTGCCTGTTGTGGCTGTGAGGATGGGGGTGGGTGGCTGGTGAAGAACGGAGGAAGAAGGAGACTGTCCTCACTAGCCAGTTGATATAAGTGACAAAAATCCATGCCTGACAAACATAGAGTAAATGCAGATATTTGGGGTCTTTTGTGTTCCTAAGCACGGAGAGTTACTTAAGGATGCTCCTTAAACATGTTATCTACATTCTTGAAATATAGGTTCCAGTGGATTTTAAGCAGAAAATGAACAGCAAGACCTTAGCTAATTCTTAGTGGACAATTTACACAAAAGATACAGATACATATATATCCCCCACCTCAGGAAACAGAGGTGTCATTTTAAAATGGCTGCTTTTTATTATTTAAAAAGTGTTAGGAATGAAAATTTTAGTCTTAGAAAATGTTGGGTTTTGGCCCATAATTCCTGATTATTTTGGTCTCAAGCAGGGTTCTGTGTTCTGAGGACAGTTTATAGTCAAATTTGGGAACAAAAACCTGTAATGAAGTCGAAGGCTTACGCTATCAGAATGAAACATGTTTGCTCATGGTCTCTGGAGCAATCTATTTGATGGTGAAAGTGGATGCTACAGATGAAATCTTCACAAGGAGCATAATCCTTGGGAAAAAAAAGTCCACCTCCCAGCCTCCTGCTGGCTGGGCTGCCTCTTTGGTACCTCACAGACTTCGACAGAGTCCTGGACGGGTGCCCATTGATGTCATGGAAACACTCACGTTACTGAGAATGATTCATGTCTATGCTGGTCTCTTATCCTCCCCCACACAAATAGGAGTAGATTTTTAACCCTGACAACTTGTAATTTGCAGTGGGTTTATTTTTGTATCTGGATAAATATTTTTTAACAAGCAAAATTAAGATTAAGCAGTCTGTATCTGATATGATAGTAAAGAATGCCGGGCCCTGCAGCCAAGCGCACTTGGGGACTCATGCAGCATAGACTCGTAGTCTCTCCTCTCTTCTGCTCCTGCCTTTTCCCTTTGTATCCTTTGCTCTTCCTAGTCCGTTCCTCCTTTCTCTCTTTCTCCTCCAACTGTTCTTTTTCTTTGTCCCTCTTTTAAAAGACCTACTTGCACCATCCTTGTGGCTTTAAAAATAATAGAAGATATAGTCCCAACTTACGTATATAAAGTGAGAAAGATCCTGGTAGGAAAATCCTTTTCATTAGTTCTTTGTACTAGAGTTGGGATTAGAAAATAAAATAGTGCTATAGGCATCTCCTCAATGATTCCTTCTATAGGAAAAATAAAACAGTGACCTTTCTTCCTCTGTGATTTGCCTTTTACAAGTTAATTTTCTGAAATTCTCAAAATAGGTCACTAGATGTTCATTTATGTAGGAAGTCATAAGCAGATTCTTTCTTTTTCTTTCTCTCTGCTTATCTGCCTACCTCCAATCTATTCCTTGAGCAGTGAATAATATATCAAAATGAATTAGGTCATGACTATACTGAAACATTTCTAGATGCAGGAGTTAAAGGGAGATAGTGTCCTCTGATATAGCTTATAAAGGTCAAGAACATTCTATTAGTGATGCTTACAGGGAGATCTTAGGGTCTGAGTAGTTTGAGCTTAACTTACAGAGATGGGTGTGTGCGTGTGTGGCCATTGCTCTGCTGACACAGGTACAGGCCCCTGCTCAGTGCGCGGTACTCTTGTAGGGGAGCTAGACTTAGGTCTCCCAAGAGGGACTATCAGTGGGATGGTGTCTTGTTTCACTGGAATTGAAACTGATACTCATACTGATTTTTACACTTTGTACTGAATACTGCACCTGAAATATAGGGAGGGGGGTATTGTTTTCCAAGTTTAAGTTATATTAAAATCAATAAAGAGTTAGTAGTGGGGAATAGTGGGTTAATTTTAAGATCAATTTTGGATTTCTTTGAAAATCATGTTCTCTCTCTCTCTCTCTCTCTCTCTCTCTCTCTCTGTCTCTCTGTCTCTCTCTCTTACATACAAGGTACTTTTTTGACTAGTTGTAAAATTTCTGAAAGATACATTCTTTGTGTCTTATCAGAAAGACATGCTGTAGCAGTATTGCAATTTAACTAAAATATTGACAGACTACTATCACTTTTAGCATTTGTGTTAACTTCATTTGTGAGGGAGAAAAGACCGTGGTACATCAGCCCCTCAAAATAGCAAGTTCTGGAATTTTCCCGCTGAGAATATGAGCTAATGAGGTTCTGTGCATGAAAGCCAGTGTACATTAAGTCTGTGGTCAGAAGGAAAGGAGCATTCTGCCCCTGCAGGTGCGCTGCCTCAGTAGCTCCTTGTCATCTCTTGCTGGGGCCAGTTTCTGTGTAGACTCCATAAATCACCAGTTGGGTTCTAGTGCTTATATCTCTTGTGATGTGATTTTATTATTCGTCCCAGCTAATTATTCAGGCTAAACATACTTTGTAAGAAACAAATGAGTAGCCTTGATTTTTTTCTTTGCCTGTTGTGGAATAGCAACAGAAGTTCTATGCAACAGAGCAGTCTGCTGAAGAAATTTGGGTTATTGTCACTAGAGTAAGACACTCATATGCCACAATCCTCCTGCCTCCTGAGTGTCCTGCTGAATCTGAACTTGGGTCAGACTGTATGATTTTCCCAAAGCCCTCTTCCCCAAATGTGAGCTCTTCCATCATCCTGACCATGGTGGGATTTACTCCTGGGAAGGAGAGTTTAAAAAAGAAAGAGACTCAGAATTTTGAATAGTCCTTCTCTCTCTCCTTCTTCCTTCCTTTCTTTCTTTCTTTCTTTCTTTCTTTCTTTCTTTCTTTCTTTCTTTTCTTTCTTAGTTCACCATCTGGAAAGCCTGTGATTGATTAGCTTTGGCCTCCCCTTTAAGTGTCAATATAATCAATGGGAATTACTGGGCTAGGGTCATTACATTTATAATTTGCCTGCTGGGTAAATAAAAATGAAATTGTTGAAATTTTGCAAGAAAGAAAGAAAGTGAAAATAAGGCATGACAATTTGTTTGTTACAGAAAGTGGAGGCCATTGGAATGACAGTTTTGGGAAGTGTGGAGCAGTTTGGCTAAGAATAGGAATGAAGGATATTTTTTCCAGTTTATCATCGCCAGCGTGAGGCAGGGCTGCTCCCGCTCCTGCGTGCACACACGGCCAGCAGTGCCTACTTTACGTGTGTAAACATCGGGGCAGAGAAGTAGATGTCTGTTACCTGAAGGAGACTTTTTTTAAAAAAAAAGGAAAAGCACAATTTATACCTTTTTCGTTGTTTCTCTCGGCAGGTAAAACAGAAAGGGGCTCATATTCATCTTATGGGAGAGAATCAAACCTACAGGGTTGTCACCAGGTAAGTGTGAACCTCGGCTGTGGAAGGGTGGGGAGAAAGAATCTGGGAGATCGGTGTGTTCTGTAAATTTTGATTGTGCATTTTCAGTGGTGACACTAAGCGACCCTGAAATTCTGCTGGTGACGGTCTTTTCAAGTACTGAAATAACACAGAGCTTAGAACTAATAAACACCTCATCTTTAGATCTCTGCCGGATCAGGACTACACCCCACTGGCTTGTTTTTATTTTTTAATCCATCAGCCCATACCATGGCACTGCTTGCAAACCAGCAATGTCGAGCTCTATCAAAGGAGCTTATTTACAATTAAGAACTTAAGACTTTCTTGCACAGCAAACGAGTGCTTCATGGTACCAGGTGTCAGTCCTTGGGTTCAGCGGCTACTTCGCTAAAGTATAGTTTTCTTAGGGACTCTGTGGTGTTGTGTGAAAACAGGGTGGCATTGAGGGATAAAAATGTCTGTGAAAATATGATTTGTTGTCCCTTTTTGTTTCTGAATTGTTTTTGGCTGGAAGTCAAGGCCAGCAGGCTAACAGTAAAACTGTCTCAAGGGAAGCATGCGTGAGCTAGAAAAATACGAATACTTTAATTAAATAATAAAATGGCAGTGTAATACAAAGGTGTAGCACGTGTGTGTTTGCGTCTCTGTGCACTGTGTATTCATATACTTTTAACTCTCCGGAGAGAACCAATTTCTAAAAATACTATCACTAGATATAAGTGGAAGATTTTGTTTCGAGACAACTGAGATTTTATAGCTGCTTTCTTTTAAATTTCAGTGTGGATATTAATCATACATTTAAACTTTTAAAATTTATACTTTTTATAAGAGCTTTGATTTCTTCCTTTGGGAAACTCTTGATATAATTTAATAATTCTCTAGCATTCAAAGCTCTCTATTGTTTAATTATTCACCCAAACAAAATACACATTCTTTCTGTGGTAGAGAAAGGGTGCTTACTCTTTTGAACTCTTTCAGTTCTTTAATAGTATGGAGAAAAATTCATTTAAGATTTTTGAAACAACCTGTTCAGCGTGTGTCTGAGAAATGTAAGCAGGCATGCATTTGAGCATGTGAGAGAAGTTTCTTTTACATTTCACTCCTCTGACAGGAGAGGTAGATTTCTGGTGGGTTGGTGTTTTTCTTCCCCCTGTATACATTTGCATTTTTAAAGTTGACTCCTTTGGACCAGTTGCCAACTCAGTCACATTCGGCAATGAGATGAACGGTGCTCGGTTCAGATCTCCTGCCGGAGTGCAGTTCATGGCAGTTTGTTTGGAAAGAATTCTGCAGGAAAGAAATTTACAGCCATTCCAGTGCAGCGGAAACATCTTTGGAATGTGAGTGCACATGTTCGGGGCAGATAGTCTGGGCGACAAGCCTCTCAGGGCTGGGTCTCTGGTGTAAAGCTCCCAATTCCTGCAGAAGAGCCGGTTCCTGTGGATCTGGTTTCTGAGGGTCAAGGCGGAGGTCACTAGAGTTTTGGGGGAGAAGAAAGTTGACAACATCCTTCCTTTTTGCAGATGGTCCTGGCAGAGGCCCATTTTGCTGGGCCTCTTTTGCTGGTCATTGAGAGAATAGGCTTCCTCGCTTGCCCCTGTATCCTTTCTTACTAATAGGAATTGGCGTGATTCCTCACAGACACAAAGATTTCCTCTGCTGAGTAAGCGTGAGGCCCCGTAACTTGTGAGAGCACCTTCCAGACCGCGAGTCTGTTTGTGTGTGGAGCACAGCCCGTCCTCCCTCCACGGTGAGGAGTCCTTCCCTCTGGTGAAACTGAACTTTTTCTTTTTCTGTTAACACAAGGTGAGAAGTGGAGAGCGGCAGAGAAGGTGAATAGAGGTGGCTGGCAGGCATGTGATGGCAAAATTTCCGGGCCTTGGGAGGTTCCTTTGGAGACACTGGTGTCCAGTAAAATTCTTTTGTATGGGGATATGACTGCCCTGCTTTTCTTACAAAGCCTTCAGGATCTAGCTGTGGAGCATGGAGATTCCTTTGCTGTTGTTTGTGCTACATGATGCTGACTCTTACAGGGACTGTCTCTAGGCTTAGCATGGGCCCAAGAGTATCAATAAACAAGGTGATGATTTAAGGGTAGCGAAAGAGAAATACAGGAAATTGCCTGTGTGGAGAGCAAGGGCCCAAAGATGAGAAGTGTACATCTTATTCATTTTTGCTTTCTGTGACATTTGTGGTTAGAACAGACTATGGTGCATCTTCCACTGAATCAGTATTTCTTGTGCTGTGCTGTACTTTGAATCCCTGTCTCCTACACCAGCCATACAAACCAAAAGTGAGGCAAAAGTCTCGGCCTCTCGGGCCTCCCCTCTAGGTAGCAGAGCACAGCTGAAATGACACCCCTCTGTGTGACAAGGTGAGTGACTGCTGGGGAGGGAGGGAGCTTTTGTTTTCTCCTGTTCTCTACATTATTAAGAAGCTGGACATAAAACTTTAGAGTGTCTGCCCTAGGGAGCCAGTATGTCCTCTGGACCTGAAGGGGTGAGCAGTGTTGTAAGGAAACATGCGTATTTGAGTCCCAGTGGTGTTTTGTTTGGTGTAAAGAAATAGTGCTGGTAAGCAACAGGTACTAGGGCACTGTCTTGGAGAGATTATTACTGTGAGGTATATATTGTTTCAAAGGTCCACCAAGTTACTGCATATATAAATCTGTAATGTTTACCATGGGGTTATGTGCATGCATATAATGTTTGCCAGTGGTAACCGCCAGATATATATATATATATATATATATATATATATATATATATATACACACACACATACACAAACACACACATAAATAGTTTATCTGAAGGATATATTGTTAATCCATTTTTAAAAAATGGATATTTTAACAGAAAAAATTTGCAGGTTCTTTCTTATCAATTAAGTTGTTTGTAGAAAAATTATGAGTAATAATTCAAATTCATTGATTTGTTTTTACCTTGTGGAATTATTAGAAATAAGTGTGGTCACTTTTTGAGACTTTTAAAATTAGTATGAAAAATAAACTAATGAAATAACCGTCAGGCAAAAATAAGCAGCTAAGTAGACTTTCTAAAGTTTATAAATACGGAAAGAAAAATTTAAATCAAATTGGGGTATGGAAATAATACCCAGGCGTAAAACTGTCTTGCCAAATTGCAACCTCATACTACTTTTTATGGGTAGAAAAAATAAAACTTAGAATGGAAAGTGTGACAGAAATGAAAATTAGTAGAAAGAAACTTTTTCACATGATACCCTAGTCTTAATCCTATAATAGCAAATCCCTAATTGCTAATGAGTATCGTTGCGAATGACAGAAGGGACAAAATATCATTTGCGTTGGACTCCTTCCTGCTTCGAGTAGGGCAGTTTGCAAACTTCTACTTTTCTGAGATCTCCTGTTTTTGAATTAGAGATGAGGTCAACACAAATGACATTATTAGAGCCGAAGTTTTCCCTGAATGTAGGCTCAGCCTTGGTCAGAGGTTGCTTGTCTTTTCTTCCTGGGGCATATCGTGAGTCTAAAGCCATGACATCTTTATTAGCATTTCCTAGGCAAGATGGGTATGTGTGAGAGACTGATTTGCAGAAAGCTGGGTCCTGAGACCAATCAAATTAGAAGCTTAGGTGTTGACCTGTACTTTTCAGATAGCTCCTCGGATGATGCTGCATGCAGCTAGATGTGATCATTTCTGAGAATGGCCTTTAGAAATGTATTTTATATAACTTGTGTTCAAATCTGGCATTATTGCTGACCTTGATGAAGCTTCCAGACATTTTGCTTAAATTAGATAATATAAGCACAGAAATATTGTATGTGACCTCCATTTCAGAGACAGTGAAAATCCATGATTTCTTGAAAATCCTTGATTTCTTGAAAATCAGTAAGACCTTTGAGATCTGGTACAGAATTCTCCCACTGAATATCCCAGCCCATATCCTGTTTTCTCTGATGATGACTAAGCTTCACCCTTGTTGAAATTCATTTAATTTCTCAGCAAATAATCCAGCTACACTGTGCTGATAAAATTATTTGATGCTTAGATCTTAAAACCGGTGGATAGAATTTAAGAATTAGGTTCTAATTTACTAGTATATTGTTTCTAAATTTCCCGAACTTTGAAGCTGTAAGAAGAAATATGTCTTCTCTATTTCTAATGGATTGCTCACAACCTATTCATTTTTATTATTAAAGTTAAGCATATGGCTGAATATGAAATCAATCACACATTTAAGAGCTGATTTTTCTTTTAATTATTTTAGTTTTGATACACAGGATTTTGCAAATGACTTCTGTTCCCTTAAAATTTTATCTGACAAAGTTAGGACATAAAAAATGACAGTCCTTTTATCTGTTATGAAAATGGCTATTTTAGACATGTGTAAGCAGAAATACACATTGCTTTTTAATTTGACATTATGCACAAGTGGTTCTTCTCAGTTTTTAAAAAATTAATTAATTAATTAATTCATTCATTCATTCATTTGGTAGAGGGTCTCACTATGCAGCTTGGAGTAGCAGTGATCCTCCTGCCTCAGCCTCCCCAGCTCTGGGATTACAGGTGTGTGCCACTATGGCACGAGGTACCAGAGATTGAACCTTGGTCCTTGCACTTGCCAGGCAGGTGCTTAGACTGCCAAGCTATCTCCCCAGGCCCTGTTCTCAGTGTCCAGTAATTCAGTCCAGGTTCTCTGCATCCCTCCTTAGAACCTCCTTTGTGCAGGGCCTCTGCTGCATCCTGCCCTAGCACTCTACTTCCACCTCAGTGCTTTTCAAATGTGTTGGGTTATTTATGCTTTTTGGATGCTTGTTTCCACCAGGATTCTGTAAACTCCCGGAGGGCAGAGGCCTTGTCTGCTTTATTTTCCACTAGAGTGCCATATGCCCTGTAGGGTAATAATTGTGACCTATTATTTATTTCTGCAGCATCACTTGTGGAAAACATTTTGAATGAGTAAAGTTTAAATAGCAGTGCCGGGCGTGGTGGCGCATGCCTGTAATCCCAGCACTCGGGAGGCTGAGACAGGATGATTGTTACGAGTTCGAGACCAGCTTGAGCTACAAAGTGAGCTTAAGGCCAGCCTGAACTGCATAGTGAGACCCTGTCTCAAAAAGACAAAAAAAAAAAAAAAAAAAAAAAAAAAAAAAAAAAAAAAAAAAAAAAAAAAAAAAAAAAAAAAAAAAAAAAAAAAAAAAAAAAAAAAGGCAATGTCTGTGAACCAAATAGTGATTTTTTTTTTTTTTTTTTTGCCTCAAGAAAATCAGAAAACAATATGCATTTTGAAACCTCCTCCTCCTACTAACCTGCTTTACAGGTCATGGAGGGGCACAGGGGTCACACTACAGAGAGACACTAGGTCTAGCTTCCTCTGAGCAGAGCATTTACTTGGTCATGTCACTGTTGGGCCTGTGCATGTGGACATGTATAGCTAACAGAATTGTGGATGTTTTGTTTTATTTCTGGTAGGCTTGCTATGGGAACTGAAGTTCGTAATTCTGATTTTTAAACATAGTCATGTGAATGGTCAGACTAGGCCTTTGCAATCCTGATAGCTCCTGGTGGTACAGGGGTTAAGTTTGTAGGGCATATGATGTCACAAGATGCCCTCTCGCAGTGTGTTTCAGGGAGCAGCTCATTCCTGTCAAGGGGTTTCTGTGAGTCTCCCCTTCCAGTAAGGCACTTAGCAGAGGGGAAAAGAGCACCACCCTGTCACTACATGGATTAACAGATTTATTTATTGCCCTGCCGGTCCTATGTTGGGTTGGTAAGGAGCAATACAAAGGGCGTTGGAGGGGGAGATTAGGCTCTCTCCTCTCTCTCTCTCTGTCTCCCTTCTCCCTTCCTCTCTCTCTTTCTCTGTTTTCTCTCTCTCTCTCTCATAAAGACAAGGTTCACTCCAAACTTTTATGCTCATTTGACCCTCCTCCCTGAATTGTAAGTAAGCTGAGACTACTGTTATTATTTTTACAAATTTTAATTCTCCAATAAAAAATTTCAACACCCAGAAAAGTTGAAAAAGTAATTAAACAAAATGCCATTTACCCATCATGTAAACAATCAGTTGTTGTGTTTATATTAGGTAATAGAACATGGATATGTTTTTTCAGGGACTCTTACATGGCAGATCTAAGATTTCAACTCTGGCAGATCTATGATATATATATATATATATTATATATATATATATAATCTTAAAAATAGGATGTTTTTCTTTTTAGCTCAAATATTGTTACCAGCCCTGAAGAAATTAGACTTTTGTAATTGAAATTCATATTCAAATTGCTTCAGTTGTCTCCATGAAAATGACTTCGGTCCCTTTTTAAAAAACCATCACATTTATGTATGTATGGCATTTGGTTTCTATGTCTTGTTATAATTTCTTAAATTAGAGCAGTTTCTCTTCTTTTTTTTTTTTTTTTTTTTTTTTTTTTTTTTTTTTTTTTTTTTTGTTTGTTTGTTTTCTTTTCTTTTTTTCATGATAGCTTCTTCAAAGAGGCCAGACCAGGCCTTACAAAGTTGTCTCATAAAGTGGCCCCCTTTCTCCAAGTGCCGGGTTATTTCCTTCTGATGCTGTTTAATTCATTCATCACTAGCATTGTCTGCAAACCAGAAACGTGGTCCAAAGGTTGATTCAAATTAGGTTGAGCACTTTCTGGCTCGTGGATGTTGTGGAGCACGTTGTACCTCGTCCTGTCAGGTTACACACTGGTCGGAATGCCAACTGGATTGCTTGGTAGTGGCCACAGGAGCTCACTTCGTTGTACAGAAACCTTCGGCACTTGGCAAATGGAGATAGTCTTCACGCTGATACTTAAACAGTAGGCAAATGACCCTTTTCCCAGCAGCCTTTGCCCTGGTAGTTTGGGGCATACACTTATGGTCGTTGCCTATATCAGTTTTCAAACTGGCGATTTCTTTTTAAAATTCTACCACTCCGTCCACATGTATAGCTGACAGTCTTCTGCAGAGAAGAGCTTTTATTCTTCATGGTAACGGCCAGTGTTGGTGCTTCATACATATGCTAGTGTAATGGCAGTGAGCTTGTTTTTAATATATTCCTTACCTGGAGACTGCGGTCACCATTAGAACATTCCTCTTAGGGTACATGCATATGAGAACCAGCCCAGACTGACAGTCAGAAAAGGCTTAGTGATAGGAGACAGGAAATAATTGTAGGATTTGAAAGAAGGTTTTCTTGCATAGCCAATGGCAGTATTCTTTTCTTGAAATTTGCAGCCCTGTGACAGTCTCTGTGCCCATATCTGTTAGCTTGTTCTTTGGGGAAGCCTTGGAGTTTCTCTAAATTCTCATTTTGCCCTTCTGTATGGTAGCAGTTGCTGGAACACATTTCACAAAGTTGGTCATCAGAGGCTGACCCGCTTGCTCCGGTGGGCTGCTGTGAGGTTCCATGAAGCTGCTCTAGCAGGAGTCAGCCGGATCTCGGGAGTAATCCCTGCCCCAGTCCATTTGTGGCTGACAAGCAAAGGTCAAAATGAATACATTTCTGAAAGGAAGCTTGAGCTCAGTCTAAAGGAAGACCAGGGAACTAATGGTAGGTTGGGTTAAACCTCGGAGGAAGTTATTAACTCTCCTCATATAATCATTTTAGAAATAATGTTCAGAGAATTGAGACAAGCATACACCAAATTACATTCCAAGTAAGTTTCAGATCTGGGCTTTGACTTTGAGTATTTCTTGCTTCAAAGCCAGGGCCTTTTCATTTTGGGTCCTGTGCTTCCTACACCCGTGATACTGTGTCTGGGCTCAGAGGTCTGGGTTAGTTCTCATCTAGAAAACTCCCTGCAGTAGCTCTCGAGCTTCGTACAGAGCTTGTGCATTCGCCGCCCACGCCCCCATGCGCAGCAGCATCGCCCAGGTCTCTGTGCTGTTGGCCAGAATTCTGAGTGCAGCTGCAGGGCACAGGGGTTACAGAGGACACGGGTCACACTGCTCCTGACTCTCCTGCCTTTAAAAAAAGAAAGGGAAAGGATTACGTGATTAGTCTATTTAGCATCGTCTCCGGTCTTAACATGTGCACTCTTCTGAAAACCAATGACGGTTTCCTGTGAAAAGGCTGGGGGTAGATATGCCAGTTCACGTTTTAGCAGCAGCCAAAGGCATGGTTTTTCTGGAAATGTGTAGGTTATATATTTGACTTTCATACAGTGCAGGCAGAATATGTTTTTCTGTTATCCACATTTGGGTTTATTATAGGTCAGATTATTGTTCCCCAAACACTGTGAAGTTCTAAAATAATACCTTTAGCAAGCTTTTAAATATCCAGTAACTTCTCAATGGTAGCATTTAATACACTTGCGCAGTATATTAGATGACAGTGTGTTTAGGATAGGGAAGTTTTATCCAGCAAAACTTTGCAATAGCAAGTGCATTAAGGCATTGCTGGTGCTGTGACATGCTTTGTGTGATTCTAAAGAGTTCTAGTCTTTGAGCTGAAGTATCACTAGAATTTTTAGATTCATATTTCCATTGGTATGGCAAGCCTTAAGAGGCTGATAAGAACCACTAGCAAGGAAGACTACAGTTCTTCATGATTCTACTTTGGATACGTCGGGAGAAAGGAGGGAAAAAGTCAATAAGCGGCCAAACAAATCATTGACTTAATTCTGAAGTATACCAAAATTTCACATTAAAATATAGCTACATATCATATAGAAATCAGGCTAGCACTCTAGCTTTTTGCTCTAACTAAGGGCATTTTGTTACAATTCTGTACTCAGAATTTTCAATATGTAAGTGTAGAAATACTTATTCCTTTGTCTAAGGTCAGGCTTGGTATTATTTTAAAGAAATGTTTTCTGAAGCTCAGAATATGAGGGATACTGGAAGACACCACATAGCCCCTAATCTGCAGGAAAGATACATTTGAATTACTTTTTTCTTGAAGAATTGTTTGTCAAGAGCAGACATAACTGAGCCTGCTGCTGTGCCTGATAGGGTGACCTGCTTCAAATTGAGGCTCCCGTTCTTTGAAGCAGAGTGAGTGCTGTGTAGAAGTTCATGCAGATTTGCTTACATATGCTCGTACTTGCAGGTGAACTAGACGGCACTTTCCCCCACACAGACCTTTCATGTTCTTTATCAGAGTAGTTTTGTGGATGGATAGAGACAAAACAGGCTGGCTACTTAGAGGCAGTTGCTTTAGCATTTCCATCATGCAAATGGTTCTTGTTTCAAAATCCGACGCTTACTTAATAGCCAAATTTTTTTTTTTTTCTGGTACTAATGAAGGGAGCAGTGGCCTTTTGGTGGGATCATGACTTTAATGGAGCACTATATCAGATTTCATTGAATACTGCATATTGTTGCTGTCATATTCTTAGGGCTCTTTGAAAAGCCCCGTAGATCCCCATTTCCACTATTTTTTTCCTCTGTTCAGAAGACACCTTTCAGTAAAGAATTTCTATGAGGAAAAAAAAAGCTACGTGGATCTTATTTGGCACCTGCTTCACCTCCACGATTATGTGCATTTCAGACAGCAATGTTTGGATGCTAAGAAAACAGCTGAGGAGCATGGCACGAGGGTTTACACAGTGACCATTCTCCGGAGCACTCTCCATGGGAGTCTCTGTGTGTCGGGATTTGACCACGCATGCATGCAGAATAATCCAAGCTCATTTGTACTGTCATAATGAACAGCAGGGCATTGAATCTTTCCTGTTTTATTGGCATTGTATACAGTAAGTTATTAAATTTCATCTCTGTAATACACCTGCAGTAAAATAACAAAACATTGCTGCACTTAAAGAACATGTGTGTGCGGAACACTGCCCTCCCCTATCATTTCAACACCCCCCCAACAGCTGCTTACAGATTTCAAGACCCATTGTATATATTCCCTTGAGCCCACCTCTAATAATCGAGACACATCTGCCATTGCAGTATTATAGGCATATGTAGTTTTATTGAAAACTATACCTGTAAAAAAATTAAATAACTCCTACCTCAATTAAATTGGCAAGCTACTTTTTGCAAAGATCATATTGCAGACCTCCTGAGACCCAGCAAGCTCATTTTATTCTTATATTACAAATCACTAAATATGTTATTTTTAGTTAGCTGAATAGTTAGCTTTTCTCATGCTTTGATAATAAGATACTTTCATCTCTTGTCACTTTTATTTTCTTCCTCTTCATCCTTACATATGCCGCACAAGTATTTATGCTATTAGGTCTACTGTGCAATACTATGCAAGGTGCATGGAGCAAATATCTGGGCTCAGTAAACACAGGATAAATAAAGTCAATGGGAGAGGTTATGTAGCTTTAACTCTTAGATGATCATTCAAAGAAGCATGAGGGCTACAAAATCAGGATGAAATTCTTAACTCATCTTACATGTTAATTGATTTGGCTCCAAGCTTCTTTGAGAACTGTGATCATCATGATGGTGGGGTATGATCTGGAGAGGACGTGGGTTAGCTGGTGGCACAGAGTGCACGAAGCCTCCTCTTAGATTAAAGGCCGTATACTACGTACTCTTTGCGGGTAAAGATTGAGTATATAGTGGATGTATATCAAGTAAATTTTATCCAAAGAATGATACGGTGTTTAGTGATACAAAAGCAGTTTTTAGTGTAAGCTTGTCTTGCAGGGTGTCAGCATAGGCTTCATTGGAGCTAATCATTCCAATATCACAGTGATTTGAGTAAGAAGAAAAGTGTACAAGGTTTCTTTTTCTTACCACAGAAAGAAGTCCAAAGACAAGATGTCCACTCTGTGGGAGGGAAAATGTGCACCCTTAAGAGAAAATAAGAAAATTCCTTAGTGTATAGTTTTGCAGGAAAAAAAAAAAAAAGAATTATGCATGGATGATTAAGAAACTCACAGTTGTACACCCCCCCTCCTCAAGGGAACATAGACGTAGAACCTAGATCCTAAGGACAGGTAAAGAGCTGGATTTCATTAGATGACATCACACATAAACTTAGGTGACAACTATTACACAGAAGGTGGAAAAAATCAAGAATTGATAACTAGTCAAGCAGTTAAATAGCTATTCTTTTCTGATAAGATTGAAACTAGTAGTCACTGGTCACAGTTGTTCTAGAATCCCATGAGATTATGCCCAATCTGTGTTCTCCTAGGATATATTCTGTTCCACACATGCTTCCCAGGTGTTCAAGATTTCATGAGGATAAAACACTGAGTCTTAGATATCCTATGACTAGGATTCAAATGTGCAGAGGAGGCAAAATTCAAGATCTTAAAAGTATTTTGACTTCAGTTATATGGATTTTTTGATAGAAAACTGCATTATGAATTCTAAATGAACTTTTTGAACCAAATTTACACACAGGGGGCCTGTACCTTTACCAAGGCCACGCTACCCTTGAAGTTTCATCACATAGACCTGTGTTCCCATGGGTGTGATCTAGCGCTCCCTTACCAGGACTTTTTGTGAAGTTTGTTGTACTGAGCTCCACTACTCAGAGCTGTTATGAATGCAGTGAGTGGTCGAGCACAGCGTCTGGGTAGTAGGTTTGGCATGGACAGTACCAGGAGGCAAAGGAGGAAGCCAGCAGTTGCCACCACTGCAGCATCAGCCTTTAAGGAGCTTTACTGAATCTCTGCATTTAACTGTCTCAACCAACAAGTCATTAATGAGGACCTTTTCTCAGTAAAGCCCCTTCCCCATCAATCACCAAATGAGTCTTGCTTGACTTTATTTTGAATGTGTAAGTCCTGAATGCCACTTTATTCCAGGTGAAGAGTGCTTAAGTTTGGGGTTTTGTATGTCAAGGCAAGGTTGTTCTGTGATTTGTTTCTAGGAAACTTATTCTCTACTCCCTTTAGCAAATAACACAGAAAGCCTATTAATTCTTAAAACTTTGATGGCCTTTGTTCAGATCAGCTTACAATGCAGATTTTCATCTCATTATGTCCTAAGTATTTCAGCTCTCAGTTTTCATGGTGTGCTTTTCTAAAGTTCATAGATGCCAAGATCAGTGGCTCCTATGGAGTTTTATCCAATATGTCTTCCTTTGTTACCTTCTGCAAATAACTTTATTTTTGTTCTAGATAGGTGGAAATGAAATGCAGGCAACCTAGTCATGTGCAACCTCAGACAGATATTAGAGCCTTCTAGAACACTGAATAATAAAGTAATTTATCAGATATTTATTGTGGGTGTTCTATAAGTATTTATTATGCAATGGTATCCTGTGGCCCAATGAAGACTGAGATTACTATGTAGGTAAAGGACTTGAGCTAATAGGATTATTACCTAATTTGAACCTCTTAATACTTGCCACTTTTCAAATTTACATTGTAGTATCTATTTAAATGTAAACTGTGTCAGTTGTCTGGCATTTGTGAATAGAAAAAAGCAAATCATTCACCACAGGAGTTACGCTTTAGAGTCTGAATCCACTGGATTTCCCTTCAGGCATAGTCATTGCACCTGTGTTCTCTGTTGAGGCCCAACCTCCTGACCACCATTGGAGAACAACTGGTTTCCTACCCTCCAGGATCCCTAGCTTCTAGACTGTCTCAGTTCTGCCTCTGCGATCCCAGTGACCTTACTTTCCACCAGCTGGTTCCCCAGTCTCTACCCTGATGGGCCTATGTTATCCTCATTCCCACTTGCTTCATGTGTAATTGTCCCTTTGCTTCCCTCAGAGGCTTCAGGGTCCTGTATTTCAGGGTCCAGAGGCAGAGGCCCATGGGGGCCACTCCAGTCTCGCTCACCTGAGTGCTCCCTTGAGATTCAGTCCCTCTCTTCACCAGATCCTTCATTGGTCTGGAATATCTTTATCCTCATCCTCTTCTCTTTAACATCCCACTCCATCCCTTGGTGGTACCACTAGTGGATTGAGCCTAGGTGTTCTATAATTCTGAGCTATATCAACTCAACCTTTCTGCATTTTACTTTTAAGACAATTACTTTGATCTATTGGAGTGGCCTAGAATGGGCTTGAACTTGCAATGCTCCTGCCTCAGCCTCCTGAATAGCTGGAATTACAGGCATGGGCCTGGCTATCTTATAGGTTTTTTGAACAAGTAACTCACAGACTTGCTTTACAATTCCACTCATGCATCATTTCCTCCAAGGACCCATTCAGATGTTGTAGTGAGGCCAGAATGAGGTGCCACTCCCCTGTGCTTGCTAGGCTTGGCATACTTCTCTTTGTGAATGGTCCCAGTACTCTACACCAGACAGGAGCAGTGTCTCCTTCTTTCACCTCTGTGCCCAGCACCTGATGGGAGGGAGGAATGCAATAAGTGTGTGCTCCTGAGTTGTACAGGGATATGCAAATGAACAGCTGGACCAGTGGAATTAGAGCATTCTCCTGGGCACGACTCACTTTAGTACTTGGGAACAAATGTCTTGACTTAAATCATGCCTCCTCTCCTTAGGAGAAAGAACTATTTATAATCATAGTTCATCATAACTCAGCGTAGTCTTCACCAGTAATGATAAGTAGCAGAGATGGGAGTAGAAGATAGTCTTTGGCTCCAGATTGGCTTTGTTACTTCTTTATCTGTGGTCAGGTTTGTGATAGCTTTTGGTCTTCCAGGTAGCACACTATCTTCTCCTAGAAGACTGTAGTCCTTTCTCATGCCAGCTTGGGTCGCATCCATGGCAGGTCTCCTAACTCTCATACCAGGAGCTCTCCCTCTCTGTCAGGAAGAAACATGGACATTTCTTTCAGAAGAGTGGGTATGAGAAAACCGAAATCTGTATGTCAGCAGTGTTGACTCTCCAGAGCCTAAAGGGAGAACATGTTGAGTCTTCTATAAGTAAGTACAGATTGCAGTAGCGTGGTGCTTGCTTCCCAAAGTCTCCTCCTGCCCATGGTGGTAACTTTGTGTTCCTGTGAGTGGTAGAAAGGACCGTGGTCTTGCTGAAGGTGGAAAAGGCTTAGAAGCTGAGGGAGAAGCATAACACCAGCTACCTCATGTCCTCCGAGCTTTGTACCCTTCACTATCCCTGGGAATGGTGTTTGGCAGAGAGTATCTGGGAATAGTGACTATTGCTGTTTCACTTTTGTTTGCAGTGTAGAAGCCTTTAAAGATAGAGTGGCATGGTTGAGAAGGACCAGAGCTTCATGCAGCACCCAACAGTACTATGCAACAAATGTGAAACCAAAGGGCAAAGTTGTTATCCAATTAGATCAGCATTGCATGGCAGACGATGGCAATCCAGTAGCACAATACTGACGTTTCCCTTGGTGTCTGTTTTCTCTTTTCTTCCAAAGAGCAAGTATCCAGTAGCAGCCAGAAAACACATCCTGAAGAAATTTCTAGTCGAGTGTCCCTTTATTCATCTACCACTGAATTGCGCTGTCACAGAGCCAGAGGGTGTCGTTTGCTTGTAAATACTGAAATTTTGAAATGTCACTGTAACACTGGAAAAATGTTGTCTCAGAAGGTTGCCAAAGTGACAGAATCCCGACATTGTAAATACCAGCCAACACAAGTGCTCATAAATGACAGGAATAAAATATACTTGACTAAATCCATAATAATCACTGATAACACTGTTTACCCTCAGTGACCAGGAGCTGTGAACTTGGATAAAAAGCACATGTGTGTAGATATCATTAATGTGTCTGAGCCTCTAGCCATTCCAGAATATTTTGATGGAAAAGCTCCCTAAATATGTAAAAGCTTTACAATAACTAAGAAGCAAATGTGTGAGCAAGGATGTCATTCACCCTAATGGAACTGGAGGGAACCATAGCTGTCATCACACCCTAAAGGACTGATAATGCCACTGTTATTCTGCTTAGGACCCAGCTTGGGCCAGGCCCAGTAGGGTGCACACTGCTCTATTCCCAACTTATGTGCTATCTAGAACATCTGCTTGCTGCAAGTCCCCACACATGTACTGTGCTACACAGAGAAAACATAGAATGGATTTGCAGGTTAAAGACCTCAAGGCCACAGATGGCAAGATTCAGTGAGAACTTGACTTTGACTCGTAAGGGTCATGGTCAGACCACCCTTACATTTCTGTAGCCCAGACCTTTTCTTGGTAACTGCTTCCTCTTTTCACTTCCCTTTTCTGTTCTAGCGTAAGAATGGTGCCTGGCACATGCTTAACGCCCAAGTCAGCCCCTCTGGGCCTTGTGGGGAAGCCACTTTCTGTGCCCTTAGACTCAGCTCTCTGTAAATGCTTAGGGAGTAGACAACATGGGTTTGCTCTTTCACAGTTTTCCAGCTGGTGACAGTGACCTGTCGTGGCTCGGGCAGGGAGGGCCAGATCAGCCTCAGTGTCCCAGGGAGCTGCCCTTTCTGCTCCAGACTGTGCATTTTTCGTACATTTAGAAAGTTCTTTCTTGACCTGATTATTTATTTATTTGTTTTTACATTAAGCATTGCCTTCCTGCAACTAAAAACCTGGGCTTTTAATGAGATTTGGTGAAAACCATGAAATTATTCATTGCAATTTGACATCTAATTGAGATGTAATGGTGATTATACTTCTTGGATACTTGTGCTTAGGTAGTAATCCACAGAGGTGGAAAAGCCTTCAGTCAGAAAAAGCGCATGTTAGAATTAGCAGCAACAGTGGTGAAGACTTTGAAATGGCCCAGTTGACCAAAGCCCTGGGACGTTGGCATGTTTTGTTCTCTGTGGATAGGGTTTGAGCATGTGATATGATAGCTTGGAGAAAGCAGGAGTGTTGGGGAGCTGCCCTAGCCAGTATCCTGGTAAGATGGTCATTTAGGCTTGCCATGGGGATTCTGTGGATGGGGGCATGGGGTGTGTGTGTGTGTGTGTGTGTGTGTGTGTGTGTGTGTGAGAGAGAGAGAGAAGATGGCTGGTAGGAGGCAGAGCCTGTTGGACTGATGCGGCTGACGTGATGCAGTGGAGGTGTCGGGGCTGGCGGGATGGTGGCCAGTCTCAGGCTGTGTCCTGGCACTGCTCCTGCTTGTTGGTCATGAATGCAAACAGAGACTGAATAGCTTCTTAGATTTTCCTCAGAGAAAGGCAGCTTTGTCTTCCAGGGACACGCTGGATGTGGCAGTGGCCGGGAGTGCCTTTCTGCAGCTCAGGCAGGCACCCGGCAGTGCAGGGCTGCGCGCCTTTCATCTGTGATGTCTGCAAAGCTGTGTGGGCCAGAGGAGAGCAAGCGTTGGGGCACACGAACTGTGCCCCAAATCCTCCCCTTTCCAGGCACACACGTCACCAGTACCTGCCTTCCCCCTTGCTCTTTTAGTCTTCAGCAGTCCTTTATAAACAGATGGTTTTTTTGTTAGGAAAAAAAAAAATTGGGGTGTTTTACCTCTGCAATGGTAGGTAGGAGGGACTCTTGAGGGCTGGAGAGATAGCTCAGTGGCATAAGCATAGCTGGGGAGATAGCTCAGTGCAATCAGTGCTTCCCTAGCAAGCGTAAGAGCCTGAGTTCAATCTCCGGTTCCACAAAAAAAAAAAGTTACTTAAACAACTGAGCTAATGGGCAGGCCCCTCTATCTTAGAAGCCGGGCGTGGTGGCGCACGCCTGTAATCCCAGCACTCGGGAGGCTGAGGCAGGAGGATTGCTGTGAGTTCGAGACCAGCCTGAGCTACAAAGTGAGCTTAAGGACAGCCTGAACTGCATAGTGAGACCCTGTCTCAAAAAGACAAAAAAAAAAAAAAAATAAGCATCTGCTTGGCAAGCGCAAGTTCCCAAGTTCAATCACCAGTACTGCAAAAAGAAAAAAAAAAAAAAAAGAAAAAGAAATTAAAGAAGGGCCTCTTGGACACAGAGCACCGTAGAAGGTGCTGGCCAAGTCGCAGCCAAGTTTAAGTGGCTTGTGTTATGTTCAGATTCATCCCCAAGTAAAGCTTGTACACGCTCTTGAATTCTGTTCTTGAGGTACACAGCCACAAAATTTATTCTTCTCTATTTTGTTATCGCTCCCTTGTTTCCCAGTTCTGTTGCCTCCTCTTAGGGTTTTGTCATCTCTGTAGAAATGTCTGTCAGGCTCAGGTAAGTCCGTAGTGAGTGGAGCATTTAATAACTACTGAAAGGGGGTTAGGTTTGAGTTTTAAGAATATGCTAATGAGGAAAGTAAGTGTAAGATATGGGGAATTCACATTTCCACTCTACAGACTCACGGGGTTTCCCCTTTAGCTTTACTTTCCTATTCACTTCATCCCCACCTACACGCTCCCCACTGCCCACTGCCCACTGCCCAGCTGAGAACTTCCTCCTGAGATCTCAGAATCTTCAGTCTCCTTGCGAGGGACTAGCCCCAAAGTGCCCCCTGGTGGCCAGAGGCGGAAAAGGCAAGATGGAAGATGGGGAAAAGGTGAGATAATTTTGAATCTTCTAATACATATTGCTTGTTCCTGATACCTAGTAAGTTTTATTCCTTCATCATGCGTGTGGACCAGCCCTGAATAGATTCACATATTCGTTTTTAGATCATTTGTTGTTCTACTTCCTTGGGTGTGATTTTTGTTTCTAGGGGTATTGCATTTTCTCAGTCTTGGTCTTAGACCAGCAGTACTAATAGCACTGAGAGAAAAGAGAGGGAAGAAAGGGAGGAGGAGGAGCAGCACCCACAGAGTGGTGGAAGTCTCTGCACACTGTCACCAAGTGCATGGCTGTGAGCAGGATTGGAAGGGCTGTGATTGCTCAGGCAGGGTGATCAGCCAAGCGCCTGTCACCTCCTCTCCTGCTCATTGGCCCGCTGACGTGAGCGCCACCTGATTGACAGCTGTCTCCTGTCAGAGGGCCATCTTTTTTCTTTTTCAGTTTGACTGCATGCAACAGAGACATCTGCAGAGCTCTTAAGCTGACAGAGCTGCCCTGCCTGCCAGCCCCCTAGACTAAGATGGCAACATTATTGAAGACCTTAGAAAATCCTATTAACCCACTGACCCTCTTGAACTGGGTGCACTGGCAAAAGGGAGACTCTTAACTGTAAGGTGACCACAAGTGCATTTTAGTTGACGCAGGCAAGGCATGCGGTGTCAGGATAAACTAGGCTGGTGTACCTAAAACTTTTAGGTGGTAATAGGTCAGGAGATATCTGCTAACCTAAATGTGTGTGAGAAGTTCATGTAGGCCCACTGGTTCCTGGTGGGTTAGACAGAAACATGAAACTACCTGACTCCTGGGGGCCCATCGAAAATGTCTTCTTTAAAGATCTTCACTGCACATTTGTCTTGTGTAACAATGCTGGCATGTGAATTGTCCTCGCTTTGGCATGTGGGCTGCTCTTCCCCGGCCACATCTGATACTGTGTTTTGGTGGACAGGTTCAAGAACCTCCCTGAACTTGCAGCCTCTGTACTGCACAAAGTGAATGGCTAACCTAATAGAAATTGTAACTGTGTCTCTTGGACATTGACTGCAAGGGATACGCAGCCGGATTTTGTGATTTGGAAATAGTTTACACTATACAAATATCTCCCTGAGAATCTGACAATTTAATTTGTTGTTTTTCTTAGTGTCATTTATTTGGCAAACCCATTATTGAGTTTCCCCTGGGGTTGGCTTGACATACAGAGAAACTGGTTTGGGTTGTAGCATTTGTATGTTGGTCGAAGATGCTTCCTCCATTTGAAAATGATTTAATCAGATCATAAGTTTAGCTGGAAGAAATAATTTCGTTGCATTCCCTAAAATTTGTACTTTTATTGCATTTAATTAAAAGGGCAGGATGTGGAAATATTGAATACTTTTACCTCCTTTCCTTTATGTAATTCTTCTCATTCCTTATTTGTAACTTTGTTGTTAAACCTAAGCAAAAAGAAAAGACTGAGGTCTGGAGTAATTTATCTGGATTCTTTATACTCTGGTATTACACAAACACGATCTTACTTAAAGATTGTTCTTGGGAAAGAGCACTGTTAAAGTAGCTGGAGAAAAATACCTTTTGTCATTTCCAGACTAGCAAAGACCAGTTGATCAGTGCTGAGCACTGTTTGAAACCTAAGTGTCTGTAAACTGGGGGGTCAGTAACTGAGTCTAGCCTAACTAGGACTTCTTAAAAGTTTCATTTCTATCCTGCAAAGTGTCCTCCTCTGCCTCATGTGCACCCTTGTAGCTCCAAGTGTCTGTGACTATCAGGATAGGTAACGAGGAAGAAGGGAGCTGTCAGCCATGTCAGGCCTGCCACGCGCTCTTGGCGTGGCACACAGAAGGAGAGATGCTTCGCCCTTGGAGCAAATATTAAACATAGAAAGTACCTGAGAGAAATCCATCCCTGCTGTTGTTTTCATAATTGCTGTTTAGTATAAATGGTAACTTCTTTCTTTTTAAATTGTTTAATCTGGGTGATCAGGGTGATAAGGGGTGAAGTCAAGTGGGGTACTTACTCAACACACCTGTGTGGATGCAGCGCTCATGGGCGACGGGTTTGTCCAGCACCCGCATTCAGGGAACTTGAAAGCACATTTCACATTTCAGTATTTTAAAAATTCATGATGGACCTGTGTCACTGGCAGCCTTTTTTTTTAAACAAACAGATACCAGTGTTCCTTGTATTTATTCAGTGGAATCTTGTATTTGACAAAGTAGTTATGAAGGATGTGAGCAATTTGCTTAAAAACACCTGAGAAATGCTAGGTGACTTCTTTTCTTCAGTGCTAACTAATGCTGTCAGTATCCTGTTAAGTCATTTTGAAAAGATCCAAGTTGCTTTAGAAGACAGTCCTCCCACAAAGCTTCTTCTCCCAGAATTCTACACTTCTGACCCAGTTGAGGAAGGTGAGAGATATGTGCCAGGAGTCCTGATGTAGGGCCAACCTTCTGAGCCTAGTCCACACTTGAGCTTTTCATACATGTTAGGTCTAGTATTATTAGTCAAAGGTCAGTAAATGATATAAATGTTTGTATTTTCATTTACCTATGAAGTTTGTTAGTACTTTAGAGATTGTTTAGCTCAACATTTCATTTCACAACTGGGTAAACAGAGGAACTTAAACAAATAGAGGAAGTTATTTGTTTAAGGTTGACTTTGGAACTAGGTAAAACTTGGGTATTCAGGGGCATATTTTTGGCATCCTCTCCTTTAGGCTATATGTATAAGAAAGACAGGCTTCAGTGTAGCAGAAATAGAACTGAGTATAGCATAGATATTCATATTTTGCTTGTATTTGTATTTCACACATATTTAAAGAAGTGCACCTAGTTGGTTCCCTTTGCTTTCTGAACACAACACTTGTTTTCTGCCTACTGCCCTTCTAAATTCACAGGTGATTTAACAAGGACAGAAGCCAGACTTGTAATCTACAGTTTAATGTATACCACAGTTCATGCTACAGTACCCCATTTGATCTTTGCTTTGGGTGAACTCTGGTTTTTGAGAATGCCAAAGCCACAGGCATTGGGAGTGTAGCATAGGCCTCTACTTATTAGCAAGTTTGACTAAATACTCTCAGAGTAGGTAATGTTACATACAGTGACTCAGTATGGCTTGGCCTGGATGTGCTATGTGTTCAAAGTTAGGTATTTTCACTTCTGAAAAGTCAATCTAGATGCAATTTTTTTCTGAGAGAGAGAGAGAAAAAAAGTGAGGAAGAGAAAGAGAGGCAGAGACAGAGAGACAAAGAAAAACAGTAAGAGAAGCAAGCAGGCAGATAGGCATGCAGAGAGATGGAGATAGAGAAAAGGGAGAAAGAAATTAAAAGGAAGAAGAAAAAATTAGACTTTTAATGCAAACACAGTGAATACATTACATGTTTGTGTCATACATATTCATTTTTTAAATAATGTTTAACAATTTTTTTATAAATTTAACCATGGCTCCCCAAGACTTTCTACCCTGTTGTTTCTCTTAAAACTGATGGAGTGAGAAGAGAGGTGAATCTTAATTATTCTTTTAATTAATTAACATGCAATTTTAAAAAAACAGATACATTTTGTTTCAGACCTCTTGTTAAGTAAAGATGCCAAGTGTAAAATAATACTAACTTAATTTTAAAACTGGTAAATAAGGCCAAGATGATTGGAATCCTAGGCATCACAAAGGAAGACTGGGATTAGTGCTCAAATGAAGAGCTTCACAATTTTAATTTTCCAACATAGCTCCTTAAGTAATTAATCTTTAAGACCTAAACCAACTCAAGCTGTAGCATGAAGGAAGTTGGTAGCAAATGCTCAGGAGCTTGGGGAGCTGGCTCTCAAGCCATCATTAGTCTGAGATGCACGACTGTGAGGATGTTTACACATGGGAATCAGTACGGTGTTGCAAGGTCCAGCACTTGTGCACACCTGACCTGCCAGTTTTTTTGTGTCAGTCATCATTGTGGACTGCATGTCTGCACCCCAAGAACATGCTAAACTCCTAACCCCGCTTCCATGATGTCAGAAGGTGGGACCTTTGGGTGGAAATAGCTCATGGGGATGGTGCTTTCTGATGACCTTGGTGTTGCTGAGGGAGGAAAGAATACAACGCCACTGCTCCTTTACACACACACACACACACACACACACACTGTATGTGTGTGAGCATACAACACCACTACCCCTTCACACACACACCACACACACACACACACACACACACACACACACTGTATGTGTGTGAGCATCTGTACCAGAAGACAGCTGTCTGCACACCAGGACGAGATTGCCTCATGATCCAGCCCTGCTGGCACTCCGATTGTGGGCCTTCAGATCTGTGAGGAAGAGACTCAAGTTGTGGAAGCTGCCTGTTCCTGGGCATCTTCTTTAAACAATGTTGATCCACACTGCCTATGGCATTATTTATAGTTTCAAGTGCTGTTCTTTCACTTTCTGAAGGTTTGGTATTGAAAATGAGCATGAGGCTGAGTAAATTAAGTGTTCCGTATAAATCCTGAAGTGATCCCTGCTGTTCTGGGAGGGGACACCCATTTGGGCCATTTCTTCCCCGCCTCCCCGACTTCCCAGGTCCTCCTCCCTCCCAGTGTCCCTGCCAACGTGGAGGGGTGACTCCTGCCAGGTTTGGCTCTGTGCCATACCTCAAAGCCCCCAGTGGAGGGCTGCTTGGTCATTTCCAGGTACATTGTGTCAGTACTACCTAGCTGCCAGGCCAGGTTAATCTGTCACACTGTATTGTGTGTGACTGGGATGACTCAGCTCTACTCTTTAGAAAAGTTCCGCATCATGAATAGAAATGATGTCTGTCAGGGAACACCTCACAGTAGGGAATGTGGCATCTCTTTGAATACCATGTCGGATAACTTCCCTGCTTGACTGGTTTTGTATGATATCTCTACATCATTATTATTTTTTTTTTCGTCTTTTTGAGACAGGGTCTCACTATGAGTTCAGGCGGGCCTTAAGCTCACTTTGTAGCTCAGGCTGGTCTTGAACTCACAACAATCCTCCTGCCTCAGCCTCCCGAGTGCTGGGATTACAGGCTTGCGCCACCATGCCGGCTTCTACATCATTATTAAGTATAACCTCTCAGCCTCAAACTCGCTTCTCCTCAGGAGACCCATGTCCTTGCATCCCTCATGGAAGCATTACTTTTCTTCATTAACTTGCTTTTGCTCAACACTCTACTGGGATTAGCAAAGGGTGGTGGTATTTTTCTTGTTTTCCAGTACTGGTTACTGACCCTGGTGCCATTCCACTGAGTTACATTGTCAGGTCTTTCTAATTTTATGAAGCAAGATCTCATTAAGTTGTCCATGCTAGGATGAAAGTCGTGGTCCTCGGCCTCAGCTTCCCAGAGTTCTGGGATTACAAGCATGTGCCATTGTGCCTGACTGTTTAACATCTTTCTGTTTTTGGAGCTGGGGATTGAACCTTCCACATGCTAAGTAAGCATGTTCTGTGTCACTGAGCCAAAAGCCAAACCTCAAAGATTGATTTGACATTCTCTTCCCAGATGAAGTAGTTTTCTAGAGCTGGTCATCAGTGCTGGACTTTTCTGGGTACCATGTTTAAGGGTAGAGGAGGAGATATCTGGTGTGTGTGAGACGGTCCACAGCTCTGTTGGTCGACCCTGCTACTTGGAGGCCAAAGTGAGGCTGGAAAGCTGCACTGGGTAGAAGTGAAGGATGTGGCTCTGTGAGGAGCCTGAACATCTGGCCTGGGGCTCTGCAGCTGGGACACGAGGTTAGCATTAGCATGTCCTTTCTAGGTGTTTGTGAGGCTAAATTGAATGATGTAATGCATAGAAGACAATTAGAAGAATATCATAAATATTTCTGAGGATTTTGTGAATGTTTAATAATTTGGTATATGTAAGACACGAATACATTAAACTATGGATATACTCAATAAATGGTGGCTATTGTAAAATGGACACATACACTAAGCTATAACATAATTTCAATCTCAAGTGAACAGAAGTGGGCAGTATGTGTGCATAGTTTTTTTCTTTTTTCCTAAATCTATAGCTGAAGTACTTGCATTGAAACTTCAGTTTTGTCAAGCTCATAACTTTTGTGATATTAATTAGCCTTTGCAATTCCATGCTATGAAGGTGGCCATTCTATTTTGTAAGTGCTCACAACCTCATTTCATATTAAAAGAAAAATGAACATAACATATTAAGAGAAAACATTTCTTTATAAAAGGAGACATTAAAAGCCCATTTCTTTTTAACGTCCTAAAAGAAAATAACTTGGCGACATCAATAAAATATTGGATTTTATTCTTTTTAATCTACAGAATGAAAGGGAGATAAAAACTAATTTTTCTAGTGTTACAGCGCTGCTACTGGCAGCCACATTTGGGCTTCTGTACCTAGTCATAACTGATTTTGTTTCAGACTGAGTTTATTGTGATATGGAATTGCCCTGGATTTCAAATCATAGCACAACTTAGTGAATTGTTTTGTCCTTATTCATTATAAAAATTCAATGAAAAATTTAAAGTGTAATAGAGATGTATAAGTCATGGTTGTGTCTGCTCCCTGGACAGTAGTAGGTTGAAATTCCTTTGTGAAATAATGAGGTTGTCATGAACGAAGGCCATGGCACTTCACCAGCCTCTCCCTATTTCATGGGATATGCCCACATGGCTGTTTGCCTCAGTCCTGTGTGAGCACAGCTATTTAAAATATAATTTATAAAACTCACCTATGCTGAGTTTGGATCATATACTTTTAGATATAATGGGACAGAGTGCATTACTGTATATTCCTTGCTACATAGAGTGTTAGGACACCTGTGTCATGGCTGTGATGTCATAAGAGGCTATGGGAGACTTGGTTGAGGAAGGTGAGAGAATGCGGGTCTGAGCAGAAACAAGAACTGTGTCTTACTAGATTGTCTCTATTTAATCTCAAACAGAAAAGGGTTGGTGTTTTTACTTCTCATGAAGGACCTCTTTCTATACTTTATCCTGTCCAGTTTACCAGGTGACTCAGGCTTTGACATAACATGTTTGTGGAGAGTCACTTAACTGCAAACCAGGGGGATAAGCAGCTTGACTCCTGCAGAGCTGCTGGGTGTGCAGGCCTTGCTGGAAGGTCATGAACGTCCATCCTGCAGTTTAGCAGCCCGGCTCTCACAGTCTCTGCTGTTGTTTCAGCTTGCTGTATGTACTTTTCTTGCTGACTCACATTACTGGAAGGGTGGAGGTAGCAAGTCCCTGCTAAGATTCTCATAGGAATCCAACTTCAAGTGACTCCTGCAAGGAATGATTTTTCTTGCATTTATAAGTAAAGCATGATTAAATACTTGATAGTGAAACTTACTGTGTTTTGGTATATATAGCAGGAGTGTATCACAGTTCTGGAGGCCAGGTTTTCCTTGGCTATTAAAGAGGTTATGGGTAGGTTAACTGTGATAGGAGTCCTCTGCATCCTGAAGTCAAATGTGGGAGGGTAAGATGTAGACATCCAAGGGGAAAGGAGCTGAAGGACCCCTTGGAAAGAGGCAGTTGTGAGTGGCTAAGACATGATAGCTCTTTCGGCACAACATGGCACCATGTTGTAATGAAGGAGTTGAATTGGAAGTGAGGCTCTGAATTCTAGTCCTGCCTCTGACTCTGTAGCTACAAGGGTCACATCTGGCAAGTTCTAAAACCCACTGGGCCAAAAGTGCATGACATATTCTTTCCCTTACTTGTGTGTCTTTAAACATTGTAAAAATGATGCTCAAACAATTTCTTAAAAGTGTAGACACTTAAGTCTATTGAGTAAAATGTTAACCAGTAATGGTGTTACATTTATAGATTTATTAGTTCAGAGAGGGTTGCTTTGCATTTAGAAAAATTTCCCATTCTTCTATACCTAGTGTATAAAGGTTTTCTTTTGTGACTTCAATAAAGTTTTGACTTATTAAGATTTCTTATTAATTCTATTCTTAAGTATTTTGTGACTATTTTTATAAGTAGGATTTCTTCCATTAACCAGTTTTAATTGGTTACAGCAAATTTATAGAAATGTTGTCTTCTTACTGTATGCTTATTTTGTAATTCATTAAAAATCTCTGGTAGCATTGTAAAAATTTTTCTAAGAAAGAAAATCACTGGCAAAAACTGATAATGTTATTTCTTAAAGTGTCTTTCCATTTTATTTGCCTTCTGGCAGATACAGCTTAGCATTTGATTTTTCTGGTGTGAATTGGGGAATCTTCAAATGTTTCCCATCATTAAACCAATTTTCTGTAAGCTTCCAGAAGATAAGGACACTTTCTTATGGTTGAACACCTTTCAAGAAATTGTGTGCATGCAAGCTGACTATATATTGTCCTAGGAAATATTCATTTTATAGCTTTAAAATTACTTGCACAAAATTAAACATGTATTTCTCTTCTAGTAAACATTCTTAACCCATATTTGAGATTTTTATACAGACAAGTTTGTAATTATGTTGACTTGTATTTCCTGTTTTCCGTTTCCTAGATTTATCCAAGTTTTAAAGACACTGATTTTAGTTTTATCGATAGCCTGCATATTACTTTTATTTAATTGATTTAAAATACATATAAATGGTTATCTAGCTTTTTATATTATATGTGTCATTCACATAAGTTTTAAATTTCTATATATTCTAATGTACCACTGAGGTATAGTTTTTCACTGGATTACTGCTTTGGTTAAATCTTATGAATTTTTTAAAACATTTCTATCATTATATCATTACAGTGGATCCCGAGTTGCTTTATTGATTGATTGATTGATTGATTGATTGATACTGGGAATTGAACTGACGACCTGGTAAAGGCAGGTGCAGTGAGCCTGAGTTACATCCCGGGCCCTTCTGTATTTTTTTAAATATCATTTTTGAATTTCTGTGTAGTCCAAGAGTTATTAAAATACTTTTGGATTTTTTTCTTCTTTAGTAAAATAATCTTCCTGGTATCACATAGCTTTTTTGTTACAGTTTGGACATGGAAATAGCCTGGATATTTCCTACTATGGGGTGGTTTCTTTGTGGTTTAATAGTTTTCTTTTTTCTTAGAAACATTGTACGTGCATTTGGAAAGCATGAACACTCTGCTATTCCTATTTTAATATGCTAAGTTAAACTTTTGAGGCATTTGTTATGGTCCTCCCCCTTGATTATGGATGCATCAATCTATCACGCATTCATGCTTTCAAAATATACCTTAACATTGTCATGTAAGTAAAACTTCATGAATATTTTACATTTTGCAAAGACTTAAGTTCATCATTATAAAATACCCTTTTAAAAAATAAATTTTTGCCTTGAACCATCATTTAATCTAAATGTGGGCTATCCTTTCTTTTTGTAGTTTTAACTTACGTGCCTTCTACTTTTTTATTTTCTATAGTCCATCTGTTTTTTCTTTGTGGTATACTAACATACCGTTTAATTTTACATTTTCCTACCTTAATGTAGTAGCCAGTGTAAATTTAGGAATATAATCTGTATATAAGCACAATAAAATAAGATTATATTACAGTCATTAGCATATATTGGACTTATTTTTGTCATGGTAATATTTTTATTTTTCTAGTTTTCTTTTTTATTTTTAGCCTTGTTTTTTTGTTTTTGTTTTTTTCATTTTTGTTTGGTGGAACCGGGAATTGAACTCAGGCCCTTGCACTTGCCAGTGAAGCACTTATTCCACGGAGCCACCTCCCTTGCCATATTTTTCTAGTTTTCCTATTCAGTTTTCTCCTTTTTTGACTCAATTTCTTTTGTTTTCACTTTTCCTATATTTTAAGAGATTTCTTTCTTTTATGAGTTGGGAATCATACATCTTATTTCTTGTGAAAACTACTCTCACTTTTAACACATTACATGTTTCTATGAATATCTAGAGTCCAGTAGCTTGCATGCCTTTCTTGAGTGTAATAACAAAGAATCTTCACATAGTTTAATCAGTTTGTCCTTCTACCCATCCCTTTGACCTCATAGTTGAAATCAGCATATTTCCTATGTGTTATTTTGTTTTGTTTTAGTTGCATAAATATTTATGTAGATCTACTAAGATTTCCTGCCCAAGGTACTATTCTTGGTGAGCCATGCTGTTTTTTTCGGTGGGATTTATGTGTCATTGTACCAGTACAGAAGCCTATGTCATGCTTACCAGGAGTTGGGAAGTAAACAACTTTCATAACTTTCACATTTTCAGAACTGCTGTTACTTTGCCTACCTCCTCACATGCATCTTTGGTTTTAAATATATATAATTTGAATTTTAAAGTTATTTATTTATGTACTTTTTCTGACTCGTTTTCGTCCTGACTTGCCTAGCAGTCCTTAAGTGCACTTCATTTAATCACACTGATCGTTGCATCAGACCCTTTCAACTTCATATACTTTTTGACCTTGTTCAGATATCCTGGATTTAGCTTTTTCTTGGCGTGGCTTGTGATTCAGTTTTTTTCCCTTCTCTGGTGCTAATCCATGTACTTTATCTTTTAAGGACGTTTCGAAACATCCAGTCCACTCAAAGTGTTCTTTCACATTTTACACACACACACACACACACAGACACACACACACACACACACACACACACACTTGTTTATGACATGGGGCTAGAGGAAGAGCAGAAGCATGCATTTAATTTACTGTCCTTGGTCAGCCTTCTAACACTGGACTTCATACATTTTCAGTGCACTTAAATACAGTACCTTGTAAGGAAAAGCATAATGATATTACTCTTATTTTGTAAATGAACAAAGCTGCAAAAAGGTATTTAATTTATTTATTCCTCTATTTATCAATTCATTGGTTCGATTAATATCAGTGACCTACTGTATTGTCCTTCTCTCCCCCATCTGCATCTGGGAGTCAAACCCAACCTTGTGCTTGCCAGGCAGGCACTGTGCTGCTGAGCTGTGTCACTGGTCCTTCAACTAACTGTTGCCTATCAATAGTTTCTCCATGCCATGTACACAAAATGCTGACTTTTGGAATCTCACATTGAAGGTGGAAGCAAGTGGGTCATAACAGAGACTTGAAATCATGGCTGCAAGTAGGGTGGCTTTGGACCACAGGTATGCCTGAAACATGCGGGGGTTTGGGGAAACCTAGGGGTCACAGCTGTCCCAGACAGCAGAGGAGAGGGAAGCGCTGCCTGCATCACCTTGTCTGATGTCAGCATTTAGTGGTAGGCTGCTGAGCTCCTGGCCTCAATACAGTGCCTGGCTCTTGTTTGCCACTTAGAGGAACAGCGAATGGTTGGGCAAACCAAATGTCCATGACTGGCGCTGTGGCTCTTCTTTTGCTGTAACATCTGGCCCAGGTTCCATATGGCTCAGGGCTCCGCAGGTGTGGTTTCTGTGCTTGTCTAAGCATCTGTGTGGGTAGGTGCAGTTGCCATCTCCAGCTCGTAGATGAAGAGGCCAAGGCTGCAGGATCCAGTGACTTGTCCTGTCTCACTGGTGCTCCCAAGAAAGAAGACTCTTCACAGCCCCTGGACTGTTGATGTGAATTACTTGTGCCTCTCCTTTCACTCTTCTCAGCACATTTTCTGCCTACTGAGACTAGGTACCACACTAGAGAAAATGTGACTGCCTGCCTTGTAGAAGTGATACTAAGTCACATAAAAAGGCCAGAGTAAGGGCTGGCCAAATAGCTCAGTGGATTAAAACACCTACAAGCAGGTGGAGGGGCCAGGAGTTCTGTCCCAGGGCCTGCCCATGCAGGCCCCTGCCCCAGGGCACACTGAGATAGCAATTGAAACTGGGCGTGGTGTTGTGTGCCTGCCTGTAATCCCAGCTCTTGGGAGACTTTAAACAGGTGGATCGCACTACAAGTCTGAGTTGGATCTAGTGAGACCCTGTACACTCTGTAGAACCTTCCCTAAAATACCAAAAAAAAAAAAAAAAAAAAAAGGTCACAGTAGAGAGTGAATTAAAAAAATATAGGCAACCTCAGTAATATTAAAATGCTGATCACCTGTAAGGTAAAAGTGCCTTGATTTTGTAGGTGGATTATTCATTTGGAGTCATTAGGCATTTGCTTTGAACCAGGCCAAGTAATACCACAGTGTTTCAGTTCAGTGCAAAAGTTATTAGAAAGACAACATTTTTCCCCAAACACGATTATAACATTGCAAAACACTCTCACGTTATTTATAAAAGAAATAGTTTGCACAACTCTTTAAGTATTTACATTCCTTCTCTTCCCTCTTTTGTTCCTGCTCTTCCCTGCCCTGCTCACTGCCTGACCCTGAGTAAACATTCTCAGACTTCCCACCTTTGGCCCATCTGATTCCCTCAAATGGGTGTATCTTATGCCTGTGGGTAGGGACCCTGTTACCCTGCTCCACACTCCATGGGCTCAGCGGCAAATCAATTACACTGACAGTGGTCTGAACTTTAGAGAATGCCCTTGTTGAGGAGTGTCCCATTTGGATAAAGAGGACAGGACATGTTCATGAGGCTGAGTTTTCCCAGCTTTTTAATCTAATATTGAGGTTAGACTGTGGACTGCACCACTCCTGAGGGCCTGGTCTCTTCTGCTGTTCAGTCACCTTGAAGCCTGCGCTCAGTGGTAGGAGCTTCCCTTTGATCCATTGCAGGATGCACGCAAAACTTTGATGTGCTCTTTGTGATTAAAAGCTAAAAATACACAGCTCTTTTCTCCTGCAGATTGAGGGGCTGACTTTTGAGCAGTAGCCAAGTAACCCAGTTTAGTGAGTGGCTGAAATTTGACTTCAATAAACATTAATGAATATAATTTTTTATTTTTATCTGCTTAAAAATATTCAGCTGCTGCTGTTTGCCCCCTTGTGACTTTTTTTTTTTTTACCCGAATGCCAAAATTAGAATATTTAAATATTTTAAAATTTCCTGGTGAGCACCTGTGCAGGTGTGCATGCAGTGCGGGCTCCCTAGAGAGCTCAGGCCTGCAGAGCTGCCTCCTGCCCCTGGGGCAGTGTGTGCTTCCTTGCTTGGACAGACTCCATGGGGTCCGCTGACCCTGTTCAGGAGCTTTAGCCACTAGTACCCCACTTGGAAAAGAAGCAAGCATTTTGGTGCAGGGGCCAAAGGGAGACGTGGGTAACGTGGTCCTTGAATGGCGTGCGACTTCTGATTCTTTTCCTGACCATCTGCTTGACCTTTCATCTAGTGTTGTCTGAGGACTATGTCTCTCTACTAGTTTTTAAAGGTCTGTGCTTTGCTGTCAAGGAATCTGCAACTTTTTACTCTATGTACCAAAGGCTCTCTGAGTCCTAGTCTCTCTCCTTAGATTTAAAAATGTGTAGTTTTATTAACACATCAACCTTTTTTATTATGGAAAATGCTAAATTCTTATGGAAAAGGAAAAATTCTGTAACATTTTCTGTCCTGTCTCCGTCATCCAGTTTCAGTATATTTTCCCAGGCTTTTTATATGCATCCTCTCCAGTTTGTGTTTTGAAAATATTTTAAAGTGAAGCTTATGTAGCATTTTGTTTCATCTAATACTTCAAAAGCGTATCTTGGAAGTCCCTCCTTTGCTTGACGTAGCCAGAGTCGCTGCTGAACCAAGTGATGTGTCATGCAGTCTTCTCGGGACCCTGGGACTTTCTCCATTTGTGTTGCCAATGTCTTTAGACATTTGGTGTGTTTGGACTGGACATTACATTTGATTATCAGAGCTCTTAAATCCTTTGAATATTAAATCAATGTTAATTTTCCGGCAAAATGTCCCACCTCCTGGATTTGGCTGGTTGCTTTCTCCTAGTGGTCTTTCAGCCTGTTGCTCTGCTCTACACAGTGTACATAAGCCAATAGCCAGACCTAGAGGATTCATAAGTTTTCTTTCTTTTTTCTTTTGTGGATTTACTTTTGTTCTTAGTGATCTTGTGCACATAATTTTTGCTCCACAGATATTGTGACTTCTGGTCATTCATTTTTTTTTTCCTTGGCTGGCTCAGCCCACCCTGAGAGCGTGGCTGGTGCAGCATGTAGTGCTGGGGATTGAACCACGGTCCCCTATGCCCACTGTCCCCTGTGCCTGCTTAAGCTTGCCTAAGCAGGTGCTTTAGACCACTGAGTTATCTTGCCAGCCTTGGCCATTCACTTTTGACAGTATTTAGATAGGTCATTGATTCCTTCTGCTGTTCAGATCGTCTACTACCTCAAGGATGAAGATTCCCATCCTCTGTTGCCTGTTGGTTTTAGAATTTGTTGCTGATTATTTCTTTGGAGGCTTCAAATCATCACAAGTCAAA
>PVKA01000242.1:204312-232259 GCA_004027165.1 Ctenomys sociabilis
TTTTTTTTTTTTTTTTTTTTTTTTTTTTTTTGTCTTTTTGAGACAGGGTCTCACTGTGCAGTTCAGGCTGGCCTTAAGCTCACTTTGTAGCTCAGGCTGGTCTCGAAGTCACAACAATCCTCCTGCCTCAGCCTCCCTAGTGCTGGGATTACAGGCATGCGCCACCCCGCCCGGCTTCTATATAGGATGTCTTGCAAACCTAAGTCTCTCTACCAGAAAAGGGAAGCAGTTAATGGTGTTTATTTGTTTATCTTTTCTTACATAGCCATAAGTGAAGTGCACATTATACTGCGGTTTGTCCTTGGTGCTTAGAACATATCCTAGCCCATGACAACAATGTTTACTAAATAAGTTACTGTGAGTGTTGAACATATTCTCTAGAGGTGTCATTTTCCCTCTTGTGTGCACTGGGGAGGGGGCTTCCAAAGAGTAGGCCCCAGAAGCTCGGTGAACTGTGGGAAGGGCCTTGAGTACTATTATACTTTCTCATCTCGGCCCTGCAGACAAACAAGCAGAACTTGTCTGTGTTTGTACGATGAAGGAGGATGAGAGTTAGAAGCTAGGTTTGTGTGTGTGGATGGGGGCTGGATAGAAATAAGCAAATCAATGCAAATATTGGACATGCACATTCTCAAGACCTGTGTAGGCTGTCTGTCCCTGGCTGCCCAGACAGGTTGTAGCTGTGGGCTGAAGCATTTCACCAGCACTTAGATTTGAAAGTGAAACAGCCATGGTGGAGTAAAGATCGTGTTGAGTCCTGATAGAAGTAGATCTCTGTACCACACGAGGAAACCCTGGGCGTTGAACTATTTCTTATTAAGAGTGCGCAGAGGCTTCTTCAGAATCAAGGCAAGTCAGGTTTCTGGTTAGCTCCATGGTTTGCACATCAAAACCACAAAGAACTGTTAATAGCTAACTCTGAATATGAAAATATTCTCCAGCAAATAGTACAACAGCGTCGTCACAAAACATCAAGTCCAGGATACACGCCTGTCTGTGGAAAATACGGATTTGGATAACTGGATACGTTTGACTACATTTCTAATTTCAGCAGGCTCAATGTGAATATTACAAGGGAACTTAAGTGGGCCTGTATGTTGACGGTGTCTGTAAGACTAATTACTCAGTGACTGCAGTAAGTTTCCCTTTACACTGTGCCTTGCGCATGTTAGAGGGAAAAAGGGCTTTTATAGGCCTTAGTCCTTCATTTAGAACACTGAGGTTGTAGGTATTTCAGAATTCAGCAATCATTGCATTTTAGGAAATTGACATGGCATACACAGTGCGTTTTGTGTAGCCTACTGGAGTTTGAAGAAACATCAAATAATCACATTATTATTTCTGTACCAAAACATGTACGTAATCATACTTAGTAAGTTTTAAAATAAGCAGTATGGATATCCCCATATCAGTACTGTCAGTTCAGGTCAGGTTTCAAAAATGACAAAAAGTTTTCAGAAATCCTAAGAAATCAAAGGAAGGAGAATATAGACCTTCACATAAACAAATGAGTGAACAGCAACTTTAATCCACCAAATACAAATAAATATCACTGTTAACCATTAACAGTTTTTAAACCCCTGATATAAGTGACTTCATTTATTCATATAAGATTGAAAAACTTATCCACATGGCTAAAATATTTTTCTTAGAAAAACAAATTTAGAAGGTGGGAGTGGTGGCGCAAACCTGTGCTCCCAGCACTCTGGGGAAGCTGAGCCAGGAGGGTTTCTGCCAAGCCAGGGCAATCTGTGAAGAATCTGTGTTTAAATACAAAGAAGAAAAAGACCTTTTAAATAGTAGCATCTCACTTCTAGAAATGCTGGCCCAGTTAGTCTGTTGTCTCCTAAAGCCTAACAGGCAGCAGTGGGCAGGCTTTCTCGGTAGGGGGTGTGGTCACCTGGGAGAAGCCTCAGGAGGCAGCGGCACTTCATCCTGTACTGCAGTGAGACTGCACTGCCCAGTGCCTCTGCACGAGAGACCTAGGCAAGTGCAGGAAGGAAGAAAGCTACCACAGCATGTGAAACCCGGATGTGGGACTTCTTTTATCTGTGAATTCCAACCCTGACTGTTGCTTTATTATTTACAAATCATGACATAATCCACATATGGAAAATAAAAATGAAAATTGTCAAGTAGTGCTGTCCCTTTTATATTGACCTGGAGTCTTTGGTTTGTAGTACTTTCTATAGAAAACTCCTGAATAGCTGATAAAAGCCCCTCATGGATTGCACCTAAGTTAGGTTTATGCTAAGGTGATTAGATTAATGTTTACTTTGTGTAACCAAAATTCAGTAATTACATCTAAAATGAAGATAATCTTAATTTTGCCTTTTCCTGCTATCTAAAGTTACTCTGCAGAAGTCTATAAAGTTACGTGATTTTATTTATTCATTAATTTTTATTATTGTGGAGATTGAATCCAAGACCCTTTGCATAGATAGATCCTTAGCCATAGCCTCCTCCTCCTCCTCTTTTTTTTTCTAGACATTTATTCAAATTCTAAGTCAAAGGACATGTCCTTTTAAAATTTTGCTGTAGAAGTCATTCATAAAGCTTAGGCCCGTTTATGGTTTTCTAACATAAATTGCCCAGGCTGGATTAGGACTTGGGATACTCTTGCCTTAGCCATCCAGAGAGCCAGAAGTACAGGAGTGTACTATCGTGTCCACTTGGTATGTGATTTATAGTGTGAGCCACAGAATTTGCCAAAGTTAGAAGTATTCTATAGATCATGATTTGACCGTGGATGGAGGAATCATAAAGGATGGTTAAGTATGTAGACACCTTTTCAGAAAAACGGGTTATAACCTACGGGGGCCACTTTTAAAGACATGCTTTTTTGTTCAGTGTTAACATACCATCTTATTTTATTTCTGCATTTATTTAATGAAAGTACTATAGATTTTCCTAAATTTTTGCAAAGTACTGGGTTGCTGTAAATATTTATGCATCTATCTTTTATATACTTGCTCAGTTTTATTGAAATTCTAAGTCAAAGGACTTTTGTCCTTTTACTTTTAAAATTTTACTGCAGATGCCACTCATAAAGCTTAGGCCAGATTATGTTTATCTAAGCCGTCTATGAAAGTGACCTTCTACACTGACAGTTAAAATTTTACCTCATTTTAACTTATGAAACAACATTTTTGAATTCATACATAAATTTCAAATTTCTTCTTTTTGAGTGAAATAGCTTATATTCTTCCTCAGCATGTATGTTTTCCTCATTGCTATTAAGAGCTTTTGTTTATTAAGGACATTTATGTTTCTTTCATTTTCGTTATGTTTATCGCAAAGATTTTTCTGCATGCTTTTGTGTCTTGAATAATGTTTAAAAGACGTGCAGTCAGTCATCGGTTCAATACCTTCCTCTCATTCTTCTGGAGCTAGTATCCCACCTGACAAAACATTTCTATTTTAAAATTTTTGCAGTTGATTATGTTTTTTCTTTTACACTTTCAACTCTTGTACATAAATATATCTTGCATGGAGTATAAAACATAAAACTCAGGGCTGGCCAGATACCTCAGCAGATTAAAGCACCTGCTTAGGCAGATGCAACGATCAAGGCTCAATCCCTGGCCTGCTGTGCTGGCCCAGCTCCCAGGGCACGCTGAGGTGGCCATTGAGCCTGGGTGTGCTAGTGCACACCTGTAATCTCAGTGCTTGGGAGGCTGAAAACAGCAGGAGACTCACTACAAGTCTGATTTATGTAGTGACACCCTGTCAACTCTTTACTAAATACATTTTTAAAAAAGCCCTCAGTATCCCTCCCATCTGATGCATGTAAGTGCTGAACAAAATTTTAGTATCATTTACTTAATAATTGACATTTAGTTGATTTTTTTAATGTAACCTACCTCTACTTTAAATTGACCTGTGATGCTTTCTGTTCTGATGACAGTGCCACGTTATTCTAATCTACTTTGTTTAGACTACATCTGTGTCCTCAGCTTAGTTTTCTTAACTATCTTCACACACTGTTTTTCCACGTCGACTTCAGAGCTGTTGCAACGTGTCTGCATCTACCCCCCCCCCCACACCCACTTATTTTTCTCTGTTTGAAATTTGGTTGACTTTGCTTTAAAAAAATCTGAAGCCTTAATTTCAAGTCATCAGATCAATGTTATGCAAGTCCTTTTCTGGGAAGTATTTCTGTGCAAAATTTAAAGTATTTGGTTCTTTTAAAAATTGATACACAAGTTTATTTTTGTCCTCTGCAAGTGTTTGTTCTGTAGAGTCCTTGTGTGGTTTTGTTGAACTGCTTGTAAACTAGTTCAGCAAGTTAGTACCACATGCTCAGTGTCTAAATATATTTATAATGAGGTATTATGTGAACATATAACAAAAATATACCTGTCCTATATCCTTGGAGAGAAAAGACAGTATTTATAGATACAAATGCTCCACAGTTAGTCTAAAAAAATCTCAAAAATGGCAGACTTATTTTAACTTTATAAAGCTCTCTTGTTGCTTAGTGTTTTAGTATCATCTTCCCCATAAAGATTTAAGACTGCTTATAAAGTTGTGTGCATGAATATTGGGGGAAAAATGGATTGAGTGGAGGCAGTTACTTTGCTGAGGAAAGATTTGATGAAACCTGAGTTCTGAATGGAGTTTCCAGTGTAAGATGATCAGGATTTCAAGGAAGGGACAGCGGGAACTCAAAGGTCTGATTAGATACAGAATTGTGAATGAAACTGAACCTATAAAAGCTGTCCACAGGTAGAGATTAGGGAAAAAGCTCATAGGAAGTTCTGAGGATGAGCATAAGGTGTAATTGTCAAAAATTTATGTTGTGAGATTACCAGGAACAGTATGCGACTAAAAGATGTAAGAACTTTCAGTAGAAGTGATACACTTCAATTATTCATGCATGTGCCCATATTCCTTGAATAATCTTAGGTAGATATTTCCTTTTGCTTGAGGCCACCTGATCTTTAAAAATAGGATTAATACAATTCCTCTCTGAAGGGGTTGAGAGATTAAATGAGTTAATAACAACAGCAGAGCCTAAAACATTAAATGCCAGGTAGATATTTCCTATTATTTGCATGATTGCTTTACTGAAGACATCTCCTGGCTGGAGCTGGTTGTTGCAATGTGAGGAAGTTCCCTGCATGTGCTGCAAGAGAGATTTGGTACTGGGCGAGGGAATCTGACGTCCTCTGGTGTACTGTGGGTGGAGCACTGTGGAGGTGGTATTTGATTATGGCCTCTCTGGTTGTTTGGAAATGGCTAACCTAGTGTAAAATGGGAGGAAAGGGTGGGGAGCCTCAACCTTGGTATAAGTACAGAGGGTTGATGGAGCAAAGGAAATCCTGTGTGCCATTGATTGACCTCAGGTTGTCTTGAGAGGAAGATGTAGACAGGGAGTATACATATCGTAAAAGCCTAGATTGGCTGATAATAGGCACTCCTAATGTCTTCATAGTGTAGTGCTGTGAAAAAGAAAAGAGAGTTTTGATGGGGCTGGGGAGATGGCTCAGTGGAATAAGTGCTTCCTTAGCAAATGCAAGGGCCTGAGTTCATTCCCCAGTTCCACCAAAAAAGAAAAGAGAAGTTTGAAATGTGCACAGGGAGATGAACTGGCAGGACAGTGGAATGGGATTCAATATGCCTTGTAAAATCCATAATGCTTCCATCTTAGAAAAGGGTTCATTATATTACACACAGGGCCCAAACCTGATTCACTGCTTTTTTTTTTTTTTATATATAAAGTTTTATTAGAACACAGCCTGAACTGTCTTATATCTTAACTAGTGATTTCTTCGGAAGAGTTGAGTGGTTACAGGAAAGACCACAACTGCAAGACTGAACTATTTACTTATATAGACCTTTAAGGGGATAGTGACCTCTGTTTTAAAACACTGTTTTTAACATTTAGTTTTACTTTTCTGTGAAAACAAGCATAGTTGTAAAAGTTCATACAAATCATTGTTGACATGATCTTAAGAAAGATTAGGCCATATTGTTGCCTTTCAAGAAATGTCCCAAAATTCATACTGCGGTTAAGTGCAGTTTTTAAGTTGTTGCTTGCTTATCTTCTGATCAGTAATTCTAAATAATATGGTCCCTGCTGTCTACTGAGAATTTCTTTTTTTAACCAGCTGTTTTAAGTCTTTTTTTTTTTTTCAGGTTTTTTTTTTTTTTTTTTTTTTTGTACACAGGGTCTCACTTTGCAGCCCACATTCATAGTGATCCTCCTGCTTTCTGCCTCCCTAGTGCTGGGAGCACAGGCGCGCGCCACCACGCCCAGACTCCATCGCCGGCTCAGCACATCCAAAGGCGGGGCCGGCGCGGCAAGCGGAAGCAGGGATCGAACCCTGGCTGCTGCGCTTACCTAAGCAAGCGCTTAGTCTTCTGAGCTGTACTGCCGGCCCTCAGCTGTTTTAAGTCTTAACCTGTTCTATACCGAGTTCTTCAGAGCAAGACCCCTGTTCAAAGCTCTCCACAGTCCCTGTCTTTCTTGCTGTCTTTGCTCCACTGTTCCACAAGTCTTTGAGTATTTGGTCACTGAGTCTCTTTGTCCTCCTTCCTGGTGGTGCCTGTATTTCTGCAGCTGTCCATACCCTCCAGAACCTGGCTGTTCAGTTGAATGATGAATCATTCACCTTTGACTCTTCCAGTATACTTTAAAGGACTGAAGAGGATAATTAAGGAGCAGCGGTTTTGTGGCCAAGATGTGTTACATCTTCTGCATGTTACCAATAAGACTTTAGGCTTGTATCAAGGTTGTATCAAGCATCAGGAGGTGAAAGGAGCAAAGTTAAACACAAGACTAGAATAGTGTGGGAGTTACGTGTCTGCTCAGAGAGTGGTGGAAAAGTTATCTTCATGACAGTAATGTTTGAAATCATGTAAGCATATTCCATAGTTAATTAACCAAGCCCATTGGCATTTACTGAGGGCTTGCTCCATACCAGGGCTCTCTGTGCCAGATGCCAATTGATGAAGCTCACTTTCTGCCCTTGAGGGACGCACATATCAGAAGAGAGAAATCAGATGCATAAACAGTGACTTGCATACACTGTGATAAATGCTATCACAGCTGAGTTTTTCCAATCAAGAGGAAGGAAAAGCCTAGGTGGAAGAAGAAATGAGAGAAGACAGAGGACAATAAATAATAAAAATAAAGAACAATAGTGTGAACCTCATTAAAGAAGGTTATTGAATTATTGTGGAAATCAACATTAGAGATGACCTGACAGCAGGGTGTAGAGAGAAGAATCAAAGGCAGTGGGAGTTTGTAGGCACAAAAATGAGATTTCAGCAGTTCGCGAACTCATTATTTAAAAGCCTAACCCTTCCTTGGCTTGTGAAAAGTACATATAGTACATTTATATGTTGCTTATATATAATACATGTTATCATCTCATTCAAACTTACATAAACTTATAAACTACATGATGCATTAACATATGTAAGATAGTTTACCACTTATATGGTAATATTCCCTATCACTTAGAAAGTGTAAATGCTAGGAGTTTAGATAAGCACTTCATATTATCTGATTTAATTCTCAGAATAGGTAGGCATCATTATACCAACATTTCCTCAGGGAAGAATCTAAAGTCTTACAAGGTTGGACCATCTGGTTACTGGGGTAAAGTGGCACTATTCTGTGGCCTGCCTGGCTCTCTGGAGTTGGCCCAAGTTCTTTGCAGGAAGCTATAGGTGTGAGCTCTTGATATTGTATTATGGTGTCTTGATTTGTTCTGTTTTGTTTTGTTTTTTGGTACCCAGGATCAAGCTTGATGTTGCATTGATGGTAATGGGTAATTCCAAGTAATGGTTGGAGAGTGGTGTGGGAGAGAAAAATGAAACAGGTGGAGAGAGGGAGTGTAGAACAGAGGATAAGCATAAGCATTGGTTGCAGTCAAATCTGACTAAGCCCACTTCTTGCCAGCCATGTGACATTGCTCGAGTCACCTAACCATTGTGAATGTTGCCATCTGTAGATCCAGGGCTGCAACATCTGCTCTGGAGTATGTGAAAGACCTATGCTTGGGAGACCCTTGGGTCCTAGTAGTGCTGCAACAATCACATCTACTTTCCTTGCCATTGCTCATAAAGGCACATTCTGTGTTTGTTGTTGTCTTCCTCCTCTTTGGTTACAGTTGTTACTACTGCTAACCCTTACGTGATCACTGTTAGTAGCAATAACAGCAGTGGGAATGACTAAAAGAATAGATTTATGCTAAGCAAAATAGGAGTGTAGGTAGGAATAGATCTGGTTTCATTTCCCATGTTTGGTCTCTGGTAAGTACTGTATGGAGTTAAAACATGAGTGAATACATCATTTTCCGTCTCTGTGAGCATATACACTACTATGACTTTCAAGGCACCCGTTTTTGATCAGTCAAACTTCCTAGATGTACAGAGGATGCTGGGAGTCAAGATTGAGTGCATGCAGGGCAGGAGGTTATGCATAGTTCTGGAAGGATAGTTAGGATGTATATAATTTCAGGATGATTTGAAGATTCCATTATCCATTTACTACTGCTCCAGATAGTCTTAATTTCCTCACATCATGTGGCAGGCTTGTCACCTTATTTACAGGTGCAGGTTTTATTAGGATATGTTATTTTAGTGATGTTGTAATAGAGTGCTGTAGGCTATGTAATTGGGCACCTATGTGAGGTGCTGGGTAGCCTGCATGAACTCCTCTCTCTGCCCAGGGAGGCAAATCTCATGACAGTGGTTTTTATAGATCCTTGTTCAAAGGGGCAGACATTTATAATAACCTTGAAATGGAACGTTCCCCATGCAGTATGATGGAGACTGACAAGTGACAGTTTGATATTCTTTTATTTTGCTTAAATAGCAACATGGGTAAATGTACTTCTCAGCATGTTTATAATAGCCACATGTTTATATTTATAGGGAAGTGGTGCTAATTCCCTAGTATCTTAACAGGTCATCTTTAAATTGTTCTATTTTTACTTTGGCATGAAGTTGCTGAAGATAACATTTTAAGGGAAGGAGTGGTTATACAATGTCAAGTTATTATGTATTGAATTATATATTAAATGAACTTCTTGACATGAGCAGGAGCTTCAACTGACAAGAGGATAGTTATCTTAAATTCTGTATTATTTATTAAAATTTCAATTCTTCCTTCCTTCCTTTCTTTCTTTCTTTCTTTCTTTCTTTCTTTCTTTCTTTCTTTCTTTCTTTCTTTCTTTCTTCTTGGTTGCTGATTGCTTTAATGTTTTCTTCTTAGTTCACTTTTCCAACAATGGATGTAATCCCCTTTTTAATATGTAATAGATGACCTGGGAATCCCGAATGGATTTTCAGAAGCCATAGGAAAACCTCTTCATTTTAGTGTATACAATAAATAATGTATTTTTTAAAAATTTGAAAAATAGTCAAACAGGTGAATACATACATCTCGCCAACCCTTGGGCAGCTATAATTTCCATACCAAAATGTATGAGTTTTTACTTGACTATTACTGTGTTATATATTAAGTAATAGTTGCCATGGCAACCTTTGCATCACATTGTAACATTTAAATATAAGGTGTTATGTGTCTTTTATAAGGAAAGACAATGTCTTTGAATTTTTGAATGTTTTGTGAAATGTAATTACTACTAAAGTAAATAATTTTGTCCAAGGTCAGTTCTTTGCAAATCTTTGACCAAAACTATGGAGTGCTGGTATTTATATTTTGTGGCCTCATAGGGAAAGCAGAATACATCATTTTAAAAAATGTTGCTTGATAAGTATCACATAAACATTCACTTATTACCCATAATTGGCCTTGCAAGTGGAAAAATACAGAATTGAATGATACTTGGGGTTATTATCAGTGGCTAATACAATAATACAAATAACTTATCTAACATCATATGCTATATAAGATTCTATCAGATAAAACATTTCTTATATTATATGCCTCGTTGCCTAACTGTAACTAAATTTGACCCTATGTGAGTTGAATTAACAGTAGCACTTTGCTCATGTCTGCAAAAGCAAAATTAAATGAGCCACTAAAGTAATCTTAGTAACAGTTCTAGGAAAATGACTACATAAGCTCAAATTATTGAGGTTGTCGGCCAGTGTCTTTATTAAATATGTCAAAACAAAATAGTCATTTCTTCAGACCAGCATATTGATAGACTTGAGCCTATCATCACTGTACATAAGCACTCCCATATATAACTTTTCTAAGCCTTTTTGTCACGATTTGACAGTTATTCAAATTTTTGATGAATCTTTTAAATAATAATTAATGGATCATGAAATTGGACTATGAGTTGCGAGACAGAGGAAGCAGGGTATGTGTTGGGTACTAGTTCTGCTGGACGCTTTACATATGTTGTTTTGCCTTCTCCTATGATCAATGTTTCATTAGTCTCTTACTATAGAGGAGAATATGGTCCCCAGCAGGCAAGGTAAATAACCTCTAATCACTTTGCATGTGTGGTTCCAAGCTAGGGGTCCACCTCACCCCTCAGATCTCGGAGTCTGCCCTCTGGATGTGTTTGTACTCAGCCAACTTGGTGCCAAGCATGATGAACACTACACATTGAAGGTAGACAATTAGAAGTCACCAAAAGCCCTTAAAAGAAACTCTTTGCTAAATTATCATTTAAAAATTTTTAATGTTTCCGTTTAGTGTGGTAAAATTTTTAAGTCCCCTGATGATGAAAGGTCCCTCTGCCATCTTGTTTAAGTTTCCCGATCTTTTGTTGAAACTAGGCAGAGACCTGAAATCCAAATAAAGTGTAAAGGTGTCTTCTGGACCTTTAAGGATCAGGAATAAATACTGTCCACATGCTGACCTTCAGTTTGGAGCTTTGAAGTTCAAAAGTGGACAGGTGGAAAGATTGTATACTTCATTGCCCTTTGGTGCAAGATATATTCTAGGTTGCAGAGTAAGTGCCAGCAGCAGCAAAATTATCGCCCCCTCCTGCTACTACAGTAAGTCAGCAGTGGGCCTTCTGTGGTCAGAACGGCAAATTCAGCAGCAGTTATTCAACAGGGATTTGCAGAAGCTTCCCCATGACTGCTAGGAATCTTATTCAGCAGTGTCTTTGAAAACCGATTCCATGCAGAATCGACTATGTAGAAATGACCTCATTTGTGATGAGAAGTGTTTTAAACAAATCTAAGTCGTACTTTTTCTTCCTGGATATTTTGTGTTTAACACTACAGTGTCTATTAGGTACCTGTACAAATATGTAGCATTTGTAAGTTTTAAGGTGGTTCACAATTTTATTTCCATATTAATATAAAAAAAAAAAACCCTGGCTTTATAGAGTCAGTTTGCCATACAAAGCCACTATACATCACTTAGGTTTGTGATGAAAGAATAGAATTGCAGCTGTGTGAGTACTAGAATACCCAAACATGAATTAAGCTCACAAGCTTTTGGCAATAGTTCAGAAAAGGAGCTTAATCTGGTTTCATCTGAGATTGCTTTTCTCTGTTCTACAACCCCCCAAGATATTGTGTCTGATATCGGATCACAACGTAGAGAGAGTGACGCAAAATCAGAGAAAGCTCTAAAAACCCAGGGCACATTTTTCTCCAGAGATTTTTTCCCCCTTTGCACTTATTTTCTTCCCATTCCCAAGTCCCAACTCTAAAATTCAAGGTCATTCATCTATAAAATAAATTAATTTTAAGTCCAAAAAGCCACATTCATCGTACTCTGATCTCACTCATATCTATAATTAGGGATAAATAGAATCTTCCTTTTTAGAAATGAACCACCCACCCATTACATTTAAAGAGCTGACTGAAATGAAATAATAGTTCAGAGCAAGATGATTTTAGTTTAACAAGAAAAAAAGTTGATAATTTAAGCTTCAAGCAGCTAGTTCTATTTTTGATTACCATTCAGTTATAAATCTAATTTGAGATATATACTGCTTTTCTGTTTCTCAAGTTTAATTCATGGTTTGCATTCTTGGTTGCATAAGCAAAGTTTAGTGGTTGATCAAAGATGTTAGGAAGCCTCTCTCAAAGGGAAGAAGGACAGGCTTGAGACTCTTAAGACAGTCTGAGACCCAGAGCTGATGGAATACAAACAATTTTCATTGAAACAGCAGCAGTATTGGAGTAGCTGTGCTAGAACTGGCTCTGTGCTGGAGAATGAGTTTCAGGGGCTCCAAGACATGGAGACGTGGTTCACAGTCAGTGTATTTTATTGCTGGTAGGGTATTTTAAGACTTGAAATTGTTTGTCTTTGGCTAGAATTAAGGGGAAAGACTTGTCTCATCATACCATGGACAGTTAAGCAAAATGGTAAGCCATGGCTTTAAGATTTACAGGTTGGCTTTCTGAGAGGCCGCGTCTTGGTTTCTGATGTTTCCTGGTGGATGGGGGCAGCTTACTATGGGGGCCCAGAGTAACCGCAGTGCATGAGATTGAACAATGCGACGAACCTAAAATCTTTACAATCTTATTTAAGGCACCAATGAATTTGCCCTTTTCAAGTGATTTAGCATTTAAACTTAATTTTCATTTAATGTAAATTTGTCTTCGGAATGACATGTATATGGAAATCCACATATAAGTGAAAATCATATCCATTTTTGACTATTTAATTTACCTTAAATCAAATGTCATTAACTTCTTCACATATGAAAAGTCAAGGTTTTCAGTCAGTGGAAATATTTTTCATCTTTCTCATGGCTACAGCCATGAGTATGTGACATAAGGGCCAAACAATAGTAAATGGTCATTGTTCATTCTAGAAGTGTACTCTATAATAAGAACACATATTTTTATTTTTAGTTTCCCAAGAGAGGTGATTATGCCCCCCTTAACTTTAAGGAAATGTTTATTTTTGTTGCTTTAGAAGAATGATTGTTTTGTCCAAATGAAAAAGAAAAAGGAACAAGCAGGTCTAAAAAGAAAGAAACAGGAATGTACTCTGCAGTTTTTTTTCCTTTTCTCCTTTTTTTTTTTTTTCACAGAAAGGATTAACATGAGCCACTAAGTGTGTATGTAAGTGCTATCTGGTCTTTGTACTGTGTCACTCTGCATAGCTCATGTGGCAGTATATGCAAGAGTTGAATGCATGGTTTATTTATGACTGGCCCATGAAGTGATTTTCTGTTAAATTAACAACAATAAGGTCAGCCACAGCCAGTTAGCTGCCTTCTTTTTATCATTTTATATTTTCACAGCTCTATTGTGAATGCTGCTAAAATTCAGAGTAACAAGCATGTTTGTTTTTAGGCTGACCTAAATGCATTTACTTTCTGGAGAATGAAACATTTGCCACTAAGACCAATAAGAATTAACCAATGGTTAGGCACATTAAAAAGAGAAATAGCATTTTACCATATGTGCTCAGCCCTTTCCAGGGTATTGTACTTATTTTTAGAAAAGAAAAAAGTGCAGAAATAGATTCAATGTCTATCAACACAGTATCTCTTTTATTGGTAAACAGTAAGTTACTGATAATATAATTTCTGGGGAAATGGGGTTATAATTCAGTAGTCACAAGCATGAGGCCCTGAGTTCAATACCCAGTGCTGTAAAATAATGATGATGATGATAGAAACCATTTTCAAACTCCTTTTCTCAAGTGTGTGAAGATTCCTTTGTAGATTTACTCTACTGTAAGGAGGATGTGACTTCAGAGCATTCACAGCTTTATAGATGGAAATTTCAAAGAAAATGTGGATTATGACTTAAATAAATATAGACTTTGTTAGTAAGAATTGCCAAGAGTGAAATTTCAGGTTTAGATTCTGAAATTTTTTAATGTAATTTCTGAATGTTAAAAATTATTTGATGTTCTATTTTTTGATTCCTGAATGATATTAAAAAAAAACTTTATATATAAAGAACTCTGTATTTCAGTTTGTCTTTGGGTAGCATTTTAATCTTTAGTTCAAGAGAGGTAATAATCCAACATAAGGACATCAGCTGGTAAACAATGTAGTTTTTATCAGGTATTTATGTACTAAATATAAAGACACTAGCAATGAGTTTATTCAATATGTGTTTTCAACATTAAAGTCTCATCTTTGAAGTTTCATTTTAAAGTAATGTTTATTATGTGTCCCTTGAAATAGTTGCAGGCTGGAAGCAGTGAAGGCAAGCTTGTCAGTAGCTGATTAGTCCTTTATATATTACTCATCCAACACTCACAAAAATCTCTTGCAATAGAGAGAGGTCTCTTTATGATCTTTAGCTATATGGTGGTAGAAAGGAGCGCTTTGAATTTTTGATTTTCCAGCTTATGGGTCATATTTGACCAACTGCTTTCACTAGAAGACATGCCACTTTGTTGAGCTATTTAGGAATCAAAAAGACTGTCTTAATTTAAAACAAGGACCCTTTGTTTTAGTTGGTGACTGCCTTGTGAAATTTTTCAGTTCTCAGCGGGTTAACCAGGGAACAGGGGCAGAGTCATAATTGGCCTATTTAGAGTATTTTGCATGTGAATAGTGTGTTAGTGAAGCATCCCTAAGTCTGTTGTGAGTGACATGGTGATTAGAATTTAGATTAGGGAAAACACATTCTGTACTTTATCAAGGACAGTAATTAGTTCAGTCAGTAAAAGTTGATTACAAGTAACGATAAAGTTAGGTTTTTTGGTACTTAATTTTAAAATTTCTTTATTAAACAACAAATTTGTTCTTAATATAAATGGTACTATCTACACTTGTTTTATTGCGTATCAGAATAATTAAAAGAACAGTGTGCTCAATGCAGAGTATAATCAGACGATTTATATATTATGGGTAAGTTTGTATATAGTTTTTAGAAAATGAAATACTATCATATAATCTTCCTTATGTCATCATTTTTGAAAATGTAGCGATTTGTCATGCCGTTATAAGTTAATGATATTTGTGAAAGTTTTCTATATTCAGGTAAATGTTTAATCTTCAGGGATGTGTTTTAGCTTCCGATAGTCCTTAGTTCCCGTTAGCTTCGAATGCTTACTTTTTGTGTGATTTTGAAAGTTAACACGAGGCTGTGAATTCCCTCTTGGCTCAGCTGGCGAGGCCCTCTGTGGGTGCCCGTAGGACGGAGGGCTGAGGCTGGGGAGGTACTGGTGCCCAGGCAGGTTCCCAGCACAGGGGACCGTCGACCCTCACCCCTAGTGTGCAGCCGGCGGAGTTGTGTGTGCTCCAAAAGTGAGATTCTTGTTGGCCTTGTAAAGGAAGGGCATAAATAGTTCCCAGATATGAGTCTGTGTCCAAAGCAAGAAGCATTCGTCTTACAGGAGTGCTACTTTCTGAGGAAATTAAAATGCTACTCATCTGAAAGTACAGGATTAGAAATTCACCAATTTTTGCATAGCTTCTTAGATTGCTTTTCTCCTTTTTTTCTTCTTTTTTTGGTGATTTCACTTAGCAGATGCTGTTTCCTCAATAGCATTGTTTTTTTTTTGTTTTTTTTTTTTAAAGTACTAATAATCAATTAGGGGGTGGTGAATGTAAAAAAAGTAACCTTATATGTTTATTTATGTTCTTGACCTTGCAGCAGAGTCTCCTTGGAGGAGACATGGATATGGGCAATCCAGGAACCCTTTCGCCCACCAAACCTGGCTCCCAGTACTATCAATATTCTAGCAATAACCCCCGACGGAGGCCTCTTCACAGTAGCGCCATGGGTAAGGTCTTCCTCTCTTTCAGTTCCTCATTGTTCATTAGTAGTTTTTTTTCTTTCTTTAAAAAAAATACTACCTTCTCACCCTGTGTCCACACACCCACCACAAAGTTCGCTTCAGTTTTCAGACTGGGGACACCCAATCCCTCAGAAGCCCTCTAAGAGGATATGTTAATGACTTTCACTAGCAGCAAAACTTGCTTAGCATTTGCTCATTTCTGGGGTTCTTCTGGCTCACACATAAGGAACCTTTAAAAAATTCAGAATAGTAACAAGTGAATTAGAGTGTCTTTATTTCTATTTGATTTTTTTGCTAGAATAAATGGTCGTAGTGGTAGCGGCAGTGTGCTGTGGGATGGTGGAAGTGTCTCTTCTGATCCCTGTGGTGTGCTGGTTTAATGTGTGTTAGTTGGGAAAGTGGGCATGTGGGAGCTCACAGCATCTTCATTCTCTTTCAGAGGTACAGACTAAGAAAGTTCGAAAAGTTCCTCCAGGTTTGCCATCTTCAGTAAGTGCTGCTTGTTTTGCTTTTTGTGTTATTTCCTATTAGTATGGAGGAGATGGAAGTACATGAGATTCCCTGCACACAGAGCAGCGTGTTTATCTAGAATGTGGGAGAGGTGAGGATGACCTGCACTCCCAGCCACCTGACCCACGTTGGTGTGATTAATTGCAGGGCCTGGAAGACCGGGTGATTATGTTGGTATTCTGCAGGTTAAGCTCTGAAGAGAGCCTTGAAAAGGTGCCTGAAGTTCGAGGACTTTTACCTGCACGGGCTTTCAAGAGAATGAGTATTAGTTTCATGTGTTGGTTAAATTCTTTGTCAGTATTATGATGATTTATGGATTTGCATGCGAAAGGAGATTTGTGGAGCGGATTTAGGAAAAATTTACATGAGTTTCAGCTCAGAGTGCAGGGAGAATGTCTCTATTTTCTAACGAGGTTGCTGAATGAAGGCTGCAAGGGAGCTTGCAACAGTAGCTGTTCATGTCTGTCATGCCAGGTGATGACTGAGAGAATCCAGCTGTGACCAAAGCACTCTGGGTCTTCCTATTAGCTGGAGCTGTGTTCAGGAGCTGCTGAGGTGTACTGGCCCCAGCGCAGGAAAAACTGGTTTATAGTCACCCGAAACACATGAGCTCTTAATTGGAATTCTTATGTGTGTTCCTATTTTGGATCATAGATGTTTCATTTAATTTTTTTTTTTTTTGGAACTCATCTGTTGTAATTTTTTCATTATGTAAAATAGAAATGCGATTTCCTCCTTCTTTCCTTGTTTCCTCTTTGCTTCCTTCTTTTTCTCCCTGATCTTCTTTCCATGATCTGTGTGTATAGAGTTCTAATTTTGTGGAGTGCTTGTATTTGAAAAGTGTGGTCCGATAAGTACTCATATCTCAGCATACATTCTATTTAAATTTCTGAAAATATTTTACCAATAAGTGCGGATTATTAGTTTTAGTTCATTTTTAATAAATTCAAAAAATAATGGGGTTTGTAAATGTGGTAAGATTAGATTAACCCAAACACCTGTGTATTTCACTTGATTTCAGTTCAGCTCATCCAAAAAATTATTAAATGAATATAGCAGGATAAGTCTTATCAGAAAAAAACATGAATTTAATATGCTGATTATCATAGATTCATAATATTGCTGAAGCATCACAAAATTATCCATAAATATGGAAAAGTATTGTGTCAGTGAAATTACCACTGGTGTAGAAAACAGTCATTTTTACACTGGCAGTGAGTGAGTTGTTATTCCTTGAATGTCTATTGTATTGAAATCGACTTAATATTGTCAAAGGCTTTTATAAGTATATTTAATGCTTTGACTTAGTGATAGATTTAATCTAGATGGAATCTTAACTTTCAGTAGTTTGTATGAGAACTTTAAAAGATGAAATCCTCATAACTTTACATTGAAAATATACCTGAACTTAAAAGGACAATATTAAGTACATTAAATGAACCTCTAAATGTTCTATAACAACAAAATAACTTAGTGCTCTAACAGCTACAAAAACAAGCTATTGCATCCCATTTATGCCTCATGCTAAAATTAACTTAGTTTGCTTTTTAATTGGTAAAATCATGCAAAAATACACAGTTTCTGAGGAGTACCTTGGTGTGATGTTAGATAGTAAAAGGCTGCTCAACAATTTTCTTAATTCTTTGTAAATTTTTAAGTATCTCTCTATAACTATATGCTTCCTAAACAAAATTTTACCAGTACAGTTTTTTTTTCTTTCTCTTAAGGTAATTTATGTGTTGCTGGCTTATAGTGATGTGTTCAGAAATACACGTGTGTTTTTTCTTTCTTTCTAATAAGTCAGTAATTGGAAATTTAGTTTGTATGATCTAATTTTGGGCTGTTGATGGTCAGTTTAAGATTAACTCTACAGAGTTTTCTTGGCTAGATGTTTTAATACTGTTGAAGGAATATTTTGGTAAATAGCCCTTGTTTGAAAGATAGAGTAGAGAAAGGAGGTTCAATTACAGTGGAAATTTTGTCTTTTTTTGTCCTGAATAGGAAGAATAAGGTAGTGTGAGTAATTTGAATCTCCAATCACCTATTTACATTATGCTTCAAAGTGTCTCACTTCTGTTTACGTAGGGCTTATCTGCTTATATTACTTTTTTTGTATATATTGACTGCTTATCACTTATAAGCAGTTGCTGTTATTATAAGTAATATTTTTAAATAATAATAGTTGTTTATTAATAAGGCCATGTGACTTAGCACTATACAAAATGATTTGAACTTGAGAATGTAACAGTTTTGCTCCAGGAAATCTATTTCCATATTTTAGACCTTTCCTATGCTTATTCTTTTTCAAATTCAAATAAAATTGACTATTCTCTGATAAGAAATACTTCTATGACTTACTTCACTATGTTCCGAGCATGTGTATAACAAATAGTGAAAGACTGGGGATGTTAAAGGTTTCTTTTGGAGTGAATACTACTAGATAGACATTTATATGTTTTCCACAGTACATATTTACCATAATAAATAGTAATAAATCTGTCGCTGTCTGTTATGTCAACTCTCTCTGTCCTCTTTTTTTTGAAAATGGGGCCCCTCTCTTCTATAAGACAGAAGAATTTTGCACTGTGCCATTCCATAGTCAAGTAGCATTTGTGCCACCACCGTGGGATAGAGGCTGGACCTCCTTTGGCACTGCTGGGCTGCATCTTCACCGCCTATCAGGAGAGGGATGGGATTGCCTGGCTCTGTTTTGAGAACTCCGTTGCATCTGTGGAAAGAGAAAACATAAGCCTGGCCTGACATCATGCCAGGATCCAGAATGTGTGTTTGTACTGTATACTGCATCTAGAGACCTGAAGCCACCTTACAAAATATGGCATAGAGCCGCGCAAGAACCGTGGTAGGGCCTCCTGATCAGCAGTGACAGAGGGAGTGAAGACCATCCCTCTAGAGAACAGAGGGCCAAGAATGGAGGGGTGATTTTGCCTGTTGGTTTGTTTGTTTGTTTGTTGTTTGATTAAGAAAACACTGTGGCAAAGTGACAGCTATCCAAATGTCCACAAGAGCCCCTTTATGGCTGCAGAACATTTCCGTGTTCTCTGTTCAACTTTTGGTACATTGCTCTTTTTTTTGCCACATCCCAATTTCTTGTAGTCTTTATCTTCTGATGGGACTTTAGTAATAAAGATTTGTCTTTAGTGCCAGAGTTTGTTTTACATGTCTAATCTCTTGAATCTGCATGTGAACCTCTGGCCTTCTTTCACTGCTACATCTTGGGTTTTCTGATCTTCAGCCATACTTCATCGTAAAAATAAGGCTTTCCAGTTTAATGTCCTTTCTAGCAAATTTTTTGTTTTTCTATAGCCTAATGATTATACACAAATGTGTAATCATGGATTCCTACAGAGGAAAAAAATGTACCATATTAAATTATAGTTTAGGAGAAATGATGTGTGGTCCTTACAAAAATAACATGAAAGTATTAAAGCCTACAAAGTTACAATTTTTATACTGAGTAGATCATATGATTTTAAGATAGTCTCACACAGTAAAAAAAAAAATCTGAACATTGCCTTGTGATTGTATTGTGGCCATTAATGGGTAAACACATAGGCCTTTATCTTCTTTTCAAATATGTGTTGTGTGTGTGTGTGTGTATGTGTTTCATCTTTCTATTTCAAGCATTGGTAGAGTATGTCTCTGCTTCTAATCTGCGTTGAAATGTCAGTGATAATCTCATTTTGACTGCTTTTGGATTGCTAGGACCTTGCAATTTTTTGGAAACAGGAAGTTGTGTTCCAAAGAGTTCATGCCTCTCATGTTTAGTGATATTTTCAAAAACTACACTTTTCTGTAAAGTCTATTTTGTAAATTAAATTGATTTTTTAAATTCAGGAGAATTTGGCAAACTTTTAAGTGGCCAGACATGATTTTGGACACATGAATCCTAAGAAGAACAATTTCTGCTATCATAGAGATTCTAAAATAAGATTTGTTAAACACAAGAAAATGTGAGCTGTAACTAACCCGTTAGGTGGATTGAAAATTAAAAATTCAGTGTATATTCATACCATATTTAACAGTTTGCCTAAGGAAAGAATGCTTAAATAAAATCTTTAAATCTGGATTAGGCTTGCTTTTACGAAGAGATTATTGAGTATTGGAAAAGTGGATAATGCTGACACTATTAGTTGTCCTTTGTATTTTCCATTATATTAAAGCTTCCATATAGACAGATTTCAAATATGCTGTTGAATTCATTCTTAAAGATACTTTGGGGATGAAAAAAAAGCTTTTTTTTTGTGGATCAGATATTTGAAGAAGACACAATTTAAAAGAAAAACTGTTAAATTGTTTTTACCTTATGAGGGACCCAGAAAATATGTATAATATTAAAACATGGTACTTAAATGTTCCCCATTACTTCTGGTATTTATCTTAAAGAAATCAAAGTGTTAAAATTGTAATTCAGTTTGCTTTCCATGTAAACATATTTTAACTTGAGTAATAATAATAATACAATTGCCTTTAAGATGAAATATGTTTATGAAGGTATATCTGTCATAAGTAAACTGAGTATCCACCACCTGGACCCTGTTGTGTATACAGAATTCTAGAAGTGAATAATTATGCAATAACATATAAAAAGGGGAGTATCCTCCAAGTTCTTTCCTGAAGAGGTGTTTTCCTGAAGTATAACTGTATTTACATTAAAATATTAGGATAGCTCCCAGCATTCAACTTTAGTGTGTTCATTTTCTAATGAAAGATTAAATGTGGGACTGGATATTAAAATTGGGCTTATAAATCTTAAAATTTACAGATAAAAAGACTTTAAGGCAATTAAATTATCTAAAACATGACAAAATTTTTATTCACACACTTTATACAGCGTATGTAATGACACTGGTGCATGCTTTAAAAAGTGAGAAAAGATTAATTATTAAATATTTGGTTTTTTATCCAGTTGATACTGAATTTCCTAAACCAACTAAAGTCTTAAAGTTCAGCATATATATATTTTTTTTCTTCTTTTACAAAATAACCAGTGTTATTCTCTCTATTATACTTGTAGGCTAAAGATGTTATACTTTTTATGAATTACTGGTATAGGATACAAATATAGGAGGATCTTTATATATATTCTCATTTGGGATTATTACTTAAACTGTTTTCAAAAAAGCACACAGAGGCATGCAACATACACAACACACCTATGGTTAGGTATTCCAGCCTCCCAGAAGTTCCCTAAAAGACTCCTCTGTTTCTGTCTGGAATTTTGGAATAATGAGTTCCCTCTTCTACCATCTTCCTCCTCTGGACCTTGAAACCAAAATCTAGTGTGCAGATTTTTAACTATAAAGAGTAAGGAAGAGAGCAAAACTACACCTTAACTCTAGGTGAAAGTCTAGTGTAGTTATGATGTATCCCTGGATTATCTTTACAGATGGAAAAGTTCCTTGCCTGGAACACTCGGACAAAGCACCAGCACGTCATTCCTTCCAGCAAGCCTCCCTGGCTGCCCGGGTCGGGCCTTTTTCTCCTCAGCTGGCTCTTCTAAAGCCGGCATGCTATTCCTGCTGCCACCGTGTGCTTTTATTTCTAACCATGTTTTCAAAACCATACTATCTCTAGCCAGAATTTGTCAGTACTTTTTAAGATTTCAGTAACCTACACAGTAGCCTTTAATGTAAAACTATACTTGTTTGTGGAGTAAGGAGAGAGATATTTGAGGCAGCTGTTCTTATTAACCTTATCTTTGACTCAAGAGGGCATTATGTTGTGATGTCTTTGACTTTATCTCAGTGATTTAATCACAGAAATCTGAAAAATCACTGCAAGACTCCTTTACCTAGAGAGAAAATTGTCACAGGACTTGTACATATATTTTGAAATTATAAAACCATGTACTGCAAGTGGATTATGGAATAGTATGGATGCATGCTTGATATTTGATTGAATAGCATTATTAAAACTTTTACAGGTTCGTTGAAACAATTTCATATTCTAACAGCAACATTTTCTTCCTCCCCTCCCCCTCCCCACCACTACTCTCCCCTTCCCCCTCTTTCTTTCCCCTTTTCTTCCTGTCTCCTTCTTTTCCTCTACCGCCCCTTCTCAATTTCTGGAGTTTCAACACGTGCTTTTCTGGTTTGAAGGGATTCTAAAATTTTTGTTTGAGAGTGACTAAATTAGAGTCAGAACTCTTAAGACTAAATAATATTCAGCAAAAGGGTCAATAATTCTAAAAAAAAAAAAACAAAAAAAACAGGGTATTTCTTCAAAGAAAACAAAATTATATATTCATTAGACAGGCTACCTATGGTCAGGCTGTTGACAGATACCTACTTTTTTTTCTTTTTTAAAGTAAATTGCTTTATTTTAAATTTTAAACTTGTGTCTAGCAATAGGATTTATTTGCAGCCTTGATCTCTACTGTCCCCAGTCGTGTTTGTGCATAAATGTGCTCATTTTAGAGGAGTAGAGCTTTTATAAATGTGGTACGAATTTTGTGGTTTTGCAAGCTCCATGATTTTGTCTCAGAATGCAGCAGTGAGTGGTTGTGACCCCCCCCCTCACAGCTGCCTAGGTGTAACGCTGGTCCCGAGCGCTGCTCCGCTTCCGCCGAGCACAGGCGCCCTCTGCAGAGGAACTGGGGAAGTGCACATGGCTGCGCAGCTGTGCAGGCCCTGGGCTGCGACCAGAGGCTTTCACTTCTGGGGAGATCATGTAGATTTCAGTTTTGGAAAGACTGTGAAAGGTATAATTTGAGCCTAATTTTTAAGAATTATATTTATCTAAGTGACTTAGCAGACACCGTGCTTGTCTGCCTTCTAACTCTTCATAACCGTGCTGGTAGGGTGCAGAGTTGGTCTATAAATGTTTCTTCTCTTTCAGAAGAGGTGCTGTGTGTGCATTAAGTTAAATTTGCTGTGAGTACACACTGGAACAGAGGAAGGGGCATTGTTCCACCTAGGGAAGCTCCCTTGAGAACCATCAGTAAAGAAAACGTCTTAGTGTGTTGCCATGTCGGTGGAGATGAAAGGGTATTTCCTTTGTGAAATATGGTATTAGAGAGGCTCCTGTTTTGATCCTCGTGATATGTGACAATTGGTGTTATTCCTTATACACTTTGAGAAAAACTATCACTGTCATTACTGGCTGGTGCCACTTAGGGAAGTGCTGTTTTTGAAAAATTATTTCGATGCCATCTGAGAAGGAGTACCTGACTGCCTCCAGCAGTCTCCTCCCTCCCAACCCATATCGTTCTAAATATGCCTCCTGGATTATACTTATAATAATATTGTAATGGCTTTCATTCTACCGATTGGCACACTATATCATTATATCATTAGCTGCTATGAGAAAGCTGTTCCAAGTAGTGACTGATTCTTAGCGTTAATGTTTCCAAGTAACCTTGTTCGGGGAATAGGGCTGTTTCACAGGTGCTCAGGTGTATTAGCACAGGGGACAGTAATGTTTTCTGGCTGGCTCATTATGAAATGGACTTGAAGAACAAAACAATTCAGTAATAAGTAGGATATAAAGAACTGGGGCTCTGCCTTAACAAAGTTGAATTGCTAGAAATGTTAAAAGGTGAGACCGAAATACAGTGTCTGAGGATGCACAGCAGCCCTCAGCTCGGTTCTCATGACACAGATTGAGATTTTCACAGAATGCTTGTGGCTCGGTGATTCAGACTTGTTGAGTCAGCATAAACTGCCACTAAGATGAACAGAAACTGAACCCATTCCTGTAACTATTGTGCAGTTTGAAAATATGGTTACTCAATTAAAAAGTTACAAATTCCATAATTTAGGCTTATACTTCACGAGTGAAATTTTATTCCCAAATTGTGTGGGTCTCCAGTGTATTATCTTCATATGTTTTTTCTTTTTTTTAAAGAAATATGTAAGACATTGGCACATAAAATCAATGGCTTAATTGTTGTGACTGGGCAGAAAATATGGAATTCAGCATATTAAGTAGGGGCAGATATAGTTGAAATTACAAAACTCAAATCCCAGTGAGCAATTAATTTACAAACAAGTGCTGCTTTGTTTTCTTTTTAGTAAAGTATAGTCACAACCTCGCTGTTACTCCACATATGACAATAACACATGAGAAACATCTGCATTTTGTACAGGCTTTCATTCCTTCACTCATTCCTTCACTGACGTATAGTCACAGCATATCTTCAAGTAAACTAAAGACTACACATCCCATGGAACATCAAACATAGCTTTCTCTTCAGTGTGTCTTTGTCTAAGTTGTGAACTCTCACCACTAAATGTTCGTCGAGCTTAGTGAAATTTACAGTGTGGAGTTCCTGGCATACCAATAGCTTGGACATTATAAAGATCACAAAATCTGGCCTTTTAAGGCAGTCATGCTTTTAAAAAAGAAATAGCCCACACAACATACCACTTGGACTTTTTGTCCTTTAAACTTACCACAAAAGCGCTTAGTCCCTTTACTGTCAGCACCATGCAGAAAGTAAGAAACATGTTTTGTGAACTTCTTTGTCCTTTATAAGCCAAACCCACTGCTCATGCATACTTTTAGAGTTATGTTTCTATTGAATGAGTATACTAGTATAAGTGGTATGGTAGGATGGCAGCAACAACACTGGAAATAAAGATGGCTTCATAATTTAATGCTTTGGCATTTTTTTCTCTCTCTCAGAGAGAGAGAGAGAGAGATAGACAGACAGACAGACAGACAGATAGATATCTTGTTTATTAAGATGCTACCCATGCAGCAGAACCTTACGCAGTTGTCATTCTTGGCTGAGCCCTGTTTTTAGTACTTTGCATCTATTAAATTATTTAATCCTACAGGATACCCACAAAATCAGATACTACTTGTTACTCATGGGTAGAGGTGAGAAGACATGACTGTGGGCACACATGGTATTTACTTGGCAGAGGTGGAGCTGTGACCAAGGCAGTCTGTCTGCACAGTTTCTGGGCTCTTCACTGTGATGCTGTGCATGTCCCCCCCAGCCAGGTAGCCCTCTTGGTGGAGCAGAATGCTCTCTTTGATGTGGCTGTTGTTAACTTATATGGTACTTGGCTGTCTTCAGTCAATTACAAGTAAATTATCAAAAGTTTCACTTCCCTGGAGATTGACTCTCAGAATTCCTCTAACCTCTGCCCAGTCAGATCAGATAGTAAAGCATTTCTGGATACACACAATGGGTGCTAGTAGTTAAAGCATAGGCTGTGATCGACTGCATGTAGCTAGCTTTGTTGCCTACTAGCTACATGTGATACCATCAGCATATCCTCAGATACTACAGGTGACCATCCCGGGTAATAAATTGGCCATGCGAATTTCAGCAACAAGCTGACTTCTTTTCTTTTGATACTTGAGAGAAAACTCTGATGGGGCAGTTTACTTGAGAGTAGAACAGAAACTAAGACGAGACTCTCAGTGGCGTGTAGGTCACTTGATTTTTCTAAAATTATGAAATACTGCAGATGCTTCTTGTATCTCTTCCTTCTTACATTATCATCCCTAGCTAAGCCAGAGCATGTAGTCATCCCTTTCCATTAGAAGACAGAGGGCTCTGCAGAGTTGCTGGTGGAACTGAGCTCTCCATCTTTGCTCGTGAAATGGGGCATCGGGCCGCGATGCTCAGAGCTCCTCATGATGAGAGTCCCTCTACCGGTAATTTGCTTATGCTCAAATAAGCTCTGTCTGTAGACAGGGAATATATGCTCTTCTTTTTCTTTCTTACTGTGTCATTTGTGTCCCAGTATAGACCAGAAGCCCATTCTCCTGAGTGGCTAACTTTGTGGAGGGCTGACTCTGGTTGCCCAGCAAAGCAGAGTTGGGTCTGGAGTTTGAACATCACCTGGCACAGTGAATACATGTGGACCAGGTGGGCCTACGTGACCATGTGCTTTCCTCATAAAATAAAGTGAAGTTCAATTTCTTCAGGACTATTAGAGTAAATTCAAACACTAAACAGGATATTTGTCTAGATACTTTAAGATAAAAGTCAAAGTATTGCTGGGTCAGCCTTTACCCTACTGTAATATGCCTTTCTTTTGATGTCACTATTGAAGTCATGAAAGGGTAATTTTGCTCATCGGTTATGGGAAACTTAATTTTTTAAAATAAGGTTAAGTTAGTTACTTCTTCTTGTGTTTAAAGAAGAAAACATCTGGCAAAGGTTGGGGGCAGATAGTAGCACAGTGGTGTCAACAGTCCACAGTAAATGCCTTTTGCCGGCCAATTTCAATTTGCAGAAAAACTAGGCGCCAGATTAGAGTCCTTAGCAAAAGGTCTCCTTTGGCTGGTGTGAGCCCTGGGCCTCAGTTCAGTGCCCAGAGCTGGGACTAGTGCCTTGGTTCACAGAGATGCAGTCTTTTCTCCAGGAAACCTGATAGATCCAATTCATCCACCCCTCATTTGTAGTCATTGCCACCTTGTGGATCACCAAGGATATTGGTGTTCATCAAACTTCGATCTCAGTTTGGCTTTTGATGGCAAGTGCAGGCTGACCGTGGATCACTTATACTCCTCACCAAAAGGATCCTCGTTTGTTCAGCAATACCTCACTTCTCCACTCACAGTTCATTTATGATTCTGATGAGAGTGTTTTTTCAGGAAACACACATTTCACTTTTTGACCTAGGAGCATCTGTTAGATTTTTTTTTAATACTACTTTGGCATTCTGAAAGTGTTAATGTCTTTCATATCTGTTTAATGCTATTTAGGGATATTTATGATCACCTCTTGGTTACTCAGGGTAAAGTGTGTCGCAATTTTTTTTAAACAGACAGGAAAGCATTCACATGAGGAAACAGATTGCTTTAAACATGTGCTTCCTGTGACAGTAAAAAGAACAAATTAGATTTAACACTGTGTAATGAATGCATAAATGTGTACATTTAAGCTTTTAAAAGCTTTATGTTCAGTTTTGGTCACAACAAAAAGTGAGTCACCTGTAAGGATTAAAGAGGCGTCGGGTATCCTTGGGGCCCTGTATGCCCAGCAGCTGCAGTTCCCCTGTGGTCCTGCCTCACTGGCATCAGACAGAACACTGTATGTTAATTCTAGAGAGAACTAAAACATTGCAAGGTAGAGGTAGAGGTTAAACCAGGTGAGAGTCTGCTTCTGTCTATTTAGTAAAGAAATCAATGTATGGAGAAAGGAAGGGTTTTATTGTCCTCTTCCTTCTGTCTCTGAAAATCACTGCAAAAATTCATTTTTATGAACCCCAAATAGTCCTGACTTTTAGGACAGAAAGAGAAAAGAATCTGATGTTTATTTACTTACTCACATTTACTAAAATTCAAGTGTACAAGGAAGAGGCCCCTGTGATCATAGAATTCAGTTTTGTGCTCACGGCTGCTGGCTGGCAGGGAGTGAATAGAAATCGAATCCGTCTTTTCAGTTCGACACAAGTGTTGAATGGGAGGGCACGAATCCTGTCCCCGGCAGAAGAGGCACTCCGGGCCATTCCTGTCGGAGCCTAGTGGATGGTGCTTTTCCGCCCCCTGTGCTTTCACGGTGACGATTTGTGGCATGCTCACCATCTCTCAGGCCAAAGAGGGCTGGGCAGAGGGCCTCAGGGAAGGGCATGTAGTTTGGGGACATCTGACTCTCTTACAGCACACACTGAGGTACTAATATCAAAACAGACTGCTTGTTGTCGCACGGTGGGGCAGCGCTTTTTTTGGCTGCCGTGGTCGAAATGAAATGGGCAAGCTGTAGTCCGCTTGGCATCAGAATGGACTAAGGGAAACTGGGAAATCAGAGTCAGACTGTGAATGCAAGTAACAGCCAATGGTTAACTTCCTTTTTGTGTGTCACTTGGCAGCGTTGAGAAGGATGGTGATTTTTTTTTTT
>PVKA01000243.1:0-29746 GCA_004027165.1 Ctenomys sociabilis
CCCCCCCCATTACTTTTGTAAGAAGAAGTGGTCACACTGACAGCACCAGACGCCACCAAAAGGACAGAGTTGGGTTAAAGGTCATCCAGGCCCTGTACACCAAAATGTGGCCTGGAAGAGCATACATAGGATCTGGCCAGCTGTGTACCCGGGGCCCAAGGAAGCATTGCCTTATGGGGTGCAACTAAGGGAGGTGGAGTGAGACCTCACTAAAATGGAGGCCACATCCCAGACTCTACATCCAGGGACTCTAACTCAGTAGGTCTGTGATGCTTCAGGGAATTGGAAGTCTTCTGGTCAGGGACTTTGGGTGCTTTTAGTGGAAGTATCTCATTTGGAAAATACTGTTCTGAGGAGTAATTGTTGTATAGGAGATAAATGCTTATGTGTATTCTACTCTCAAAGAGCTCGTCTAGAGTACTGACCCTCTTATTTACTGACCAGGTCTCTGTGCACTTTGCTTAACATATGTGCTTTTAGTCTCTTCCCTTGGAGTAGGATCAGTAGAAGTACCCAATTCATATGGTTGTCATGCAAATGCAATAAATTAGGATGGATAGGTGGACAGACATGATAGGACATTTGTGTCTAACAAATAGTTTAATCAAGGAAGGTCAGTAAACATTCACTCCTGTTTGAAGTAAGTATGGCATCAGTGTGGAAGAAAACAAACCTATTGATGAAATCCATTAATAAATTTTGCCCCTGGATAAGTAAAGACATTTAAATCAGTTTCCAATATAAAGTTTTTGACATATGTGAAATTTAGAAACATATATATTCTTCCCATATTCATTGTGTTTCTCCTTCATTAACTCTTGTAATTGAAACTTGGTTTGGAATACGAAGTGAAATTGGGATGACAGAGCATATAAAATTATTGTCACTACATAGTGTGAAAGTCACTCTATTTCTCTATGTAAACTTTCTTTAATAAAAGTGCAAAGTCCGTGTGCACCTTGGAAGATTTCCCACTTCTAGGACTATTCAACCATTCTGTGAAATGATGCACTCCTGCTTATTTCCATCATACTAAATTCCTGATGACCTCCCATTTCTGCCCTCTAAAAAAACTTGCTTACTCTTACAGACTAAGTGAATGCCTACTGAGAACACAGAGCTCAAAAGGCCTGCAGGCTAACGAAATAATATTTCAGATCTCACATTTCCATGTGGCAGAACAGGAATAGAGAGAAATCCTCCTAAAGCTGGTACTGACATTCCCAGACGCACAACCATTAACACATGCTAAAACAGGCTCTGTGCATTTTTCTCCAAAGAAATATAAAGCATTATTCCCTAAAGCAGCCACTAATGCTCAGCCCTCCTTAACTTAGGAGTCAGCAAAGCAGCAAGCAATGTTCTGGAACATTTCCATGGTCGTGAATGCTGCGGATAGAAAAGAAGCCAAAGTAAGACAGAATAGAAGTTTTATTCCTTTTGGGTTCTTTTGAGCTCTTAGGGGATCAGATGATATGGATGTGTGGTAGGATTAGCCCAAAATAGTCTATGCATCACTCAAGGACTTCACTGAAAGCCTGCTCATCCAGTATTCTTTATTGCTACCCAACCTAGTTTCTGCTGGTGAGGAAGGGACTTAGTCAAAAATCCAGGAGAGTGAAAGCCATGTAAATCTACTTTCCAGTAGAGCTGGCTGGCTGTTCAGTGCATTCACTGCCTGGACCAGGAGCACATGTCATGCTGAAAATCACCCCTGTGGGAGCCAATCAAGAATGTGATGTTATCCAGTATTCAGAATGTTTTCAAATGCAGTGTGGATGTTCTCTTAGCAATCCACATTAGCAAGTCAGAAAGCACTGGTAGTTCACAAGAGAGAGAAGCCACGTGTGGCAGGCCTCCATCCTTACCACCATGTTCATAGACACAGGGCTAAGTGCAAAAGGCACTTTGATTTCAACTGTGGTTTATCAACACTTACCAGAGATACAAAACAAGATTTTTAGAAAAGCACCTTGACCAATTTTCTCATGCTGGTCAGTTTTTCAGACACTAGTGCATTCATCAATCAGTATGTATGTGTGAGAAATATGGAAACTTGCCAGTAAGTACACATTAAACCAAAATTAAATACCTTACTAATCATTGTACCACAAAAGCTTACTGTAGTAACCGGTCCATAATAGGATTTCAAGTAAATCTTGAATTGAAATAGAGTAGAGCTCCACTCAACAGTAAAAGAAATCATACATCTTTGGGGAATATGGTGACTCTTACCACTTCTTTTATCTTTATGAAAATGATTTTACTCCTCTTCTAGGGCTCTAGCCCAGTATGAGAGCAGTTGCTTAGTATGGCAGAGGTCCAGAGTTTGAGTCCCAGTACATTCAAATTATTTTATTTATGAAAATAAAATCGTTTACTAAAAATTAAAACACTTCAACAAAATAAATAAGGGCCACAGAGATAGCTCAGCACCTAGGCCTCAGGTTCAACCCCCTAAACCACATGCCATGCCAGTTCTACCCCCAGGTGCACTGTATGGCCACCAATGCCAGGTGAGGTGGTACATAGCTACAATCCCAGCGCTGTGGAGGCTGAAAAGGAGGCTCACTAAGAGTGTGAGGTGCATAGTGAAACCCTGTACCAACACATAAAAAATTAGTTAAATAAAGTAATCTTTTATGTTATCAATAGATTATAAAGATTTCTATTCTCATGGTGATACAATTGCACTGATGGCTCCTCAAAATTCACTCCATTTATGTCTCTATATTTTATCACATAAGTTTGTCATCACTTCTCTGACTCAGAAGCTGGTGGTGTGACTTGCTTTAGGTAAATAAATGTTTGTTATTATGGTTTGTCACCATTTATTTGTGGCTGTTTGTTAGGCAGCATTAGCTAACTGATGGGGGACCTTGTTTAGTTCCTCTACATTTTATCCATGTACTAAATCTCCTAGATGATGGAACTGAATTTTATAGCTTAAGTCAGAAAAAATGAACATTGGCATCTCCTGTACTCAAACTACTTTCCCTCTTTAGAATTCTGCTTTTGTTTTTGCTTTTTGTTTGTGTTTGTGTTTGTTTTTTGTGGAAACAGGGATTGAACTCAGGCCACTGCACTTGCCAGGGAAGCACTTATTCCACTGAGCCATCTCCTGAGCCCCAGGAGATGGCTCTCTTAACCTCAAAATACCAATTTCATTTTCTTGAAAAAAGTACACCTTGAAGCAACTCATTGTGTCATTAACATGAAGAGGGACATTGGAATAGTCTGAATGTACTGATCAACATTGTGATACTGAGAAAGTAACCCAGAGACAGCAGCAGCATATGAGGACCAGTGTATAAGTAAGGAGGACTCCAGTCTCATGCCCAGGGAAAGTCACTCACTGCAAAAAGACCTTGCTGGAGTGAGTCTGCTGCCTTCTACTCCCTGTCCTGGGAGGATGCCTTGTTTGTCCCCTTCTTACCAAGAGCAAAGAGAGTGAAAGGGCCCTCCTCCAAAGGCCAGCCTCTGGAATTTAAGCCTCCACACTTGGGAACTGTCAGAAATAAACTTCTGTTCTTTGTAAATTACCTGCTCCCAGGAATTCTGTAGTCATGCAAATAAAAACACTTACCTTTATAACCACCGTGGAGCAGGCCTTTCCCAGGACAGCAAATTCTCACTTTTCACAAGCAATCCCTGCAGAATTAACCGCCTACAAACTGACAGGGCATCTTTGGCTGTTCTTACAAGAGCTCTCTTTTTGCGCTGACAACAACCCCTACAACATTAACGACAACAGTTTGGCATTTCAACAAATAGTTCATAAATGTCTTCTACATAGTGCTTGTGAGTATAACAGACTCTCAGTTCCTCGAAGGTATAAGCAGATTTTTTTTAATCTATTTATCCCAAGTATTGAAATGTACTTGGTAAAATAAGTATTTAATATTCCCGAAATGAATGGCTAGAGGGATATGTACATGTTCATCTCTGGAGGCATTCTGAAAATAGCCTGGCTGACTCTCATGGGTAGGGAGATATGAAAAGAGGCAAAGATCCTAGATCTTCTGCAGATGAAGCACTTTGCCAATGTAATTTGCTCCAGGCCTGCCAGTTTCAGCAAAACTCAGTTCTGTCACAACTTGCCTTTTCAGCCTGTATTTGGACAGGTTAGTGCAGCATGATGTGTACTGCTTTCAGCCATTTTTTACTAAAAGTCTAGATGTTATCAAGAGTCATAACAGTGCCTGCCTGTATAATCGGAGCAGATGGTGACTTTGTACCCACTCGGTCTTCCACTTGTTTAATAACATGTTCGATCTGTTTGTAGTCTCCACACATTCTCCGAGAATGTTCGGTCAATCATAGTGGGACACTTAAACAAGTAAGTTTAATTTTGATAGTAAATGCATGACCAAAGGGTAGGGTAGATTTTTCTTTAATGTGTAACCGCCCTTGAAGTAAACTTAGGCACTCTGTATAGAGGAGGTGAGATTTCTGCTACACCTTCAGGAATGATAAGGAGTTAAGTCACTTTGGTGGTACTCCAGGTATCATAGAACTTGTATATGAAGCAGTGAGACAAAAAGATACATTTGTTTCCCTCCTGGGGCTCATCATCTATTATGGGATGACAGCCAAAGCTTCAATTACAAAATAGCTTGTCAAGTATAAGAATAATATTAGAAAAATCCACAAACCTATTTTTAAAATGGTGAGGATAGGAAGAGTTTATTGACTCATATTAACAGATATTTTTTCCCAGATAATGGTGCAACTAAAATCCAACCAAACAGGTAATAGAAGAACCGCTGTTAATTTGCTGTTCTTGTTTGAAAATCTGTAACATATACATTATTGTGTGAATACCTTTTTCTGTTTTGTGCATCTGCTATGTGTTTTTGCTTTTGTTTTATTCTTCAAAATGAAATAAGATAAATTTTAAAAAGAAAATAATGGAAGTCACAAAGTTTCTTTTGTTAGCCAGGCATTTAGCTCAATGGAACAGCACCTGCCTGGCAGTGTGAGGTTATAAGTTCAATTCTCAGTAAGAAAAAAAAAACCTCGGTTATAAGGGAAAAATATTTATTGAAAATATTTATTGAATTATTGACCAATCCAAGCTTTAAAATGTCCTACTGACAGTGACCTAAGAGAATACAGTTATCAGAAGGCCCCTGTCTGCATCTCAGGCAGTCAGAGCTTAGCTTATAGGACAACAAAATACATTATTTCTCTATGTGTGCATTGTAGATTGAGTGGAAGGGAGCTCACAGTTGATAACTACAGTCCAACTGAAAAAAAGACACAACTGTAGGTATTTAAAAAAAAGAGGAGCTGGGATTGAGCAATGGCTCAGTAGAATAAGTGCTTGCCTGGCAAGCGCAAGGGTCTGAATTCAATCCCTGGTTCCACCAAAACAACAACAACAACAACAATAATAATAACAATAATAATGAGAAGCCATCAATGTAAGAGTTTGGTTATATTGGTAATTGAAGAGCCACAATATTCAATAGGATATTGCTAGTCTGTTCAGTGATTAGCTACAGCAGGAATCTTCCACTTCCAAAAACTTGAGTGAACAAGGTAAGTAGAGCTGCCTTTCAGAACCTGGCAACAGCTCCAGCACACCTGGTAAGAAAAGAGACTTCATTGGCAAGCTTTTCACATAGAGACCCTACTGACGCCATCTGAAGCACAGATAGACAGAGACTTCTCTGACTAAATGGAGTGCTCATTACCAAACTCTTCCTGCCAAAATAAAAATCCCTAATTTATAGTGTTTACCAACTTCCATGGTGTAATTATTTCCCTGATGGTTGATTTCCAACTACTAAGAAATAGTAACTGAGCTGAAAAAATTACCGACTATTACACAATCTTTTCTCTGCAGGTACTATGAGCTGGCTCCGGCAGTAGAGCTCCCTTGCTGAGAATCAGAGCGTGAAACAGGAGCCTGAGAAGTGCACTTACCTACTGAACAGAATAGCATAGAAAGGAACTGGGAGAAACAAAGATCAGGAAATAAGCTTTCCCAAAATGCTCATAACTTTTATCTAACTTTCTTGTACAAATGAGCCAAAGACCAATAGAAATCAATCATCTACCAGCCTCTATTAGTGCATCCAAAATAAATGAAAACCTGGGGGCTTGCTGGTTAGCTCCATTGTCTATGGTGCCTGCTTGGGCAAACTCAGTCAGGCGCAGGGGACGGTGGTTCAATCCCCAGCACCACACGCTGCACCAGACCTGCCCTTAAGGCAGCCTGAGCCAGCCAGCCAGCCAGCCAGCCAGCCAATAAATAAATAAATAAATAAATAAATAAATAAATAAATAAATAAATAAATAAATAAAATAAATGGAAACCTCCACATTTACAAGTATGTGTGTGCTACAATGAAAGTACAGGAGATAGAGAAAAGTCAGCAGATCAAAGCTGCAGTTATACCAGTCAAATTAGACAATTCAATTATGGCAGCAGCTTATTGACACCTTAATTATAAAGCTTATAATGTTCAAGCTTAATTTCACTAAAATTATAACCTGCATGGTTTTTAAAGAGGAAAATGCTTGTAGATGACTCTGTGCATAATATATAGTACAACAGAGCCAGGAAGTTCTAGCAAATAACAGGCAATGTTAATAAAACATTTATAATAATTATAGCAGCAGTGATAGAAAATTTGAAATAGTAACATATAATTCTTAATATAAACTAGGTCTACTGGTACTAATACTAATAACAATATAATAAAATAAAATAATGGTACACCTAATGCTTGTTTCCTATAAATCAGGAATCATTTGTTACTGTTCTTTGATTATTTTGTAGGTGTTTTTCTGTTGCTATTCTTTCTTTGGTTCTTGTGATTGAGTCTAAGGCCTCGCACTGTGCTCCGCCATTGAGACACACCTCCATCATGTAAGCATAATACTAAATTATATATATGATGGTCTCCAAAGATAGATTCGTAAATTCCATTGCATCCTATGTACACAGGACACTCCTCAAACCAACAATTGAATAATTTCTCACCCTCTCTTATATTTAAGATGGTCTTGCTACTTGCTCTGTTAACAGAATACAACAGAAGGGAAGCATAGCCCAAAAGATCAGATGTTCTCTTCTTGAAAGTGGTCATGTAGGAAATCGAACTATCATGGATTGAACATGGTGAAAGGAACCTCCAAGTAGCTAGGGGAGGATACCAAGGAGACCTTCAGACAAACAGACAGACAGGGCAAGAATTGTTCTGCTTGCCCCATGCAATTCTTGCTGGTGCCTCAGGTTTGTGAGGGACAACGCTGTCTTCGACACTCCAGCTGCTGTGGAACAACCACACCGCTGAACCCATCCCAGATTTAGGACTGCAAGAAATGACAAATTGCTGTTGCTTTGTGATAAATTTTTAGGGGCCAGGGAGATGGCTCAGGAGAATAAGCACTTCTCTGGCAAGCAGAAGGGTCTGAGTTCAGTACCCAGTTCTGCCAAAAACTAAATAAGTAAATAAATAAATATTTTTCCATAAAATAAAAATCAAAAATAATTTAAAATTTATCACTTATCAATTAAAACACAAAAGAATTTATACCATGGGGGACTGCCACTGTTTTAAGTCATTTATTTTGGAGGTGGCTCATTACTGACAAACAGAGTTAGAAATATGTATGTTACTATAATAATTTCATGTAGCAATCCCATGAACATTACTCTTATTATTCTCATTTCACAATGAAGAAAATTGAGGCACAGGGAAGTTAAGGTAGCAAATGACAAAGCAAAAGTATGAATCAAGCCAGGATGGCCTAAGAGTATTTGCTCTTCCTCTCTCCATACAACTTATTCTAATAAAACATCCATGTGCATGGGACAGTATTCATAAATTGCTGGCCATCACAATCTCAAATTTTCTTCTATGAAAGTAGCCAGCCTGAGAAGCTGTTCTAGACTATGCCTGCCATTCACACTATGTTCTCTGTGAGTGTTGTCATGGGAACTATGCAACTTTTTGTTCTGAATGTACGCAATGTAAAAATATCTGGGTAGGGGGCCTATTGAAAATATAAAAATAAAGTACAATATCCAGGAATGCATTACTCTAGATTCAACTGGGGATGGTCGTTTGACTGTATCAATAAAGGCTCTCTCAGAGTTAAGAGAGAACAAGAAGCAGTGATGTTTTTTTCTGACCCGTGTGACTGCAAAAGTGAAATTCCATGTTTATACCCTAGGGAAAGCATTTAATTTTATAGCTGCGAGGGCTGTTAAATGGTGATACATGTGGACTGTCATGTGCCCATAATTTATGCACAGGATGAAGGCTTTTCAAATTTAAACCAATCTCAAGTTATTCTTTCCACCAAAAACTTCAAGCATATGAAACACCATGCCACTGTCACAGACTGGCAAGAAAATACATTGAGAAAGTTGATACATAATTCCTCCCATTTCCAACTTTTTAAGGTAAAAAATGTGTGTTTTGATTGCTGTTTGTGCAGGTATTGAACATGTCCTGCTGGAGTTTACTTTAGGTTTCCTGGTGTTTGCACCATGTACATTTTACCTCCTAAAATATTTCAAAACTATACGTCAATGGGATCCTTCCTATGCTTCATTCATTTATTCAAGAGTACAAAGGCATTTTCTGTGAAGTTAAAGTAGTAATGGATTAGGATTTGACTAGGGTTCCTCTTCAAACAGTTGGAAGCTAAAAACAAGTACTACTGTTGGTTTTGTTTTTAGTAATGGTCATTTCCCCTAACCTCTCCTGGGAAGGAGAGTGAGCAACTGAGGAGATTAGTTTTGTGGAATCCTAAAGTGTTTGTCACTGGAAATGTATGGGCTTTTTGCTTGATCTTCTGCATACAATGTTCAATAAATATTTATTAATATTTTCATCTTAGAGAAACATTAGTTAGTATATATACATATAAATATATATATATATTATATATATATATAAAAGAAAAGTTAGATGTACAAACATTGCAGGATTCTGAAGTACTAGTTTGGTAAAAGTTCGTTGCTATGGTATCTGAATGCTCCATGCATGATTAACAAATATAATATTCACAAGTCCAAAACAGCAGGAGAGCTAAGTGCAAAAAAAACAAAAAAAAAAGAAAACATAGAAGCCAGAAGTAGATAATGTATTGTTATATAAGTGCAACTATTCAAAATAATCAAAACTTACATAAATATGAATTTTTCCTCTAAGTTTTTGTATTTTAAATGTAGTAGGCACAGGGTCTCACTATGAAGCTTGGACTCAAAGGATCCTCCTGTTTTCAGCCTCCCCAGAACTAGGATTACAGGCATGCGCTACTCCGCCTGGTCTCTGTGGCCAGCACAGAGACACAACATACAGTATCAAGGACAGAGCCAGGTCCTTGCTCTGGCCAGTTCAGCCCCCGCTCAGCCCCACACCCCACACCCCATCCAGGCCCTGCATGTGATGTCCCACATTCATCCTGGATCCTCACATTTGCCTAAGCAAACACTTACTCTGCTGAGCTATCTCACTGACCCTACTCTAAATTAACTCAATAAACTGAGACTAAATTTTTAGAAGAGATCATAAAGATATAGATATTGTATCTTAGAATTATGCCACTGAGCTATCTCCCCAGCCTCCTTTGGTTTCTTTTTTATTTTTTTAACTTTTTCTTTTAAATACTATTTTACTAACTTGTATTTCAAATGCCTAGAACAGTTCTTTTTGTTTGGTGTGTGTGTGTGTGTGTGTGTGTGTGTGTGTGTGTGTGCTAAAATTTGTCAGATATTATGTTTGGCAGTGTATGTTTGCTTTTTATACCCTAGGAATTCTTCAGTTCTCAATGTTCTGATGCAAAATTTTTCAGCAATTTTCTCTGAAACCCTAACTAACTAACTTTATAGTTTAGTTACTTTTCTTGAAAAACATAATACATTATTTATTTATTTAAATAAGGAAAAAAAATCACACTGTTCACCCCAGAAATTATTCTGAGATTATTTTCAAGCAATCAGAATGATATAAAGTCAATTTGTTTTGAGTCCAAATAATTCTGACACTTCTAGAACATTTAAGTCTTCAGAGAGACCGAGTTCTGACTTAGTCAATTGGTGAGTATAAAATAATTTATTAAATGTTTCATTCTAATAATTTGCTTGTGCACTTAAAGCATTAGACCAATCAAATGTATGTAATAAGAAAGAATATGTTAGAGAGTAAGACATGACTAATGTAACTATCAAATAAAATTTGTTATCCATTATAACATTTTATTTATATTTAAATTATATATAGAATATATAATAAATATACGTAATATATATTTCCATCCCTGCCCATGTATTTTTTTCTATTGTTTTATTTTTACCCATAAAGGAATTACATTTGGATGCACTTTCAATTGCTATTGGACTTATTTTGAAATTTAAATCTAAAAACATGTAAATATTATAGTCATCACTTACTGAGGTAAGCCTTTCTACCGTACAATAGCTCTCAAATCTCCACTGCAAAGAATTTCCAAATAGAATATAAAAATTCAGGTAAGATGTTTAGTTTCTTAAAGACCAAAAACTATATGATCATTTTCAACCTACCCTACATTTCTTTTTTTTTTAGGTGAGAATTTTAATGTGACTAATTCACATTCTCATTGGTTTTAGATTTTCTTGCTTTTAAAAAATGTATGTGTAATCTCTTTTAAGGAACTGTTCACAATGTCAAAGAGTAATTAAACTTCAGATACTTGTATGAGCCCATAAGATTGGAAGTCATTCTCTTAGAATTCATGAAATAGCTTCCCAGCAGGATTTCCTTATTATTCTGCAGTTAATGAACAAGTAGTGCTATAAAAATAAAAACAAAAAACTTACAATGTGTGTGCTGAAATAAGTTACAGTTAGAAGAGCCCAGAGAACTCTTTGTTAAAAATTAACTTCCAATTTGTACAGAAATCAGGAGAATCCCAGAGGCTGTGTGAAAATCCCCACAGTGCTTTCTGAGGAGAGGCTTACACAGAGCGATTATTGAATTGTTTGTGGTTACAGTGTAGTTAACCTCCCCTTGACGTGTCCTTAGGCATAACTAGAAATTTGACAGAGCAAAGATTTCAATGTTTCTCTTTGTTTCTTACCTAACATCTTTGCTTTGATACCTATGTGGTATGGGAACTACAGCTTTCTTAATAGTAGGAAAAAGAGTAATGCTAAGTACATCCAAAAACCACTTCAGTGTAAGTACCATTTAATCAGAAGAGTGTGAAACCAATGACAAAGAATTCCTTCCATAAACAGTGGAATATCAATCTTGGCACAAGTTCAGGGTCAGAGAGGTTTTTGGAAACTCCAAAATTTCAGTATTTGTTCATTATGTCTTTACCTGTAAGTGCATTCCTGATCAAAGTTTTAAAATCAAAGGTTTCTAGAAGAGAACTGAAAACAAGATAACGCTTGAAGAGATCATTTTAAGGCAAAACATATTAATTGTGGCAGAAAAAGAAACAATCTTCATATTGAGACAAAGTCACCGTGAGTCATTTGGAGATGATTACCACATCTTTCTTTTTCATATAAAGAAGTAGATAATGCTGACTTTTATTTATGTGCTTATTCATTCTAGAATTAGAATCATAAAACAACAGAATTATGCTCATGATATTTAATGATAAATTTTCCCATGCCAATTAATACATTCCTATAGTATCATTTTAATAGGCCTATAATATTCGATAATATGTTGAACATTAACCCTTGCCTTATTTTTTCTCTCATTTGGACAGTGTGGTTTTGTGTAACTTTGCATCTAATTCCTTGAATATGTTATTAATTATTTCTTTAGGGTAAATTCCTAGAAATGAAATTATTGAGTCCAGTGGGCAAGGATTTCTTTTCCTAATTTATAGATTGGTCATTAAAAGCATTACCTCCATAGACCAGTGCCCTTGATTTTAATTTTTCTAGTGATTATTCATTACCTTTGTGGCTTAATTGGAGGAACATAAAAAATTTTAATGTTTAGTTTCTCCTTAGAAAGGGCAACATGAACTGCCTTTTAAGTTACTCAAAATCTAGTTCGAGCAAGTCGGAAAGCATCACAAATAGTTCCAGCAATTAAATACAGCACATTGATATGTAAGCAGTGGTAGGTTCACATTATGAGGAGCTTTGAAATAAATCACAATTACATGGTACTGTAAATGTATCCACTAAGTGCAGGAGCACAATTAGACATCTAATTATACAGGAAAATGCAATCGCATCCTTAGTGAAAGCCCTGGCCACAAGACCTGTTCCTACTGGAGCCATTCCACTCCCAAAGCCCTGGGGCTCTTCAGGGATTTTATGGCTCTTAGGACTTTCCAGAAATCTGCCTACCTGACACCTCTCTCCTCAGTGACCAATCTATCTGATCTTCCCTGACAAAGTACCTTCATCAGTTTCCTTCTCTAAACATCCTTGGCTTCTTTCAGACCATATGTCCACACAAGTGAGTTACACATCCCATTTGTATCAGTCTAACCCTGCTACAAACATCATTTAAATCTTCCACCTAGCACAAGGCATCTAATAAAAACCCGAGAGAGGAGCAGCAAGAATCTCTGATGTCAAGGAATTCGTTCTTCAAATGATCACAGAGCAACAATATTGTTTGGCCTTAAGATATAGGAGAAATAATTCTACCTCTTCTTCATTGTTAGTTTATTTCCTGAGACACTTTTACAGAATATCAATACATAGGCAAGGAAAGAGTTTTGTATGGTAATTTCATACAGTTCGTAAGTTTTGTATCTTTCCAATTTTTATATCTAAATCTGTAACTATAAAACTTATTTACAAGATTATACCTAAAATAGGTCTTCCTTACAATTAGATACAGATAGGTAAATCAGTGATAAAGGATATAGATAGATAGATAGATAGATAGATAGATAGATAGATAGATAGATAGATGATAGATAGATCAGATCCAGTCAGATCAATAGACAGAGATGGTGGGTAAGGCAGACAGCTGGCGAGGAGTTTGCTGTCTAGCTAAATCACGGGCAGTGAGTATCTAACCAAAGCTGAGTTTGTGCATGATGTATTCTTCGATAGTAGGCAAGACTGGGCTGGCCCGAGCTTTGAATCAATAAAAAATCCTCACTTCCACTGCCGCACCCTGGGCTTTCTTAATCCAGAGCTTCTTACATATCAGTGTGTTCTGTCGCGTTTCATCCTCACACACATCTGAAAGAAAGTCTAGGAATCTCTGTCACAGGTAAGGTTGCTTGGGAAAAGGAAATTTGGTGGGCCTCAGGAAGACTAGCCCTTCGAGTCGGGCTCATAGAGGCTTTTCACATCCGGGTGCACAACTAAGTAATATTCAGCATGAGGTGGCTGAGCTTTCTAAAGTGGAAGAAAGAACAACTGTGAAGGGAGAGGCAGAAAGGGCGGGACGCCAGCTGTAGGAGGATCCTCCGGAGCTTCCAGGCAAAAAAAATGGAAGATGAGGCCCTCGATGTGGCTTCCTTTAAAACTTCCCTTTCAAACCTTCCCTTTGCACATTCTTCATGGACCATGAACGGTGCATTCGTGAGGAAACAGCTCCAGTTTACTGTCTGCTGCCTCAGAGACCAGCAGGAGACCACAAGAGAATGCAAGCTTTTCTTTGCCTTGCAGAAAGGAGGGAAGGAAGGAAGGAAAGGTAAACATCTGAGCGCTTACTCCACGTGCACGAGTCTGCTGTGCAATGAGCAACACGAGGTAGTGCTCTGCGGGTGTAGAAGTGGACTGCGGACCCGCAAGCGGCCTGGATTAGCCTTTATTTCTTTACGCACAAGTCACAGGGATTCAAATCCACACTGCTGCACCACGTGCCAAAAACGGACATGGGGAAGAATTTTACTCTCGAAAATAAATCCTAGAAGACAGGCGTCTCCAAGGTGATGCTACTACGTATAATCTACAATACTGGGAAGCATGATTTCAATGACTTAAATGGCAGTTTCTTTTCTTTTTAATTTCCCAAAGAAAACATGGCACCTTCCTTTCTCAGCATTTTCCATTAAAAAAGCGAGGTGATTATTGGCCCAAGAGTTCAGTTTCCACATCTTCCCCAATCTGGCCTCCTGGCCCATCAGCTCTGCTTCTGAGCTCTCTCCTGGAGTCTTTGGGTTCCATGGGGCACACCTTGTAAAACATGGGGCCAGATTGATCAGATTGATCTTGCTATGAACTGTAAGGTCAAACTTGCAGTGACATAGCCTTTGAGAATACAGCTGAGACCTCACGAAATTGTTTGTTTTTTATGGTACTAGGGTTTGAATTTAGGGACTTTGCATTAAGCAACATCTCTGGTCATTCATATATATATATATATATATATGTTATTACTACTGTTTTTGTTTGTTTGTTTGAGACATAATCACCAAATTACTAAATTGTCCAGGCTGGTCTCAAATACACAGCACTGCTGCCTCAGCCCCAAGAGTGCAGGGTTTGTAGGCTGGTGACACCACTCCCAGCAAAAATAACTAAGTTTCCTAATAGAACCAACCCGGCACTAAAGAGCTCATGAATCAGGCTGGTTGAGTTCAGTATTTATGATTTACATAAATAACTTCCATAATAAAATGAAAGCCAATTGTTATCAAAACTCCCAGGATCTCAATTGTTCAATGATCATCCTCTTACAGGATTGTTAAAAACCTTAGTGCTGATTCCTGTTGAGCACCTACCACAGACTATGTACCTGAGACATAGTCAGGACTCAACAAAAGTAAGGAAATTGGTAGAAATGTAGAGATAAGCAAAGGTATGCCCTTGTAATAAAGCTGTCTGTAGCATGTCTTCTACACACTTGTTCAAATTTGTCTTCACACAACCAGCTCACCAGACTTCCGAAATGGTTTTATCTTTGGATAGAAGGAAAAATAAGATACATGCATATTTTAGATATTTAACTAGAGAAAATATCTGTAGCACAGATGGCCTAGCCCCGGTGAGGGAGACATCCCCTCATTGTTTCTGACGTGTGATGTCTTACTCAGGTTAACCCACCAGGTATGACAGAAGAGGCTCACACTGCAGAGAAGTGAAAATACCTGCAAAAAAGAAGAGAAACAATCACAACATATGGCAGAAGATAATTATTATCTTTTAAGTTAACAGCAAAGCATCAAACCAGCTTCATCATTTTTTATTAAGAAATAAAGTAAATTGCCTTAGAAATGATGCAGTCGAAAACTACTTCATATTTTTAAATGCTCACACTTATAGTACTGGCTTTCCTCTCTCCAGAAAATCTATTTATTAATATTACACATTGACTCAAGAAGTAGGAGGTAGTGCTAAAAGGTCACATACAGTCATATTACTTGGGTTCAAATCCTACCTACACCCATTCTTAAGTGTCTTACTTAAACTTATTTCTGGCATTCCTCAAGGTATTTTCATCACTCTGTGCAATAGGATTCACAGTAAGACAAATAATTCCCACTTACTTTGAGAATAAGTGAGGGTGAAATATTTAGTACAGTTCCTGGAACAGACTAGTGATTCAGCAAGCACTGCACATCAGCATTGGTGCATTACTACCACTTATTGAATCACTTGTCTTACAGTGTTAAAAATACACCAGGAGTTAGCACTGTTAGGCTTACTGTCTCTTTCAGACATTTCAGTAGCTTCACTTTTATTTTTCCAAACATTACAGTTTCTTTCGGAGTACTGTCCATTTATCACTGCTTAGAAATTTGTCATAATTAGTAGCACTATGTGGACTTACGGTAGATACATGGTGAATACGCCTTGATTGATGGCTATGTACATGCATTACACTTGGGTCAATGTGAACTCATTACATTTCAACTCAACAACTTAAAATGTAACCCACTTTCCCATTTAATATCTCCATTTACTCAACTCTGGGCCACAAACACCTAATCACAGATGATACGGCTCTGCTTGAGTTTTGGCAGACACTAATGTATGCATTCTAATACAACTGACTGCCTAATTCATCTACATCGAAACCACATGTTGGGAAAATATATGTAAATTAAGTAATATAATTTAGTTAACGAAAAATTTTTTAAAAATGGACCTTCCCAGTTATTACTTACAGAATCAAAATTTAGCTTAGAGAAACAGTTCTATTGATGCTTTCATTTATGCTGTGGTTTGTTTACATTATAAATACTAAAGAAACAACATTTTCCCCCAGGGTTATTCACAGGTACAGCATTAGCCAACAAAACATGTCATTACTTGTGGTAATGTGTTCAATGTTTTTCAAAGTAATACAGACAAAAACATTTCAGTTAAAAATAAATCTGAATTCTGATGTCTGTGCAAATCCCGTTTTGCACTCACAAATTATTTACTGGCAGTACTCCCTGTAAAGTAACTTTTTGGATTCAGATTGTGTTTCAAAGGAATTATAATCTATAAATGTTTAATAAATTAAATTTTTCACTTTTCATCTCTATTCAATAGACAAAAATAGATTGTATTATTATATTCTCTAATCTTAATAAAATGGGATTATATGAAATAATATATTTCATCATATTGAGTTAGGTATAATTTACAAAATAATGGAATAAAGTTCTGGTTGGAGAAGGATTTTTCTTGCTTTTGTCACATAAAATGAGTATAATCAAATCTGTGCATCATCCCTCAAAATCCTATTTGTACCAAACCATATTCTAGTGTAAAATTACAAAAGTTAAATAGATGGAGCAAGATATAATGATGCATGCCTATAATCCAATGCCTAAAACTCTTAACAGGCTGAGGCAGGAGAATCACTAGTCTGAGCCCAGCCTGGAAAACTAAGTAATTTAGCTGCATCCCATCTCAAAATTTAAAAAAAAATAAATAAAACCAGGGTTGTAACTCAGTGAAAAGGTCCTGGGATTTACCTTTAGTACTGAAAAAAAAATGACAGAGGTGATAGGTCTATAGACAGTCTATCAGGAAGATTACAGATATGAAATAGGTGGTTGGATAGAAGAATTCAGCTAATAGAGGCACAGAGTCAGAAGTTACTTATTAATCATTTATAATAATCCACTTCTTCATATCACCTCCTCTTGAACTCTGTATCCCTAAAATTGGTTTACTAATCTGAAAACATTGAGAGTTGGTAAATACTAAGAAATACAAATATAGGTCTTTTGGATTTTTAGACTATACAGACTTTCTTCTGAACAATATTGCCCCAGGAGGGCTGAGGAGATCGCTAAGCAGCATAAGCATGTGCCTGACAAGCCTGCTTGGCAAGCACGAGGTCCCAAGTTCAATCTCTTATACCAGAAAAAAAAAATTCCCAGGAAAATCAGCCTACGTTGCTTAAAGGACAGGAAGTAGAAGTGAAACTTACACAACATCAGAAAAACAAAAACTGGAAGTTATTTTTGATAATCCAGAACTGACAATGTGACAAAGCAGCAGGCATCTTTTATTATCAGTCCAATATTGACTTTACACTTATCTACTTGATTCTGCTTATGTCCATAACCACATTAAAAATAGAAATGAAATGGCATGTCCTGTTTGGACCTGGGACAGGTCAAGTCCTAATCCCTGTAGGATAGACTGGCGAGAGAGAGGAGCACTGAGGAAGGACTCAGCAAAGGTTGAGGCTCAGCTGAGGTGTCCCTGTGCCTGTGACCTCAGGGCTCCCCCCGCCACCCCCCGTGAATGGCGTGCGAGCGTGGGCACTGGGCAGCAGCAGTCACGTTGTCAGCCCAAGTCATGGGGCGGGAGATGGAAGCCACATGGTGAGCCTGTTAATGCCTCTTCAATACCAGTATTTAAAAAATCATCGCTCTTCATAAGGAAAGAGAAATCTACCAAGAAATTGCTTGAGGACTGTAAGTGTACTCTACTCCCAGTGCTCAGAATGGTAACAGCTCAGAAAGACTTCTTTGAGAGATTAACATTAAGCACATTTTAGATTAAAATCCATGTAAAATGTGGCATGAGCTGTTATCACAGAGCCAAAAAGATTTCCCCAGAAATAACTTATTTTCTCTGTAACTGAAAATTTTAATTGTATAGGTCAGTTTTGGTTACCGAAAACATAATCCACTTTTGCTTATTTGAGTAACAAAAAGGTTTATTGCAGCATCAAACAGCTTAGAGAATTGTTAAGATGGCTAAAGAAAACATTTTAAATTGAGCTTTCAGAAGCGACTCCAGGACTCCTTCAAATCTGTGGGCCTCTTAGACAGCCAGTGACTCTCCACTGATCAGGAAGCTGCAGACCCAAAACCTCAGTGTCACAGCCATCATCCTTATATAATCATTCATGGTCAGAAAGCCATCACCAGTGCTGCCAGCTGCAGAGTGAGCCAGGGGAAGTACTCTGGGGAGATGTGTGGACCAACTGTGCCACGTCAGCAGAGAGTCTCGGATAGAAAAAGACATGCTCAGCAGGAATGAGGGCCAACCTGCCTCATGCACCGGGCGTGGCTCCAGGGACCGCAGCACCTAGGGCAGCAGTCCCCACCCCAGTGCTGGTTGTGGCCTGTTGGGAAAAAGAACTGCACCGCAGGAGGCGAGCAGGAGAGTGACTGAAGCCACTTGTGGACCTGTAGCCACCCCGTCAGCTACGTTACCACGTGAGCTGTCCCTTTTGACCAGCATAGAATTCTCAGAGGAACTCAAAACCCTCCCGAGCTGCTCCTGCAGGGGATCTGGTAGTGCATTCATTACCTGAATCTGATGTAATAACAAGAGAAAGTGCACAATATCAGAGCAGCAAAAGGAACGTACACAATCAATGCAATATGCTCGAAAATCCAGAATCTTCCCCATCCGTACACACACACACACACACACACACACACACACACACACACACACACACACTTTCTGTGGAATAATGGCCATCCATGAGCTCTGTCTTCGTTACCAAAAAAAAAAAAAAAAAAACTCTGGACCTTTGATCTACAGGTCAAAGTTTATACAGGAACCCCCCCTCAGGGCTGTGGCAGAGCCCACACACAAGTGCATACCTCAGTTTTGAGAGGGAGCCTCTTTTAAGTCCTCCACAGTTTTTGCTCCTGGATGATGTGCTTTGGAGGGAATGCTGTTTCTCTCAGCAAGTCCACTTGAAGGAGGGCAGGATGCACGGAGTTCAAGCTCCTGCTGACCTGTGCAGTATCACCTCAGCCTCAGACTTCAAGTGCTGCTGCTGGGGGTGATTCCACGTGGGCTTGGGCTCCCTGGACTTGAAAGCTCTCCACCTCAGGTAGGTGCTGCCCCACTCAAACCCAAGACCGCCTCCAAAGCTGTGGGAGGCTCTGTGTGCCCACAGAGCAGCCTGATGCAGGAGTAGAGGATCACTGGGGGCAAATCTTCTACTGAGAAGGGGAGGGCGCTGGTGGAGATCCAGCTGGCGGCTCCTCGAGTGATCTGACAGGCAGCAGGTTTCCTTCCTCCCTGTGCTCTTCCTTTCCCCTCCATTTCTGTCCACAGGAGACCGAAGCATTCATGTTTATAAGATCACTTGCACTTGCCAGTCAAGCGCTTATTCCACTGAGCCATCTCCCCGGCCCCCTTTTTTTTTAATACTACTTCCTTACGATATTTTATTATTGCTCAGAGCATATGAAGTATAATTCAGGGAAACACAAATTTACAGTAGGACCTACATGATATTTCTCTCATTTATAAGTTAGATAACATGATTTACATATGTTGTACTTATAATCCTTTCATTCACGCATAAAAGAAATACAGTACTATACTCATGATGAGTCCACCTGTGCTTAAATGCTGACTTAACTTCATAACCTTATGTTGTGTTTTTCCTTCTACAGTCTCCTTATCTATAAAATGGGGATTAAAATCAATAATGGTCACAAAGGGTTATAAGAACTTAATGATAAAACAAAAGCCCTTGGTACTGCAGCATATAAGTCATTGATTTTCATTGTTGTTATTATTGCTTCTATGCAAAGTATCTGAAACGGTTTTGAATGGCACTTCTTTTAGGAATTCCAGTAGCTTCCAAGTGTCACTCAAGACTCATAAATTTCTTGCAGATTATTATTACTCATATTGACCAGAGCTCAGGTCTTGGAATGAATGATTTAGTTTATAGTTACATGTAAGTACTACTTTCACCTAAAACATATTTTAACAAGTACAGTTTCATAGCTTAAATTGCATTGTTCTTAGGTACAAAATTACTTGTGAGGGCCAATAAACTCTAATAAAATAAAAATGAAATTTGACCAGCTCAAAATATTTGATGATTTGAAATAAGTTACCTAACATCTCAGATGATACTAATAAGATTTACTATTTCTGGGAAGAGTGAAAAAGATAAAATGTGAATATGTACCAACTACCCATGATGAATCTGCTTATTATGCATTACAAATACATGCTAATATACAGAAGATTCAGAGAAAAGTGCATTCTTTTATGTATTGGACTTCTATGTTGACATTTTTTATTAATTTTATTGAGAAACAAATAATGAGATAGTTTCAAACCCAAATAATAGGACAGTTTCAATAATTAATACACTGCATATTGTAATAGTATTTGGACTAATAGTACTAATAGTTTCTCTCTATTTTTATATGAAGAGACACAAGTAAAAATCTGGTTAGATGTGTGTAATATAAGAAAGTGAGTAATCATTTTTAAATGTGTGAATCTTGTTACTAGTGCTACACATTACCAACCTCTATTTATGTCTCAATTTTACCATCTACAAAGAGAATTTAATGTAAGAAAATACCTGATGTCCTTTGCTAGATCACAACAGAATCTAAGCAGCAATGCATTTGTTAAACTGCCCAGCAAAATTTAGGTGTTACATAATTAGGATTTTATTTATCATCATTTTCCTTTCCATTCATTACACTCATCATTCCACTGAGCCATCTCAAGTGATCTGTGACAGGCAGCAGGTTTCCTTCCTCCCTGCACTCTTCCTTTCCCCTCAGTTTCTATCCATAGGATAGAAAGTGTTCACGTTTGTAAGATCACCCACGGAAGGCCCGCCGTGATGTCAGATTACTCAGAAGGATCCTCAAAGCACCGATGCTGAGCTCAGTTTCTCAGTCTGCTCAGATTCACAGACTCTGAACTCTGCTCTCATCCTGTGAGACTGAAATATTCTGTTTCTCCTAGCACACTGTGTCCTCTGTTACTTCTGTGCTCAGGTATGCTTACTCCTAAGTGAATGTATTTGTGACATACTGACAACTGAATCTAATCTGCCATAGTGATTTCTAATTTTTCCTTCTGCTTTTCTGTAACACTATTAGAATTGCAATTTAATTGCAATTGTATTTGCTGACTGTAAGCTTTGTTTTCCATCATGCATGGAAAGGCTCATTTGTTTTCTTTTTATAATTTTATTGAGAAACAAATATCAATGAGACAGTTTCACAACTGATTGCTGGCACATTTTCAAGAATTAATACATTGTATATTGTCATCATAGTGCTTATTCATTGTACAAGATGCAGACATGATATCCTGTCTCAAACACTAGTATAATAAACCTCTCTATTCATTAAATTAAGAGAATGGAGCTGTACATATCTTTCCTAACTATTTTGAGTATACAGATACAAAAGGGTCGTTTATTTCTATCTCATTTTTCTGGTTAGTTTTGTCAGAGATGGGTATTCCAATGTCATTTAAATATTGCACGTGCTTGAATTCAGCAGAATCTCCCAATATAGTCCAGTAGTCCATAATAGTAGTGGATTTTCTGTAAAACTGGCAAAGACCCAAGTTGTTGACTTGAGCTTTTTACAGCTCAGCCTATTAATATGGTTTTACTTCTTATACTTCATCTTCACACTTTTCCACTGGATGGTTAAGACCAAGATAAAGCAAGACCTATATAACAAGCAATGTAACTTTTGTATCTGATAAGGTCAGTCAAATCCCCTCAGGATTTAACCTGAAACCCTATATCACAGTTTGTAGGGTCACACATGTGGATGAGTCACAGCCATTGCTTGACCAATTTGCTCTGTGTGAAAGTCTGATAGAATGTTTTCTCTCCATGTGACTCTCCTTGGGCACACCCTACATCATCGATCACATTCCTCTGTGGCCCCATAATCTCCTTGATCAGAAAATTTGGAACACAACTGAGTTACATAATGTTACAGTATAGGTTCTCCTATGTCCTGCACCCTCACTGACTTTGAAAGGCTAGGGCCAAAATGTAGGCTGCCCTTGCAGCCCTTTTTTTCTCTAATTTTTGGTCTGCAAACTTAAGTTGTTAACTCTCTAGAAGAGAAACTTATTATTACCCTGCAATGTATGCAGTTGGGTTTCACGTATCTGTCTGAATATCATACATCTTGGCATAACATGGAACACGTATTTTCCATCAAGTATTGATATGTTGAATTTTAAGCCCCTGAAGAATAAGAAGACAAAAATTAAAAGAATAAAAAAAATTGAAAAATATAAATAAATAATTACATAATTTTACACAGGAAAAAAATTTTACACAGAAAGTAAGAAATCTAGTCATATACAGCATTGTAGCAGGACTGTCCTGTGACTTTTTCCCTGTCTCTTGTTTTCATTTATTGCCTTTTTTTTTAAACATATATTTACTTGAGAGACAGCATGGCAGTAACTGGTATGTCATGCTAAGCAGTGTACATTTAGAAGACCAGAATGGCAGGCATTCCAAGCAGGACCCTATCATTGCACATTGCCATCTTTAGTGCAGCCGCTTAGTTCAGATATCACCATATCTGTGAACTAAGTTAGTGAGGGTGAGAATTCTACCAATTAACTGCTAGTTTCAAAAACATGCTGAAGATTCCCAGGATGCTTGCCTTACCCGTCTTGTGAGTATGAATGCATAGCTTTGCCCCTGTCGTGTTTCCCAGAGAAGGGCTCAGTTGGTACTTCCTTCTCTTAGTACAGTGCCACATGACAGGCATACCTAGCTAGGCATTACACACGTGATGTTATAAGAGTCTCCAGTTATTTGATGCTGTCTACTTTCTAGACCAAAATTCAATTTTTTAAGTAAGTTTGTCTCAGTGCGATTCGTTATCCATCAAAACTGAGAGGATGTTAGACCCATTCACAGTTCTTCCCTCTCACATTAAGCCTTAGAGAAGAGCTTGCAGAACAACTGACATGACCAGTAAGTGTTTCCTAAGATTTGTGGAGATGAACCTACCCAAAGCACACTAGAGAAAACCAAAATGCAAGAAGCTGGGCTATGGAACTGGGCAGCAACAGCAATGGGTATTGCTGTTCTTGCAGGCCTACCAAAAGGTGTCTGTCATAGAATTGTTTTTCCAACCCCAGAGTACTTTCAAGTATGGTAACGTGCAGAAGTAACCAGGGATTTATGAGCTGATGAACCAAAATCTTCCCATCTCTAGCATCTCCTTCCTACTCATGGCCACCCCGGGGTCCAGGAAAAACAAAACACATAGTGGTAGCCTAGTGATGAGAAGGTGGAAGAGCAAAGACAAAAACTAAAACAGACCACAGTAGAATCTCTTTCCAAAGCACTCCAGGTTCCAGGCTGAAGCAGAACCTAGCTAAGGAAACATGCATGTCTTACTAAGCTCAAAGGTCTAGTTTTACATGAAGTGGAAAACAGTAATTACACCAGACTTTTTGTGATTGCAAATGGTAGGAAAATTCTTAATATGCAAAAGTGACCAGAATAGTCACAGATCATTCAAGAAATTTCCTTCAAGGAATGAAAAAGAATAAGACAAAAAGAAGGGTGAAACAGTCAGCTGATGGAAGCAAAGTTATTTTCTATGAAGTTTCAATATATAGACATATATTCTTTCCCTATGAGGTTTACTTTTGAATGAGAAAAGGAACATAAACAGTCTATTTTCAATATTCATGTTTAACAATTTATTATTGAATGGAGGTAATGCATAGGATTATAAACAACAATCTGCTTTCTCTTTGTGCTTTACATTTTATATAAAAACTAAATGAATTTTTCTATGTCATAAAAATAAAATGGAGCTTTATATTTTGCTACATTACTGACACTAAAAATTTGCAAAGCATTAAAATTTTTGCTTCTAGGCAAAATCAACAACTTGGCTATCTAACTTTTGTCAAATTTACTATCCAAGGTGCACCGTATAGATCTAGAAGACTATTCCAGCCTTCATTAAAGTTTTAAACAATTACAAAATAGCAATAACCACCACACGTCTTAAATATTTTATGTAACATCTTTAATCACCTCTTTATAATTTACAGTATTGATTGTAAAATCATTATAGATGTTCATCAATAATTAACATATAATATTATATTGTTATAAATATATATTATAGATACATTTAAATTCTTTGCTTGCAACATGAATAATAGATGTTATTTTATGACGGCTGCTCCACACAGTACAATTTTATGGTAAATTTATGTTTCACACTTAGTTTTGCAGGCCTGATTATTGCTACCTCCATGATTTAATATTGTGATTGTAAAACAACTTATCCTTGATACGCGTTAAGACTATGGTGCACATATCCTAGCTTCCCTTTCGGATACATGCATGGCGGGGTTTTATTTCTCTGCCAAGCATAAGAGTAAGTATAGTGGTATGGCTTTGCTTTGGCTAAAGAAATATGAGTGAAATTCATATATAAAGTTTATATAAAACTTCCACACATCCTTTTCCCCTGGAAGCTTGCGTCACAATGCACCCAGGCCTAATGAGACAGCCATCAATGTACATCATGCACCATCACTGAGCAGCAAGTGTCCTCATGCCCAGACACAGCCGTTGGGACATTGTTTATTACTGCAGTGTAGTCTAGATCAAGAAGGGGCAAAGATTTCACCTGAAGGCCAGATCACAAGTATTTTTGCCTACATGGGTCAAAAGATCTCAATGGAGATTACTCAAACTTTCAATTATATGTGAAAGTGATATGGAGTGTTACAGGAGTAGGCATGACAGTGTTCCAATAAAGCTTTATTTACAAAACTTTCAATGTTGATAAAAAAAAAAAAAGGTTTTGTGTATGAGGCCCTGGTGTGTCACTTCCTGGGATGACCTATCTTGACTAATAGTCCTACAATGGAGTAGCAGAAAATATATGAGGTAAAAACCAGATCCCATGCCTTGATCAATTACACTAATGTCTTATGTTTTATAATTTAACCTAATCCTTCCAAAGCACATTGGAGATTTTTTATGGCTTTCATTTTCCATATATTTTCCAAATAGAATTATGACTATGTTTAAATGAAATTAAAAGTAAACATGTTTCCACATCTTATGATGAAATATTCAAGCGTGTCTCCCTGGTCCTAGGTAAGGTCTAGGCATTAGTGTTTTATGTCTAATTATACAATTTTAGAAAAGTGAACTATTGCAATATGGCTGTCACTAAATGTGATTGGATAGAGTGACAAATACTTGCTTAAGCAGAATCAGCAAAAAATACTCTCAGCTGGAGAAGTAATCTTTTTCTTAAAACTCTGTGCTGTGACATAAAGGAAAAGGTGGCTAATGATATCAAGGGCATATTCATCCTATTTTCCTAGACACCACTGCAGACAGCTTGAAGAAAGAACTGAGTCCTATAAAAATAAAACAAAGCAAAACAGAAAAATTTTATTTGTGTGAATATTTCTTTACATATCAGTGGCCAAATTAAGTAAGGGGCTCAGGGCAATTTTAAGATTCCTGCAGACATGAACTGTTGTGTATATTAGGACCTAAACATAGAAGCATACATATGTACATGTTCACACCTAACTGTTGTGTTCACAGGTATTCAGAGTGAAATAGTTAAAAAAAAACTACTTTTAAAATCATAGCTTCTCTCCAAGGGAACTATGGCACAAATTTCGCGACTTACGATAATTTATATCTTGAAACCAGGTATGGTAGCACATGCCTGTAATCCCAGTGCTGGGGAAGCTAAGACAGGAGGATCACTATGAGCATGAGTTGTACCAAATAAATGAATGATTAAAATAATAATAATAATAATTTATATTTTAATAAAATGTATTTATATCCCTAATTCATTTTGTCTGAATAAACTATCAATGGAAATTTACAGTAAATAAAGTAAAAAAATTAAATGTATATGTAGTGTACAGTATTAATGTAATATAAATTTGCATATTTCAATGGGCATACTACTTGTTAGCTGCTATCTAATAAATCTATAAAGATGTAATTATCTTTCATTCTATAAAATTTAATGATTGAAGTTTTGATGAGACACTAAATAAATTTTTGTAATTGTTTTTATCTAAAACTCTTATCCTTGGCATTATTAGTACAGAAAATATTCATTCTTCTTTCAGTGTTGATTAATTTTCTGGCCTCTAAGAACACTCACTTAAAATTTTTCATTCTTGTATTGTTTTGTAAAGTAGGTCAGTTTATAAGCTAAAGTCTCTCCACATACTTAATTGTTGTTCTAGTAGGTATGAGTAAGGGATAGCAAATAAAACTTAAAACACTGGGCTTGGGGCCGGGGATTGGCTCAGTAGAATGAGTACTTGCCTGGCAAGCTCAAGGGCCTGAGTTCAAATCCCAGTTCCCCAAAATAAAATAATAAAACATTGGGCTATGGACCAGGGAAATAGCTCATTGGCTTGAGCACCAGCCTGACAAGGACAAGACCCTCAGAGAAATTCCTAGTACAAAAAAAAAGGGGGCTTCACTGCACATGGGTGTGTGTGTGTGTGTACACTTTTGCATTAATGTGCACATAAATATAGACCCTCTAAGCATGTAAAATATGCATTTTGTTTGATTGTTTAGATTTGCCCTGAAAGAAATATTTAGATTTTAGCATTAAATCCATCAACATTGTGGGTTTTCACAGAAACTTTGCCCAGTCTTTCATGTGCAGTACTGCCCTAAATAAAGATCTCAAGATTCTTGGTTGTACCACATAGATCCGTTTATTCCATTCATTAGCAGAATGGCATATAACACGAGCCAAATTAACAAAATGCAAAGAATGTCATCCCAGCAGGAACTCTGGAACATGAAACGGTTCTCTGTCGCGGGTGTTCATGGGAGGGCTCCTCTGGCCCCCCTCATAGACTCCAGTAGTTATAATTGCGTGCCTGACTCCCTGGTCTAATCTTATGGTTTTCCTATGGAGTGGTATAAAAAGACAAAAAATAAATCTCTAGTGTGGATGGCTCTTTTCTTTGTTTCTTTTAACATTTTTCCTGTGGGCTTGATTTATTATTAGATTAAAGCTCCCTATCGGGAGATCTTGAAATATTGGCCCTTCTTTCTTAAGTTTTAGAAAATGCTTGTGTTTGAAGATGTGAAGAGTCCTCATTGTTTTGATTTAGATAATCATATGTTTATTATAAAGGCTATTCTTTTTAAACAAAGCCTTATAGTATCAGATCATGTAAAACTATGTAATAATTAAATCACGCATTCAAATCCATGAAGTTTCTGTTAGATTCCTGCACACAAAAAAGAGGTTATCATGTTGTTTCTCTTACTTTTGTCCTAAAAGTTTCTGTTTGTGCTCTGTTATAAAGCATATTATAATTTGTTTACACTTAAATAAGTGAAAACTTAGGACCACCTTCTGCTTTAGTACTGACAATTTGATAATGTTATTGTAGTAAATTTTTATTTAATACTTAAATGAATTCAGTCAGCTCCTCCAGTTCAATCTCTGTGGCCTCTCCTTTACTGAATTCGTTCATTCATTCATTGGTTGAAGGATTATATTATCAATGCTTTTTAAAGACACATGGAAGCTTTGTGATCCTTATACTTGACATAATTTGTCTCTTACACCTTATGCCTGGGTTAAAAAGGAGGAAAATTACTTGGCAAACCTTTTTTACTCCTCTAAAATACTTATGTAGCTTATTTTGATATCTTGTGCTATTCAGCACTGAACATTTGGATAACTTTTAGATTTTTCCTATTGATATCTTTGAAATTTTTTTTCATACAACTCCTTTTTCTTCACTAATATTAAATAACTTTATCATACTGTGTCATGACTTCCATTGTTCTGAAGAGCTGACTGCTCATTCATTTCAAGAATAATTTCCCAAAGCCTTTGCATTGTTGTGTATTCTGTTTGTTCTGTAGTCCTTTGTACCATTATAGTTTTAATTTATTTACTGGGCTAAGGAGATAGCTCAAGGGTATAAGCTCCTGCATGTCTAATTTATTTACCATCCCTATCATTACTTTTCTATCCTTCTAAATATCATTTCATGTGAATTTTCTTGCTAATCTTTAGCTGTCTTCATTTCACTACATGCAATAGTTTTTTTTTTCTGTCTGCATTGGTTCACCTCCTTTCTATTTCCTTCTTAAATTGAACCACTGATTTTTCTTTGCATTTTTAAAAGCACTTTTATTGTAGTTCCTTCATTCTTGAACTCTTGTGTCTTTGATCCATTGAACTGAAAGTAAACTTTATCATCTACATTTAATTTTTTATATTTTAGGGCATGGTCTACAGGGTGTTCAGGGTCTCACTACTAGATTGGGCCCATGGTGATCTGCCTGTTTACAGCCTCCCAAGAGCTGGCATTACAGGCACATGCCCCACGTCCAGTCTCAACTGCCATCTCAGCGTGCCCTGGAGCTGGGGCCAGCACAGTAGGCCCAGGGATTGAATCCCCAGTCCCCAGGCCTGCTTACATACACTTTAATCTGCTGAGCTATTTGGCCAGCCTTTTATCTACAATTTATAAGAGAACATAGAATGCTCTTTACAAGTCTATGTCTCCTGTTTTCTTGAATAAACCCTTGCATAGAGTATTCTTTTATTCCTTATGTGCCTTTTCTGCCTTTCCCCTTATGTTCTGCACTTCATATATTTAATTGCTTTGCAGTTCATTAGCGTCCACTGCATGCTTCACTCTATGCACTCCAAGCAGCAGGTGAAAATGTACATGTATGAGAGGGCAAAAGGAAGGACGACCAGCATAGCAGTGCCACAGAGAACCAGGCAGCTAGTGCAAACCACTGGTTGGGGAGGCACACAGCACACAGAGTTCCTCAGAGCCTGGTGAGTGCCACCCCCGAGAGCACTGGCCCGGGAGCTCTGCCCCTCATGCCCCTGCCATTTTAGCTACTACAAACAGCATGGGTACTGGTTACCTGTAAAGTGACACTTGCCAGGACAAAAATAATAAGAAGGAAATGACCTCTTCCCTCTTCTCTTTTCACCTCCGGTCAGTGCCTCTTATTGGAAGATCCTAATGGAAACCCAACAGACAAGTGCGTCTGTGAAATGTGATTTATGGGTTTTCAGTCCTGGGAAATACAAGAGAGAGTGTGGAAGCGCCAAGTGTGGCTGAGAGCCAAAGGACCAAAATAGCAGCAAATACATGATCCCTGTGCTTGTTTCCTTAGGATTAATGCACATGCTTGTAATGTGGCGAGAAGGCACAGGCAAGTGCGTGTGACAACTCTGATCCAAGAGCTTACAATCCTGTTTGATTATCTTTTCACCACAACTACTGGTTGTTGCTTTTTATTCCATCTATGTCTTCTCTTTGCCTCTTTTTCCTCTGAAGAGGTCAGTGTACCCCCATTGGAACTATGAAAGTCAGAGACACTTTTTGTTGAAATTTGATTGTTACTGCTCTCCCCCTCACTTCTCCACTTCCATCTGCTAAGAGAATGTCAAGGGGCAAGAAAAGCTTTGCTCAGCAAATATCTGTACCCGCCATTGTCCTTTCCATGTGGATCTAAGCCCTGTGGCTCCTCCTGGATTGTGAGCAGGAATGCTGTGTGACACTTTCTCCATGGGACTCACTCCACATGGAAAGAGTGGGACTGAGAGAAGT
>PVKA01000243.1:29846-132346 GCA_004027165.1 Ctenomys sociabilis
TTTTTTTTTTTTTTTTTTTTTTTTTTTTGAGACAGGGTCTCACTATGCAGTTCAGGCTGTCCTTCAGCTCACTTTGTAGCTCAAGCTGGTCTTGAACTCACAACAATCCTCCTGGCTCAGCCTCCCGAGTGCTGGGATTACAGGCCTGCGCCACCACGCCCTGCTGCAACTGGGCTTTACAGTGATCATTTTCATGCATTTTTTAAGGTCACTCATATCCTTAGATTTTATTTTTCTAATACATAGATTTTTATTAAAGATAATCTTAGGAAAATAGTTTTTTTGTAGGTCCAAGAAAAAAATCCTGTCAACTGCTGGCATCTACTTTCATTCACATTCAAATTTAATGACCCAGCTGTGCTCCTCATGGTGGTTTCAGGTTGGAACTACCTCCACCTGTTACTGAAGATGTTTTCTCCATTTTTGTCCTGTTTGTTTTCAGAAAGATTTTTAGTGAGTGTAAAAGACAATTTTCCGCCACCATTTATAATTCTCCTCTACAGTTCAGTACTAAACATGTCATAAGATGCATAATAGGTCATATCTGCCTCCACACCTTTCCTGGATATTCTCCCTCTACCCAGCCCTGAAATAAACCCACACCCAAAATAGACTAAATAAACATGCAAATATCATTCAACCAAAAATACTGATGAAATCATGCATAAAAGAAGGATTGGAAGTTATCTGAGCTAGAAAATAAAATACATTTCAGAAACCAGGTAAAATACATTTATGATTTTTTTTCCAGTCTTAGCAGCATTCGAATACAGAGAGAGAAGGAAAGGACCTGGGTGAGAGTAGCCTGAACTACCTTCCCTTCTAGACAAAGTGGGTCCATTTAATCATGTAACTAGCTGGGCGTGGTGGCACAGGCCTGGAATCCCAGCACTCAGGAGGCTGAGGCAGAAGGATTGTTGTGAGTTTGAGACCAGCCTGAGCTACAAAGTGAGCTTAAGGCCAGCCTGAACTGGGTAGTGAGACCCTGTCTCAAAAAGACTAAAAAAAAACAAAAAAACAAAAAAAACAAAAATCATGTAACTGCAAAAATATTACTAAAATTATAACACATAAAATATAAACTAGATGATGAAAAATAATCACTGAGAGAAGTAGAGAAATTCTCACACTACCATCTCTGAAGGGGTGGGTAAATCTACCATGAAGTAATACCTGATTACTTTAGTTAAGTAAAAGTCTAGCTCATATACAAAGTGCAGATAGGACTTGAGCAGTCTTCGTAAGGTGCAGGCTATCATTTTTATTGCTTGAGAGGTTTGTTTAGGAGTCAAATACAGAGTTTCACACCAAAACCTGCCTTATTTCAATAGAAAATAAAACAATCATAATTTTAGAACACATCAAAATGCATATTCTCAAATGTACATTTCCTAACAAAAGCATGCTACTATTTGTTGAAATAATTAGTAGCTCAAGTTGGGTGGTCTCAGGCTTTTTATGTAAAAGTTCCAAGCAACTCTGATTCTGTACATCAAATAACATACACATATATGGATAACTAATTAACATTATATATGAAGCCACAATGGTGTGCATTCCTCTATAATGAAAGGCACAATTCACTGTTTTAAAAAAGAATAAAAATAAACATAATAAAGACATTATCCCATAGTTTAACTTCTTTGTATAATTTGACTGAGGTCCAAGACTGCTTTTGTTCTGCCCCTTAATGCCCGGGGGCTTCTTGAATAAAGTTAATAATAGTTTTTGAAAATGTGGCTATGTTTCTTTGTGATAAGTAATGCAGGAAAATATCAAGTTGAGATTGTGATGTTATATTCATGAAGAAATAAATATTTCTAACTCTATAGTGATTTAATAAATTAGTCTACAAATTACCAAGATGCATTCTAAGTTAAAGGTATTACTAATTCGAGTAGAGAAGGGATGCTATAATGATTCATTTCCAAGTATGTTACAAAACAATCTGCTTTCAAGTTTTCGTCTTTCAAATGTCTAGAAGACAGTCTAGAAAATTCTACTCTAGGGTGTTTCATCTTCTATTAATAGGGTGTGTTTATTGGTTAGCTTTTGAATTGGTTTCTACAACCTTAGAATTTATGAAAGTGGCAATACATAATGCAAATCAATAAAATCTTAGATCTATAAAAATATTTCCTGGGCCAGTTAATCTTTCTAGGACCTGATAACATCTAAGCCTGAGCCAGTTCCACAAATCTGTAGACCATGCCTGTGTACAATAAACCAGTCTACACTTACTGGTTTCCTTATTTAATGATAGCCCAGCATCCTTTCTAGCAAATGAGATGCAGTCCATCAGAAAAGTACTGGTTGAGGCTGGCAAAACACTGGCCCTCTCTGGACATCAGCTACTTCTCAATAATTCGTGTAATAGGGGAAAATGGATAGAATCACATTCTTCGACCATTAGTGTTGAAAAGAGCCTTTGAGATTTTGGCTTTAACCAATTAATTTTATATAAAAGGAAACTGAAACCTTAAAAACTGGCTTGTCAAAGTTTGCGCTAGTACTTACAAACTGGACCAAGACCAGAGCTCCAGGTTTGTCTCCACATCCAGTAATTCTTCTTCCAGCTGGTGAACACAGCAAGAAGAGGAATTCCGCTTTTGCAGTCTTTGGTCTACATAGTCACATAAAGATAGGGTTAGAACTTCTTCAGCATTTTAGAGAACAAACTTCAGAGATCAAAATTAATGAAACAAAGAAACAGACTTTTTAATTTTCATTTTTGAAGACATCATAAATATTATAAATAAAGAATATATTTCCATCTAGTTACAATTCAGATTTCTAAATAAATATTATTTATTCCTCAGACTCTTCCATTGATCATAGCTTACAAACTTATGAAGTGAAATAATAATAAACAAAATGTAACTGTTTAAATGGTTTTAAACACTGTCAAATACATATAGATACATTTGATACATTTTCATTTTTTTTGCTTGAACAATAGAGATATCATATAGATATTTTGTCAACTTATCTACCTCTACAAGGTATACAGATGAATTCAAACTGTGACATAAATTCCACTAATGAAAAAAGTAAGGTTTAATTTTGCAGTCTGTTGTTACATGCGTGGGGATTCAGTGGGCTTCACAGAAAATGAGAGTCTAATACTTATGACTGCAATCCACATGTCTTGCTTCCTCAACTTTGGACAAAAGGTAAGCTTTGATTTCATAGAACATGATAATTAAAAGAGTGGAGACACTGTCCTAGACTCCTACTGCTCTCATTCCTGTGATGCAGCCAGCAGTCGCCAGCAGATGCTTATTGAGTCCTGGTCTCTGTCACTGTGTAAATATAGACAAATAAAAATATAAAAGGACAAGCCTATGTATTCACCAGAGGAGCCCACATATTACCACATTAATGTTGCTTTCACACAGCACTGATGCTGAAATCAAGAGCCGCAGAGTTCTTCAGACCATTGTCCGCTGACTGGGGCCAACTGGGCAAGAATTGCTGTTGCAACCACTGTTCTCTCCTGGAAGATGTAATGTCACCTGAACCTAATTCATTGCCCAAGCTAACAGTACCATAAAGTTCTCTTCTACTGCAAAATAAAATCCCAAACCACAAATTCATTGAGTCACTGAGGAAAGGAACATGCCATGGCCATAGTCTTCAATAGAAATTTCTCAGTGAGCATTCCTTATAGAAACAGGTGGCAGAGCTTCTGATGCTAGAACTCATAACTTGAATTTTCCCCCAACTTGTGGTCTTGTGCTACCGACAAAAGAGCTCTTACTGTTTTTTAAGATGTCTTCAAAGTCAACATGATGGGAGAAGGTTGGTCTTGGCTCCAAGCTCTTAACATTCTTACATATAGCATTTCCTCACAGAGGCTGACCTATGGAGTGAAATACTCACCATCAACCAGGTACTGCCTTCCTCCCTCACACACACACACACACATTTACTCCTTATTCTTTCTTCCTCTATCGAGCTCAAATGTGCTATTCTGTGCTTCAACAGCATATGAATGCAATATTTCAATTAATTTCTCATCTCTCTATTTCCTTCACCATTTATATATCAGTTTTCCTGTCCTTCATGGCAAAAGAATTGTAGATTCAAGAACTTTCCAAACAAGGCTTCTCTGTGGTGCTTTAATGTCTACATCGTTTTAGACTTAAGTGCAGTTTCTATAATTAAAGGCAATTTTTGTATTTCTTTTAAAGGGAAAATATATGCCACCTAATGTATCAGGTTCTGGGCTATAAAAACAATATAAAGTACTTCATAAAGGCTGTAGAGATAGCTTAGTGACATAAGTTCCTCTCTGACAAGCTCAAGGTCCTAAGTTAGATCCCTGGTAGCGATAAATAAATAAATAAATAAATAAATAAGTATTTCATCAGATAATTTCTCCCATATGGACTTACAAAATTCATTTAAAAAAAACACCAAGAGGGCCGGGCGTGGTGGCGCATGCCTGTAATCCCAGCACTTGGGAAGCTGAGGCAGGAGGATTGTTGTGAGTTCAAGACCAGCCTGAGCTACAAAGTGAGCTTAAGGCCAGCCTGAACTGCATAGTGAGACCCTGTCTCAAAAAGACAAAAAAAAAAAAAAAAAAAAAACACCAAGAGTTTGAAAATATGCTTATTGAGCTTCTGACTGGTACTTCCTTAGAGATAAAATGGACAAGAGAAGTTGGCATTCCTATGCTTACCATGACACCACTAACCCCAAGATTTATTCTTTTCTTTCTTCATGGACACATTTCGCTTAGAACTCACTATAGCTTGACTTTACAATTTCCCTTGAGAGTACAAAGATGGAAAGAGATACCTGAAAGATCTCATAACTAGACAATGTTAGATACACAAATATGCAGCACTAGTATACATGGTGGTTAATTGCCAACTTGTTACACCAAGCCAAATTCAACTAGTGTGGTGGTGGGTGAAGGAAGCCCACCTGAAAACTGCTGCCAACAGCATTAGAGGCAAAACTGGAGAAGTTGTTGGAGAGGCTGTTAGGGAAGCTGTTTGGAGAAGCTATTGGAGCTATTGGAAGCTGCTGGTTCTCCTAGGCTTTTCCACTGGGGGACCTGTCACGCTGGCTTTCCTGGTGAACTTGGCTGTTCTTGTGGGAAGAAGAGCTTGGTACCTCACTGTTGATGAGAACTGCTACGGTTCACTTTAGGAGACTATCATCCTTGCTCTGGAGGGGAAGAGGGTTGTTAGGGTTGTTTCTAGTTGTGCCCCCCAAGCCTCATGCAGTCATAGGGAGACTTCTAGAGTTTGTGTTTGATTATTGTGGGTGTGGGTGCTGCACCTGTCCTGGGGCAAATAATTTGCATTTCAGTGTAAGGAGGGAGGAGAGGCTAGCTGCCTGAGCTGCTGCTGCTCCTCCTTTTGCTCCCTTGCTCTTTGCTGCCACCATGAAAGGTGGCCCTCTGTATTGTGCCTCTTTGCCTTGGAGCCAGCTGAATATGGACTGAAACCTCAAGTAACTGTGAGTTAAATAAACCTTTCCATTCCTCATTTTGAGTGTTGTGTATTTGTCCCAGCAATGAGAGAAGAGGAACTGAGACAATGGTGTACCTATCCTTCTAGAGAAGCTTGTTGCTTTGGCTTTTCTGATGGGAACTCAGTACCAGAGAAGCTCAGGACCTTACTGTGGCTCAGGATGGCTGTGGTACCTTCAGGGGAGCTCTGGTTCTTACTTTGAGTGTCACTTCTTGCTGGCTCCAGTTCAGATTTCTCAACGTGCTAACACAGAGCCTTCATCTCACTGGCACAGACTTTCTAGCTTCCCCCACTAGACTGGGCTTCTCCAGTTCAGATCCATGAAGTGGCCTGCATGAGACATTGTTGTGGGCTCTGGAGCTCTACCTGGGATTGTGAGAGGCACTGTTATGAACTATTTGTTTTCAGCTGGACTCACATAAGATACTGGGATCCAGGCCTTCAGCCGGATTCTTTGGTCTTTAGTGCTTGGACAGATTTCCTGTACTCTTATGCATATGATTCTTTGAGTGATTCATTATAAAATAATCTTATAAAATGTATCCTGTATTGTATTGTTTCCCCTGCAAAACCCCAAGCCATGACACACACAAAACATTGCATGAGCAAGGAGATGTATTTGCTGGATGGTGGGTTTTGACCAGTAGAAGTAATAGAGAAGAAGGCAGCATTAGCAAATGCAAAGTGAATGGCTGGTCTGGCCAAAAAGTATGCAGGCTATTGTTTACTCTATGTGAAGTATAAAGCCTGGAGAAGGAACAGACAAATAAATTTGGAAAGAAAAATATAACCCACATCTTCCCAGCTTTCTAGACTGCAAGTTTGAATTGTAGTCCATAGACCAGTCATTCATAAATGAAGAAAGGCTCGAGGGAAAAAATAGCAGAGTCACATAATCTTTTCCAAATACACATGGTTACCATATGTGTTTTGAAAAATGTCTCAGATGATTGATACAGCATCTCCTCCTTTCCAACTGATTTGAAAAATCACTGCCATGGATTACCAGCAGCCATTGAAGAATTCTGAGCAAGGAAATATCTAAAGAGATTCGCCTAATATCCAGATGTGAATGGTTTCCATGGACACAGGGGACCCTTCCTTAGTCACTGTCCATCTTGGAACCTTGATTCCCATTTTGAGAAGTCCCCAGGACAGACCCAATTCTACAATCTATCCAACAAAACAAAATCCAAGTACTTTGTGGAAAATTTCATAGGGAAGTGAAGAAAATAATTTTCTCCTTATATTGGAAACTTCATAAACATGTCACCTTAGTTACCTCTATTCCTCTGCATGGCTGTTTTCTCATTCTTCCAATTATTACCCTCATTTCAAAAAATAAACCACTCTATTTTTATGAGTAATTTCATTTTTTAGACTGAACTCACACACATTCCTTAGAAAAACAAAATGCCAGCAGCCAAAATACGTTCTTCTCCACCTGCTCCCCTACTATGTCTCTTCCCTATTCAAGTCATTTACTCACTTAACCCTCTTAAAATGAAGAGCTGGAAATGGTAGGACTTTTCTTTATTTGGCATAATTACTCTTTTATTCATTTTCTAAATACAGCTGCGATGACTACCTTAACTCACAGCTGCTAATCTAATCGTCTTCCTGTCACTCTCCAAGTCGTAAAAGTGTCTTCCTTACAGTGAAAGATAATCATAAAAACACACAATTAACATTTTTCAATTATGAAAGCACTACACTCTATGCTTCTGGCAATGCTTTTTCCAAAGAATGGTTTTGACTGTTACATACATTTTTCTTAATGAAGCCTTTGAGGCTTCACAGCTCTAACAACTCCTCTATGTCCAGCCTAGACACAAAGTGTAGGGAGTGTCATCTTTGCCCTATATTTCGATCCCACAAATCACAGACTTCCCCTCTATATCCAGGCTCACTGTCACTTAAAACATTGATTTCTTTCTGTATGTGGGAAGATGCATCAAGTTATAGAAGCAAATTTAATTTTCATTACTCTTATAATTATTCTACATTCCCAATGTATGGTCACTTTGCAAACACCCCAAGGGAGTGTGCCATCTAGCTGCGTTCACCTCCTGCCCGGTTTCAAATGTCGCCCTGCCATTTTTTGAAGCTAATTTGGTGAGCTTTCAAGTCACACATAGAGAGAAACTGCATTTACTGCAAACTGCTTCCTGGTGAAACCAGTTAGCGTTCCAATGACAAATGATAAAAAATTACCACACGACATCAAATTACTCTCTACTCAAAGCTAACGTTCCAGAGTTGGGAATGTTTTCCTAAGAAATGTATCAATCCGAAGAATTCCACATTAATATATTTTATTTATTTAAGTCAAAAGTTTAAATAACAGACCAAAAAATCCTGAAGAACGTGCATACTTTTAAAAATTTCTCTGATAGAATATTTCAGTGGTTGTTTGGTTTATTTATGTTACCCAATTCTGTCTACAGATAGCCACTTTGGATAATAGCGAATGTTTCAGAAAACTTGATTATTCAAATCAAGTTTTGCTTTGTTCATGCTAATTATCTTGTTACTGTTGTTAAAATGTTACAGAATGAAGGCATTTTAAAGCATAAATGAAGCAAGGGAAGGCATTAAAAGAGAAAAACTAAAAATTTTCACTAGAACAGCTTAGAATCAATCACGCATTTAGTCCCTCTACTTCAGTGTGTAAGTATGCAAGGTGAGCGTTGAGAGAGGTTATTTAAAATTCACTGTAAAGCAAAAACCTGATGGGGCATGTAAATCTTTTTATTAAGTACTATAAACTTTTATCTGTGAAATATGCACATAATATATGTCTGATTTCCAGATTTAGAAAATAAAAACACAGGAAACCAGTTAAATTTTAATTTTGGATCAGCAATGTAGGGTTTGCAGCGTTAGTACACACCATGAAGCATTTGCAGCAGACTCACACTAAAAAATAATTTGTTATCACCTGTGCTTTATCTGGCAAGTCTAGGAATATGCCGGCCAGAAGAATAAAGCATTTTAGAGAAAAATAATTGGACAAATGAAAACCATATGCTACTTTGATGTTTCCCGAGTCCCTTAAAAATTAAGAAGCCATTCTGCTCAGATCCTTTCCAGAGGTATTTGTGATTAATTTTCAAAGTTTGGACCTGAAAACCCAACTGCTTTCATGGTTCATTGATTTTGAGTAACTGGGACACAATGTGCTTCTGTACCTGTTTTAAACTCAAAACGCTAACACAGAAAACCTGGTAGGCCCAGTGGCCTTCGTCACTGTCTACGTACTGTGGTTGGTCACCGCATGGATGCATGTGAGTGCTACCAGAGGCAGTTCTGTTCAAATAACAGTGTTAACATCATTTTCAAAGCACACGTCCATCTTTGCCCACTGACCCTTATGCATCGGAGCTTTCTTCATGCTGCCCTGAGTGCAGCCCGTGTTGTTCTCTCCCCTTTATTACCTCTGCTTGCCAGAAGGACAAGCACACGGCTGAGGGCAGAGTCACTCACTCCATCAAGCCTTTCTCAGTTATTCCTATTAACAGGGATCTTCTCCTTTTAGTGTTTCTAGGACATTGCCATACAAACAAATGCAGAATATAAACTTAGGAAGACATAAATATACTGATGGGGATGCCACACAAGCAGGAACACACTGAAGATGGTTTAATATCTCTGTCCTTTCTTTGCCAGTGGGGAGGTTTGCAGGGAAAGTGACTAGGAGAAATCTATGAGCTTTGACGAAATCAAGAAGGAAGGAAGGGGGGACAGTGGCCAAGGGTTCGGGTGGTGTCCTGTTGAGGTGCATGGTGTGGCATATGTAATGGTGAATCCCTTCTTGGCCATGGCAAATAAGTTGGATTTTTCTATCATGTTAACACCCCAAGATCACACTAATAGGTGTCCAAACAGAAACTAAATGGTGCATGAGTGACATAAGCAGCTCAATAAGGAAGGTGAAAAACTGGTGAAGGACTTCATATGCTTGTGTAAAGGATCTTGAGCTATATCATGGCTGAAATGGGAAACATAATACATCATTATTCAAAAAAATTAATCCAGGGCCAGGGAGATAGCTCAGTGGTCTAAGCACCTGACTAGAAGTGCAAGGACCCAGGTTCATCCCAGTACCGCATACTCTGTGGGCTCCACTCCATTCCTTGCAAGCTGGCCATGGAGGCCAGGTATGGTGACAAACCCCTGTAATCCTAGTGCTGGGAAGGCTAAAACAGGTGGATCACTATGAGTCCGAGCTTCATAGTAAGACCCTGGACCAATAAATACATTTTTAAAAAATCCAAATGCCTCTGTTTAAAGAACAGACTCCTAAGGCTTAGAGGTAAGGCTTTCAAGGGGCTCAGACTGATCCTTAAAACTGTACTTTCAGGGAAAACTGAAATAGTCTTCTCCAAACTCATTAGTCCGCACACTATTCAAAAACCAGTTGCTTTCTCCTCTGTATTTGGCCATCATTTCAATACACTGACCATGTGCAGATGCACACCTGCCCACACACACTCTCACATTGGTTTTTCCCTCAACTTCAACTTATATCCCTCCTTTAGCAAACAAGAAGTAGCCCAGTAGAGTAAGGTTTCAATAACCATGCCAGGATTCCTCTTAGGAAAGGATTTATTTAAGAAAATACCAGGACAAGCTGCTTAGTAATAGGAGATAAAATTCAGCTAGCACGGGTTAAGAAAATGACAAAAGATGAAATCTTACTTGCTCCATTGAAACATTCTGCTGAGAAGTTTCCCTCTACTCTAATTTTACATATTCTTTCCATATGCTTTGGGAGTTGCTGGGCTGAATTTAGCATAACATCCATCAACAGTGTTTCAGTGTTGCAGGCAGCTGAGTTAGATAGAAATATTATAGGTAGTCAGCCAGGGCCAGGCCCTCAAAGGAGATAACACAGAAGACAAGATATTTTGCAACCATGGGAGGGATGAATGCTCCTACCATGGGCCAAACCTAAAGACCAAAGATCAAACAAATGCTGACCTCCGTAAAGATTGGCACCTGAGATTGACCATCACCCTGAGGGAGACTGAAGAATTGTTAATCCGACTACTACTGGATGACTACCTCATAAAGTCTTGTTCTACATTCATGCCTGCTTGCTACATGACTCACCTCCCCCATTTGGTCCTGGACTTACTCAAGTTTACCTGAGCAATGGTGCTTGTAATCCCATTGGTTGACCATAGTTTTGTTTCACCCCACATCCATCTAAGTGAGTTCGCATTTTCTCCACCTTTCCTCCACATGGTTTTACACTATAAGAGTTCATGAACAAACATATATTCACACGGGAAACACTTGGAAGAATCAACAACTGGTATCAACTCTTCTTGAGGAGTTTCTGCATGTCAAAAGAAATTGTCAACAGAGTGAAAAGATAACCCACAAATTTTGAAAAAATATTAACTAATAAGCAATCAGACAAAAGTCTGCTGTCTAGAATAAACAAAGAACTAAGATATAACAGGGCCCTCAAATTTAAAGACCCAGTTCAGAAATGGGCATCTGAGATGAATACACACTTTTCAGAGGACGAACTTAAAGAAGTGAATAAATATATGAAAAAATGCTCCACATCGCTAGCCATCTGTGAAATGCAAATAAAAACAACACTGAGATACCATCTCACTCCAGAAAGAATGGCTATCATAAGGAAATCAACCAACAACAAATGTTGGAAAGGATATGGGGAAAAGGGAACACTTCTCCACTGCTGGTGGAAATATAGACTGGTACAACCATTGTGAAGCTCAGTGTGGAGACTCTTCAAAACAGTAGGACTGGAATTCCCATTCAAGGTGGCTATCCCCCTACTAGGAATTTTCCCAGAGGAACTGAAAACATTATATCATAGTGATATATGTGTACATATGTTTATAGCAGCACAATTTGTGATAGCAAAATCTTGGAAACAACCAAGATGTCTCTCACATCAGGAATGCTTAAAAAAGATGTGGTATTTCTATATAAAGGAGTATTACTCAGCTATAAAGAATGATAAACTTGAAGCATTTATATTGAAGTGGATGCCACTTGAACATATACTTGTAAGTGAAATAAACCAGATGCACATGTGCAAATATCATAGTCTCCCTAGTATAAGAGGTGAAAAGAAGAAATACAAATATAGAAATGTACTACAATAACAACTAAAAACAATTGAGCCAGATAGTTAGGGCAAACTGAATGGCATATGCTGCAGAGTATTAAACAGCTTTTCTTCTGGACGATTAACAACCTAAGTTCACAGATCAACACTGGAAAAACAGAAGAGCTGCAAGGCCAGCCAACATTTTGTCCCTAGCCTTTCAAGGACGGTGAAGACTCAGGACATAGGTGAACCTGTACTGTAACATCATGAAACTCAATTGTGCCCCAAATTTTCTGATCAAAGAGATTATGGAGCCTCAGAGGAAAGAGATTGATGATCTGTAATGTACCTCAGGAGAGTTACATGGAGAGAAAACTTTCTCTCAGGCTCTCACAGAGAGCAAACTGGTAAGCATTGGCCGTGACTCATCCACATGGATGACACAGACAAAGGATCTACAGAATAAGGTGCAGGACTACAAGATAAACCCTGAGGGGACTTCACTAACCTCATCAGAAATAAAAGATACATCTTTTGTTATATAGGTCTTGCTCTATCTTGATCTTAGCCATCCAGCAGAAAAGTATAAAAATGAGGTATATAATGTGGGGTCATAATAATAAGTTGAACTGTAAATGACTATAGTCAACAACTTCTTCAGATAATTCACTATTATTGTGGAATGCTGGACTGTGTTGGATTGTGTCGTCGAATTCAGGGACCTAAACTGGTTTAATGACAATGGAATGCCCATCTTTGACAGGTCTAGAAAAAAAAAAGGGGTATACAAAGGAAGAATCATGATGTGTGTGTATAAACAGTACAGTTAGGATAAACATGCTGTGCTTCTGCATAATGCTATGAGAAGCAAGATTTGCACTAATAGCGGTTGGACAAGATATTATGTCGGCTTCTAGTACTATGAACAACCACTAGGAAAATAACAAGGTAGAAAGTATTAATTATTGAATCTGTGATATAATTTAGGTATAAAAAATAAGATACATAAACAGCTACACTCTCTTAATTCACTGATTAGAGCCATCTGCTATAATAATGTGTATAAGTATAATATCATGTATGTACCTTGTAGTATACCAAAACATTATGGAAACAGTTTGCAATGTATTAATTTATCGAATCTGTCCTGTTAATTTGTCTTGAGACTGTCTCATTGCTATTTGTTCTTCAATAAAATAAAATAAAAAGAGTAATCAGAAAAAAAAAATCTGTGGAAGAGACAGCTTCCCAGGGACTACCCACTCAGGCCCCTCTCCTGTCCCTCTCTCAGACAGGAGCTTTCTTTCCCTCAATAAATATATTCTTCTTATAACCTCCATTTGTTCCTAATTCATTCTTTGGTTTTAGAGAACATGAACTTGTCCATGTCCAGTCATGAGATCATTTTTTCCCAATGTCATTTGGAAGTTCCTTGTATCATTTGGAGGTCACCCACCTGAGATCAGTTTTTCTCCCTGTATCAATAGCAGCCCTCAACTGTGCCATTACTCTGCCCACTAGACAGCAAACAGGCTCTCTTGGGATGGTCTGAGGTGCTCCTGCAGTAGCTTGTGCATAGTAGGTGCTTAACGGATACCAGTTGAAACAGTGAACAAAGTTCTTACTAGGGTAAAGAACGGTCACTGTTTCTTTGGGGGAAAAAAGCAGTATCTGAAAATATTACTAGAGCATAGAAAATTACCTAATGCACTTTGTTTAGTACTTCGTGTGTCAAATGGATGTCTTATTACCAACTCGAACCTTGTCACAGAGGAGAGTTAGTTAATGACCTCAGCTGGCATAAATAGGTCATGAGGATAAATTAACTTTGAATCACTGAGGCTGTTAGTAATTGGCTTGGGGCTTCAATAAAGTTGTACCTGGGACCAAAGGATGCAAAAGATGCCACCACATTGGCCTTTAGGTGCCAGAAGCATAATCAGATAGACTGTGCTCTGAACTTTAAGTGACACTCGCGACCCAAAGAGATCAGTGACAGTCAGAAGAAAAGCAAGAGTGCTGAGCTAAATATTCCCTCATCTCCTTAAGATTTTCATCAAAGCAACCAGAGTCCTGGTCCTGCAAGGTGAATACAATAATCATTTCTAATGGTCTGTAAATAACAAAATCAGTCAATGTTAGGGACTTTTAAAAATTGCAGGCCATCTGTTCATTCACTCTCTTTGGAATTTAGAGATTTTTCTCACTTATGAAGTCACTCCTTTATCCATTTCAGCAATGGATATTGACTAGCTCTACTATGCTTTAAACGCAAAGTACTGGGAACATGACAGTGAACAATGGATTTCCCTCCTTAAGCCTCCAACATAATAAGAAAGACTGACTCTGGCTGAGTAGTTGAAAACGTGATGAAAAAAATTCTCGAATTTTATTATTTACTTATTTTTGAATTATTTATTTTGGATTTCTGAAATTCTAGTTTTAGTGTTAGAGGAAGTAGGCTGAATAATGATGGGAAACTTGGGGAATCCACCTATGAAAAGTGGAGAAGCTGTGCTCGCTCAGCGCTTCATCCTGGTCCTAGAGGTTTAGAAACAGGATAGGAACTTCTGATCTCCACATGCATGACATAGTAGCCGAACATTCAAGAGCAAAAGAACAAGTAGGTCAAGCATTAGAACCCCAAACCCTTATTTAAAAGCTATTGAGAACCATTAAGGTTAAAGGGTGAGTCCCAGGATTGCATTGCTCATAAACAGCAGAGTGAGGGCTCCAACCCAAGTGTCAAGAGCTCTCAAAAAATTTTCCTCATGGCCTGAAACTGTGCTGTCCGATGACGGGAAGGGTGAGCAATCTTTCCAATATGATCTTGCTTTTGCACACTGTACTCATCATAGTTTGAGGAGGGAGGTTTCAGGCTTGTACGTTTTCAGAGTCTTGAAATGCAAATGAGCTTCTAGAAAGCTCAAGCCAAGGAACTTCTAGTCCAAGCAGGTAGCTCAGTGCATGGAACAGGATGGCGAAAAGAACTAACTGTACCTAAGGGAGAGACTGAGGAGGCAAACTCAGCCCTCTTCCTTCAGCCTCCATGCATAGTGGTGGCCCAGAGAGATGACACGGAGAAGATATGGAAAATGTGAAGTTCCTTGGTCATTTCTACCAAAACTGTTTAACATTCTTGATATAGAAACTTAGTCTTTAGGACTCAAAACTTTTCCAAGGCAGGTTCCCTGGCTCCATGCCTTCTATACCCTGGCTTCCTTTTCTGCTTGGCAATTCTAGGGCACATGAGCCTGCCCTGGAAGTGAGAGCTGTTTCTCTGGATGGCCAGTGTCATCATTTGCCTCCCGGTGAGGACCAGAGCAGCCCTTCCCTGGCCTCTGGGTCGCTGGCTGCTTCATTTACTTTTACCCTGGGTGACCTCCATTTGCTACCCAGACTCTGCTTCCTGACATCAAAAGGAAACAAAGGTTGGCCAGTTACAGAAGCTATTATCTTTGCCTCTTCTAATGTGGAGGTGTTGTCCAGTCTTTGTGCAGTGGGAAAAGGAGGGATCTTTTGTTTCTTGGTTTAATGTTTAACCTTTCCTTACTATCTCTTCCTTAACTGAGTGTTAAAATTTCCCCCTTTGATCTTTTGGCTTCCTTTTCTAAGAAGAGCCAGCTCTTACCCACCCCATTCTCATCCTTTTTTCAGTGGTGTTAAGCTGTTTGTTGGCCTTCACAGCAACTCCTTACAATATTGGCACCTCTTCAGCAATGTGCCCCTGAGACTGTCACCATTATGCTTGTCACCTTCCTGATTAACACCTCCAGCATTCATTCCCAGTTTTAAGTACTCTTGAGAGCTTTGTTCCAATGAAAGAGTTATGCGTGTGTAAAATTTCTCCCTAAAGTACACTTTACTGGCCATCTTTCACCACATTTCATTTAACAGCAAATGTTATTGATCCAATAGAAATTCAGATGAGAAAATCATATGAAACCTTCACATTGGGCATTTGAAAGCTAACTAAATTATTTCAAACCATAAAGCATTACCCGTTACATTGAAGCAAAGCTGTATAAAAACTGGACATTCATTGACTGCTACTTGCTTTTTCACAAAGTGTTTTCACAGACATTATTTTATAACCCTGGGAGGCAGACAGGCTAGAGAAGAGGAGGAAACTAAGATGGAAAACAGCTGAGTGACTTACCATGCCCGGGCTGAAATCCTTATGTCAGTTACAAAGCAAATGTCCTCATCTCCCTGGCCCTTCCCTGGGACAGCCCTGTGCTCTCACAAATCAGGGTGCAATGGGATGGGCGCACAGTGCCCCCGCTTTGGCTCAGACTGCCTTAAGGTGGGTCTGGTGCGGCTTGTGGAGCTGGGGGATAGAACTATGGTCCCCTGTGCCTGATTGAGTTTGCCCAAGTAAGTGCTTTAAACAACTGATCTGACTGGAAAGCCCGCTATCCCACAGTGATTTGTGCAGTGTTTTCTGATTGTCCACATGCAGTAAGGATTTGTCATTAAATGTCCAATACCAATTTTTGTCTTCTTTGGGTGTTAGATAAGTGCAAGTCAGATACACGGTGTCACTTCCAGCTGATAATCCACACACATGTAACCTAAAAGTTAGGAATTTTCAGGACAGTTCTTTTTCCCAGTTTACATCAAGATGCAAGTTGGAGATAGACAATCATGAAGAGACTTTCTACCGGGAAGATTCTTGTTCCTTAGCAATGTGCTGCTCCTTGGTGTCCAAATTTTATGAAAGATCTGCCTTGTAGTTTCCTACTGAATTCGGGCAGTTTGCACTATGCCTCCTTCTCACATCTTATTCCTACAACTCAGGTCTGCAAGGCCAGCTCCTGGTGTTGTCCTGAAGCACATGCCAGCATGGGCACTTCCCTGCACATCTGGATTTGGACAATGCCAGCCGCTGATTATTTCCTCCCCTATACTACTGAAGCCATACTTCTCATACAATGTAACACTTAATCCAGAATCCTTTCAGGTATTTGCTGTGGAAAGGGTGTCCCTGAATATTTAGTCTTGCATAATTCAAGAAACAGAAGTCTCTGAGTGGTGACTCTGAGGGTTTCATCCTTTATTGGCTTCCAGACACCCCATATCCAGATCTCAAAGAAAAATAAACTTCTGAAATATGCACAGAAAAGTGCAGTTGCATTACATGGCCAAGCATAGAGGCGGATCCAGGGGCAGTGGAGAGGTAGCTGGCAATGAGGTGAGTGACTTGTTGGCATGCAGAAAAGAAGCTGTGACCCCCAGATACACAAGGAGACTAAGCAAAATGCAAGTTTACACATTAGTGAGCTAAGAGTATTCTTTAGAAGAAGAGAACTTTCTTTAAAAGGTTAGAACAGCAGCTGCAGTGGGAATTCTAGTAAAACTGCAAGTTGGGGGAGGGAGCAATGGTGGGCTTGAAGCCAAAAAAGATCAGGGACCAAGAGGCTGGTGGAAAAGTATGCTCGCGTCATTTAGGAAAATGGGGACAGTTTGATGTTTTCCCCTTCATGCCAGGAAATACATGCTCCTTCTGGGGGCAAAAACCAAGCCATTCCCTTTCCTTATAGGCTGATTTATTGTCAGTCAATGGGAAAGGCACGGGCCCAGCTGTAAGGCAAGTCCATTTGCTGCCTGTGAGGAGGCTGTGGGTAAAGCCAGAATTTTTATGTTCTTAACAAGTGGAAAAACTTTCTAAACAACAGGATAGAGCAGTGCTCCAAAGAAACCATCTCAGACAACAGAAAGATAGGAGATATGTGGGACAAGACAAATACCAAGGAACAACAGGAGGACAACTGCACCCTGAAAATCCAGCAGACTACACACACTTGTGAGAAGACTTCATGTGGGAATCCTCCCAAGCATAAAGGATGCAGCCAGTGTAGCCAGCATGGATTTAGAGGAAGAACTCTCTTGAGGTAAATTTATACCAATTTATCCAGTCAAACATATTGATTGAGATCCTCCAAGATGCCAGGAAGTGTTCTAAGAATTTCTTCAGTGAACAAAAACCAAGTGACAAGACGCTAAGTAGCACACGTAGGCACTCTCAACTTTGATGATTTCCACTCAATTTTCTCCCCCTATACTTTACCAGTTTCCCTTCTGGGTTGCCACATGGCTTTTGCTCTTCCCTGTCCTGGATATCCACAGACCCTTGTGGACTGTATGGCCCAAAACAGTTTTGCCTAGATCCCTCATCCTACATAAGGTGGCATGGAAGGGAAAGGTCTCTCTCCCCACGCACCTGGCTGGGCCTCTACATTTTTACACTCATATTTTCCCCAAACAGATGACTCAGGATAATGATTTACGGACGATATCTCATTAAGCTTCCTGATACTAAGTGAAAAAGGCAGTTGAAAAAATACTTCTCCATCTCACAGGAGAGAAATCTGGGGTGTGCAGAGGTTAAATAACTTCTCTAAATCAAACAGCCAGCAATTGGGCCTGGGACAAGGACAGAGATCTTTAAAATTCACATCACATTCTCCATCCCTTCCACCGCACTGACTTTAGATTAAGTTTAAAGAATTCTGACAAAAACCAAGGATGAGGAAAAATATAAACATTAAACAGGATTGCAATTTTATAAAATTGCTACATTTCAGATGTTGTCAACATGAACCCCCAATTCCAAAATGTTAATCTTTCATTTAGAAATAAGTGGTTTTTTATAACATTAATTCTTGTTTTTGTGGATTAGATAAAGCTGTAAGATTATATTTTAAAATGTTTACATTCTGGATACTTCTCTTTCTCCCAAACCTCATGATACAGCAACATGAAAACTCCCAGAGATGGTTTCGCAATATTACATTGCTATCTGAGGTTTGAAAACCCAAAGTTGGAAAATAAAATGCATAAAGGAAAAAGCAGGAGGAAACAGATTTGTAAATAACCTGGAAACACGGAGCAAAGAGATCAAGCTGAAACTGAATATCCAGCTGTGTAAACACATTTAGATACTTAAAAAAAATCTCCAATTGACGGCATTCATAAGGCTTGGTCATTGCCAAAACTGTATATTCCACATTAATTCTTCTGCGCGTCCACATCCTCTGTATGCTGCATCAGTCTAAACTGTCTGGTTCAGATGGAACCACTCAAATTCCACAAATGCTCTTGTTTAATCAAGAGAACACTGTAAACTGTTGTTCTTGGTCATACATTCTTCTCTTAAACAAAAATAAGGGTTTTGAAGATGAAAGATTGGGGTGCAGGTGCTAAATATTTACAAATACCCCCAGACATCTGAATGATGAGTGGGGAGATGGGGGCTTCACTCAGTTCCATTTGTGAAATAGCACTACGAGCCATCACTTGAAGGAGAAATTATTTTATATCAAAAAAGAAAAGAAAAATGAACCAGAAAGGTCCCAGAAGTCTTTTTAATGCTCTGAAAGTAAGTAACAGTTCTAACCACATGTTGAAGTCCTTTTTCCAACTAAGTGAGCTTAATGATAGGCAGAACCCACATAGTACCTGCTGTTACAGTGAGGGGCAATTTAAGCCTTGGCTGCAAACTTCATAATGATGATGAGGCGCAGACTTGGAGGACTGATTGCAAGCACTCTCACTCACACCTGAGCCTGAACAGGTGGGATGGCCCAATGCATCCACATCTGTCTCTCCCTTTGCCCAGGGTTGGTCAACAGGAAAGTACCAAGTAAATACTAACTCATGAAATCTAGGGATGTCATATTTGAAGTTGCAAACACTGAATTTTAGACATCACTTATTTGGCTTGGACCTTCACTATTCATGCCAAATATAATTAATGATGCTATACTGATTCACTATAACATTTTATTTTACCTGTTTCAGGTGGAAGACTTCTTGATACAGGTCTATCCAGTCATATTAAAAATTATGTTTCACTGTCTTGATGATACAGACTTAGGACTATAAGATTTAGCAAACAAAAATGCAGGAAGGAGTGTCTGGGGAGATGGCTCAGTAGAATAAGCACTTCCCTGGCAAACACAAGGTCCTGAGTTCAATCCCTAGTTCTGCCAAAATAAATAAATAAATAAATAAATAAATAAATAAATAAATAAATTTTTAGGGTATGACCTAAATATATGCTTGTTGACAATTCAAGTATATCTATTTTATTTTATCTGCAAATCCATTTCAAATACAACACAATAAGGTACTATTATAGCTATAGAAGACATGAAATGCTGAATCTATTCATCTTCAAATTATGCTTTCATTCATATTGATCAAAATCCAACCCCTTTCCTTGTCATGTCAGATATGTGATCAAAGTATTGCATTAGATGATTAGGTGAGTGAATATTTTTGATAATGTAATTTTAAAATTAAACATGAAAGGTTTCCTCTAAACTGTTAAGCCTTTAAAAATTCTGCTTTAAGGCTTATTTGAAGACTATTATCTTATGAAAGAAAAATATTAAAGAAATATATCCATCTTCTGAAAGACACAGAAACTGTTACACGCTTTAAGAAAAATGAGAAAAAGATCCTTACAATAATCAGTGGTAGGATGCAATAAAAGTGGGAAATTTCATGCCAAGTGTAGGAGGCAGTTACTGAAAGGAAAATCAGTTGCATTTATTTTTCTGCACACAACATTTTGGCATATATGTTTAAATATACAAGTATTAACATTTCTCCCAAATACCAGGATTGGGATTCCTGTTATCAACTAGGGGGGAGGGAGGGAAGGAAGAAGGGAGTGAGGGAGGGAGGGAGGGAGGAGGGAGGCTATTTAATGAGTGTGTGTGTATATACTGAGGACAATTATAGAATTGCTAAATGAAGCTGGCAAACTAAATATTAACAAATAGAAATTCATGTAACATAAATCCTAGTTAAAAAAAAAAAAGCCAGAACCCCCCACTGATTGTGCTACCTCTACAAGCAGCGTGGGGTTCTGGCTCTTTATCCCATTATGGACCCTTCACTGGCACCCATGAAAAACATGTCAGCACTGTGCCCCGGATGACAAGAGCAGGCAGCACCTGCCAGTGTCCTCTCTTCCCACAACTGTCAGGCACCATTGCAGGAACCGTTAACTCCTGGTGTTTGTTGAGTTGGTTTTAAAAGCAAGCGTGAGCCTTTAGGTAGGTACTGACACATAGTTCAAATTGAGAAATTTTTGTACAATAAAGCAAGTTAGACTGAGGAGAGAATTATTTAAAGAATTCCTCCATTATTAGTGTATAATGATGACAAAAGCAGTGACTTTCATGGTGGGAATAAAAAAACTTAATGAAGTGTTTTTCCTCTTTAAAAAAATGAGAAAATTAACTCATATTAGCATGTAGATTAGAGCTTGCACTGTAAAGACTGGGTTTTAACTCTGAGGTTTAAAATTAACTAATGGCTGTCCGTATGCACAGGATGTCTGTAGTCATCAGGGGAGCAAGAGAAAAATATAGTGCCAGGTTATACAGAATAAGTATCTCTAGTCTAAAGAATTTATGAACACTAATAAGTATTCTACTTGGACAAAATTCCAGCCCCCTCTTCGTGTGATAGGTCATATTGTCAAAATGCAGGAGAACTAAAAATACTATGTAAAGTCAAGATTAGCCACAGCTATAAAATGTATGGAAAACATAAATGCATTTCATGTTTAGACTGGAGTCCTAGCCTCAAGATATTTCATTACATATATGCAACTATGCCACAATCTGAAAAATATTGTAATGTGAGAACACTTTTGGTCTCATAAAATTCAGATAAAGCTACTCAAACTGTGAGAACATTTCTAATGAAAATAATATTATTTATCACTATCTTCTCAATAATATTATTGTATAGACAAGGCTAACAATATGGAGTACTTACAACCTAATAGTTATTATACAATATGTAGTCACTCTTTTCAGCAACTGAATACAGAAAGCTTGTGTATATATTCTGTAAGAGAACATTGACATTAAGAGAAGAATGAGACACACTCTTTCCATCATTCAAAATTCTCCTCAAACAGTTCTTAGAACCCAGACTCCTGAAATACTTGAATGAAATAAGAAGGAAGCAATACTCCCTAATTCATATCTGGAGGCAAGTATTAACACTGATACCAAAGCTGAAGAAAGACCCCATAAAAAAAGAGAACTACAGACCAATCTCCCTAATGATAAAATCCTCAATAAAATACTAGCAAATAGAATGCAAAAAGCATGAGGAACATAATACAAAATGACAGGTAGGATTTTTCCCAAGGATACAACGTATGCAAATCTATAAATGTAATGCACCATATCAAGAAAGCCAAAAACAAAAACCACACCATCATCTCAATAGATGCTGAAAAAGCCTTTGACAAAGCTTAACACTTATTCATAATCAAAACCCCACAGAAAAATGGAATAGATGATTTCTACTTCAGCTGGATAAAAACCATCTATGGCAAACCAACATCCAACATCATTGTAAATGGAGAAAAATTGACAGCTCTTTCTCTAAAATCAGGTATAAGACAAGGATGTCCACTATCATCATTCCTATTCAATATAGTTCTGGAGACATTAGCCAGAGCTATTAGAAAAGAGAGAGAAATAAAACAAATAATGATTGGAAAGGAAGAAATGAAATTATCATTATTTACAAATGATATGATACTCTGCATGGAAGACCCAAAAAAACTGCAAAAAGAAACTCCTAGAATTAAACAAAACGAGTGAGTAGCATAGCTGGATACAAAGTTAACACACAAAAATCAATGGCATTCCGGTACACAGACAGAAAACACACTCAGAGACAAATTAGAGAAACAATGCCCTTCACAACAGCATCCAAAAAATGAAATGCTTAGGAATCAATCTAACAAAGAAGATAAAAGGTCTCTACAATGAAAATTACAATACTCTGAGAAAAGAGATCAAAGAGGATTCAGAAAATGGAAAGATATTTCTTGCTCCTGAATAGGAAGAATAAACATTATGAAAATGGCCATGCTTGGCGCCAAGGAGATAGCTCAGCAGAATAAGCACTTGTTTGTAAAGCACAGGATCCTGAGTCTGACCTCCAGTACTACAAAAAAAGGCCATACTCTCAAAATTATTATACAGACTTACCACAATTCCTATCAACATATCATCCACATACCTCACTGATCTAGAGAAAACATTCCTGAAATTCATTTGGAACCAGAAAATACATAGGATAGCAAAAGCAATCCTGGTCAACAAAATCAGGACAGGAGACAGACATTATAATCCCTGAATTGAGAATATACTATAAAGCTACTGTGGCAAAATCAGCATAGTACTGGCATTAGGGAAGACCTGAGGATGAGTGAAACAGATTAGAAGACACAGATACAATTACAAACATACTCAACCCCTTTGTCTTTGACAAAGGGGCCGAACACATTCACTGGAAGAAAGATAGCCTCTTTAACAAATGGTGCTGGAAAAATTGGCTCTCCACATCCTGAAAACAAATAGTAGACCCAGGCCTATCACAATGCACTAAACTAAAGTCAAAATGTATTGAACATCTAAATATTAAAATGGAAACACTAAATCTACTGGAAGAGAAAGTAGGTAGAAATCTTGAAGATACAGGGGTAGGCAAAGAGTTCATGAACAAAAACCAAACTGCACGGGAAATACTGCAAAGAATCAGCAACTTCTCATCTGATTGAGAAGTTTCTGGATGTCAAAAGAAGTCATGAACAGAGTGAAAATAAAACCCACACATTGGGGAAAAAAATCGTTAACAGTCACTGAGATAAAGGACTTTTATCTGGAATAAGCAAAGAGCTAAAGAAAAAGTCAGGACCCCAAAATTTAAAGACGCAATCCAAAAATGAGCATCTGAGATGAACACATACTTCTCAGAGGAAGAAACACAAATGGCAAATAAATATATGTAAAAATGTTCCATATCACTGGTCATTTGAGAAATGCAAATAAGAACAACACTAAGATGCTACCTCACTCCAGAAAGAATAGCGTTCACAAAGAAATTAACTAATATTAAATGCTGGAGGGGCTTCTGGGAAAAAGGAACCCTTCTCCACCATTGGTGGGAATGTAGGCTGATACAACCATATGAAAAGCTGTTTGTAGACTCCTCAAAAAACTAGGATCGGCAGTCCCATTCAATGCAAATACTCACCTTCTGAGTATTTTTCTGAAAGAACTGAAAACATCATACCACAGTGATGTATATGTACCCATGTGTACAGCAGCACAATTTGTCATAGCTATCTTGTGGAAACATTGCAAATGCCCATCACATGAGGAATGGGTATAAAGTTGTGGTATTTTAATACAGTGGAGTATTACTCAGCTCTAAAGAAAGACAAACTTGAGGTCTTTATAGACAGGTAAATGGATAAAACTAGAGACTATACTTGTAAGTGAAATAAATCAAACTAACATACATAAACACTAGATTGTCTCCCAATGTAAGAACTTGAAAGAATAAATAATAACTAAAAGTTATACTAGATATAGTAAAATGTAAGGAAACTTAACATGAGGCATAAACAACAGAGTTGAGGGAAAAGGAAAAAAGACAGAAAAAAGGAAAGGGGAAAAATCATATAATTATATATACAAGACGGTCGAGAAGATTGAGCAACTAATTTATATCAGATGTTTTGTTTTGTTCTGTTTTGCTTTTGATACTGGGGACTGAACTCAGGACCTTGTAGTTGCCAGACAGGCACATAAGCCACTGAGCTATCTCCCCAGCCTTCTATTTGTTTTTGAAAGTAGCAGCTAATGTTTAAAATTTTTACTGTTACTAACTATATGCTCATATCTTTAATCTAAGCAACTACACTGAAAACAACAATGTGCAACATAACAGCCACAGCTGAATACTCTTTATCTTGCTCTTTTAAGTGTACAGTCTTTGAGGCTGGGGAGACAGCTCAGCAGAATAAGCGCTTGCCTGGCAAGCAGGACCTGAGTTCAATACCGAGTTCTGCAAAAAAATAAAAATAAAAATTATATATATATATATATATATATATACAGTCTTTAACATCTTTATCTATGATTATTATCATTATACTCTCTTTAAAATAAATTTTAGAAAAGTAAAAAGGACAAAGGAAGAAATTAAGGTTTATTGAAAGAAGAGTGAATGTCTAATTGGTCAGCCTCATCTGTCTCTGGCTAAGCAACAAATTGATGAATAACAATACGTAATATAACAACTATTGTCAATGTTTCATTATTCTGAAATTCTGTGCCATTTGTACAGTCTTATGTTGCTTTGTTCCTGTCATTGTTCCTGTTATTCCAGTTTTTGTTTTTTCTCTTTAAAATTAAAAAAAAAATATCCCTCAGTCTCTCTCTTCTGTTACTCAGTGGCCTCCCAGTTCATCCCCACCCTCCCTGCAGTGGCCAATCCCAGAGAGGCTCTGGCCATCTTCATTCAGTGTCTCTTTCATGTTTCTAACCTCTGAGCTCCTTCAAGAGTCACAGGGATCAGCTGGCGCTAGCATCCTGGCAACCCACATGCATGGGGAATTAGCTTGCATATGGTCATTTTGACCACTGAAGAAGACAAGTCGTAGACAAACACAGCAAATGATTTTGACGTCCACTGCATACAGTTGCTGCAAAAGTCCTGAGGGGTTAAGCATTATCTTGTGGACCCCTGAATGACACATATCGGAATTGATCTGCACTACTTTCATTTTCTTCCCTCTTGTTCTTTACTGCAAAAGTGTATTCCCAAGTAGACCACCTGCACATAAGCCTTTGTCTCAAGTCTACTTTGCAGCTGACAAGAGGTGACGACAAGACGCTAAGGAGCATTGCCAAGGACACTGAGCAGTCTATAGCTGAACTTGCACCAGAACTGATTCCAAAATCGTGAATGCATAAACTTTAAAAATATGTTCTTCTGATTCCTTGACAATAATATTGTGATTTCTACAACTTCCTGCATTCATTTTCTGTGTATTCTCTTAAGAGATGAGCATAGTTTTTCTTTTAAAGTAACACAATCTGCTATATGATGCTACACATACCATCCCCAAAATTTCTTATATATGAAACACATGACTTCATGTCTTTTCAGTTAAATAAGACAGGCTATCCCGCCATCCCATCTCCATCTCCTACTTCTAGTCTCAGGTAATTTTTTGCATGTTGATGCAATTTATGAGCAACTTATGAATTCTGCATTTTGGTGTGTTAGAATTTAGCTGGAGCATAAACATGATTTTTCTCTGTCTGTATTCTTTCTTCCCTTCCCCAATTATTTTCTTAGAGATGGGTGGTTTCACATAACAATATGCCACCTTCCAGAGGAAAAATATCCCAGTTTAATGACATACCCTAATCCTTCAGGAAACAGAATAGCACAGAGAGAAATATAGTTGTCTAGCACTACAGACAGCTGAGTTGCAACTATTTTCTGCCTCTCACTACAAATTTCCTTTTCTTTTTTCTTTTAAGCTCTGACTTGGTGCAGGGTTTTGCTACACAGCTCAGACTCATCTGTCTCAGCCTCCCCAGAACTGGGATTACAGTTGTGTGCCACTATGCCCAGATTTGGTGGCCAGATTGGGGTGTGGCTGGCACTGCATGCAGTAGTGTCAGGAATTGAAGCTGGATCCAGACAGCCAGGCCAAATTTGATTTTTGATAAGGCACAGAACTCAATTTGGCAGGACATATCCAATCTAATAAAGCTTTTATTTAAGAAAGAACAGCATTTTCATCTTTTTAAAATTTCCTTTACAAAGTAAGGAGGCAATTAGTAAATGCAGTTCCTCACTGATTTATTCCCCCATGTAAACTTTGTATTAGCAATTAAGAGAAAAAAATCATATAAAAAATTGAACTTGTGTCATTTTTTGTTAATACTATTAAAATTTTAAAATGTAGGTATTATGAAAAACTATCATACAATTGCAAATTTTCACTGTTTTGAAACACTTATCAGTTTATGTTTGTAATGACTTTTAGCTTGCCAATTTCTAAAAGCAAGTTTATTTGCAACCTGTTAAACACAACTTGGTCAAGTCAACGGGGAGATTAAAATACAGTGAAATTAATGTTTATGTCTAATGTATTATTGAGTTCAAATGTAATTAGTATTAAAACTACAAAATGCTGTAATCACGTTTAAGCTCAAACTTTTGTGCTCTTTCATTATATTTAAGTTTGACTAACTGCCTAATATCACTGGCTTGAAGTATTTTTAAATTCATACTTTTTAAAACACATACCTCTTAAAATACCCTCTGTGACATAAACTCCCAATTAATTCAGGACCCTTTCATTACTTTAGCAAAAGGACTATTATTTCATACATCCCGGCAAAGGTGATAGAAATATAGTCACAAGTAAAATATAGTGCCTGAATTCAAGAAACTTACTATGCAGTGTGAAAATCTGAAAAATATCCAAACAAATAAAAAACCCATAAGAGTACAACTTTAATTTACTTAATAAGGATTTACAGAATATTCAGAATCAGCCAGTCAGCATTCCAAGCGCTGAGGAGAAAGAAGTCAACAAGTCTGCTTCTACAGAGTGCACATTATCCTAGAGGTGCAAAATCTACACTAACAGAAGCAAACCACTGAAATATACTTTATGTCGGAGGCTAACAAATGCCATAGAGGAAAACAAAGCATAACGGGAGCGAAGGGGCTGGAGGTATCAGAAAGAGCCCGGGAAGGGGCTCTGGCTCTTTGCCCTGGCAAAGAGGGCTCTTTGGCCCTGTGGCAAAGTGTTGCAGGCCAAAGACAGGCCTGATGCATCAGAGGTGGGCTGAGCACAGGAGGGAACAGCAAGAAGCGAAGCCAGTGAAGTAAGTGCTGGAGTGTCAGACCAAGGACATTTCTTAGGTGACAATAAGCATATCGGTTATCCACGGCTGCATAACAAATGATCCAGAACTAGCATTTTAACCCAATAACTCTGCTTACCTCACAATGGCTGGGTCAGAACTCTAGGGGTTGTTCAGTGGGCACTGTATCTGAGGTTCTCAGGGTGCTGCAGACAGAGGCCAGCGGGGGCTGTGAATGTGATGGCTCCAGTGTGGCTGCAGGGTGCCTTGCCAGCGATCTCACCAAGGGCTGCCACGTACAGTCAGGGTGGCCTCTGTTCCACGGATTCCATTTCTTTTCTATGACGGGGATTCATGGTTTTCATCATTGTCCTAACCACTCCTGTTTTATTACCTGTGTCTACTTTAGATTCATTGAGGAAGTCTTTCAGTTTGATGGTCATTTTTTTTTTTTTAACTTGAGACACTATTTTCTCTGTGGCCTCATTCATTTTCCCTTATTCTTTTTTTACTTCTGGTGCTATCATTTCAGAAAATTCAGGTGGGTGGCTTCTGATTCCTTCCACTTTGTTGTTCCCTGGGCAGATCCTGGGTGGCCTGGAGGCCTGGGGTTGCACTTGGCTTCTGCATTGTGTCCTTTTTTTTTTTTTTTTACTTTATTTTATTTTCTGTATTGATGATTGCAAATATGTTATAGTAGAGAGCTGTATCGCTAGCGTCAAGGCTTCACTGAGAAATCCTGTTATCAGAGAAGTTCTCTAGATGTAGATGTTCTTGGGTTTTGTATATATTCCAAGATCCCAATGAAGTACTACTGTGCCATGAATAAGGATAAACTTGAGACTTTGTAGATAAATGGATGGACCTTGAGACCATACCCTTAAGTAAAATAAACCAAACACATAAGTATTGAATTTTCTTTCTGGTGTGAGAAACTGAAAGTGTAAACAAGAAGCAAAATGCAAAATGGATATTGTGAAATAGAAAAAAATGTTCAAAAGGAAAGGGGAACTCAGGACACAGCAAAGGTAAAGGAAAGGGAGAGAAAAAACGAGAGAATGATTGAATGGAAATGAAGCTTTGTAAATAAAAAGGGGGAAGGGCTCAAGAGTTAGTGTGCACAAGGATAAATTCCTTGTGATGCATGGGAATATTATGTATACCTAAATAGAACAATAAAGTTGTTAAAAAAGAAAAAAAAAGAAAAGTGCCTCAGGTCCCCACCTGTGGATGTCTCCAACAGGACGCGAGGGTTTCTCACAGTATCATGGCTGACTTTCACAGAGAGAAGGGGGGCTAAGAAAGCTTGAAGCAGGAGCTGGTGTGCACTTAATAATCTGGGCTCTGAAGTCGCAGAGCACAGTGTCTTGTCCACGGAGCTCCTCAGCCTTGCCCCACGTGGGCTGACAGATCACTTGGGTGAGCGTGCCATCAGAAGAGAGTCGCTGGGGTCCTGCTCTGCTTCTCCTCCGGTATGAAATTAGGATTTGTGCTGAAAAACTGGTAAGTTATTTCATTGTGGTGAGCACAACATTTGCATAACTCAAGTTTTAAAAGGATTTCTGTAGTTTCTGGGTTGAGACTGGACAGAGGTGGGACAATGGTGAACCGAGGGGGGCCAATTAGAGCTCAGCACAAGGATACCACCAGGAGGGCTCGCAAGAGGGGCACAGGAGCCAGGAGGGGAGAAGTAAGATGTGATCAGACAGTGAATCTGGAAAGATGTGAAGATGGATCTGGTATGAATTATTGACAAATTATTTGTGGATTTTAAAAAACAACTGGACCCAAAGATGAACCACTTTATTTTCAACTGAACAACTGAAATTATATTTATTATACAGAAAGATGTATTGTCTAAGAGAAGAAAGAAATGCACTGGTGATCAAAAAACAGCATTAATAGAGACAGAGAATATGAGCCAGGACAAAGATGAAGTAATCCTATGTTCCTGAGGTGACTTCTGCAAGGGTGTCTGATGCGAAATGTTGATGTATAATATATTTTTTTGGTTGCTCAACTAAAATACTCCATGTGTTACATACCTGCACTGTATTGTGCATGCTGCTGGTCATGAAAGATACAGTGATGAACAGAGACATTATTTCTGAAGAGAGTTTGACTGTAGACAGGAGAGGATTAGATCAAAACATATATACTGGGCAGGGGTAATATATACATAGTCAGGATTTCTTGTGTTTAAAAAGTTAGCGATGTGGATAGAAAGAGCTCATATGAAAAACATTCTTGCCTAACCAGATGATATCCGAATTTGGTGTATATCTTGCCATTGGTGTGTGAGCTGCAGAGGGAGGGCTGGTGCTGATGGACTAAATGACCAAGGAATCATTATGGAAGCATCAGGGGGTGGCTGGTGACCACTAAGGAGCTCTTGATGTCATGGGACACTTTGGGTGTGGTCTAGCTTTAGATTAGTTGGACATGAGCTAGGCTTGGCATACAGGAAAGCTGAATGTACAACCTGTTAATCATCTGCAAATAGTTTCTAGCTAAATAAAACTAGCCTGTAATGATTTAATCTCTGATAAAATAAACACAATAATTGGTGAAACAATGTGAAATGTTGCCACTATTCTGGCAAATGTGTTTTTATTCATACAGGGAAAAAAAGGTTTAAGAATGTGTTATATGTTATATGTCTTGTCCACATTTAAATTTAATTCTACTGGTCTACTTTCACTTGAAGCACGTGTTTCTCATCTATCCAGTAAGAATTGTGGATTAACATTAACACACTCACAGCTTCCCCTAGCCATTGCTGAGCATGTCAGAAGTGATATTCCTGATAAAACCTCACATCGTGGCCAGAACATGATTAGTTACCCTAACTGATGCTAAAATTTTAAATTGTTCAGTTTCTTTTTTCCCACCACTTACTCCTTCTGACCTGGACTTTCAAAATTAACATCTGCAATGAATAGCATATAAAATCCAGTTAATTAAAAGCAAAAAAAGGAAAAAACCTTCATAAGACAGATAATATAATTTATAATTTTGAAAGAAAGACATGAATGTATGTGATCCAAAGGAACTGCTTGCTGCTTTCTTCTGCCTGATTCAGGAAGCAGAGGTTCAATCCTGCAGCATTGTCCATTCTCTGACTGTTCCTAGTATGAAGTGATAGGAACAAGGTGAGCATCTGAGCACAGCTGATGGAAGTGAGCCACTTTCCACGAGGAAAGAAAGAGGATGAGCAGCGCTGGTGGAGACAGGAGCCTTTTAAATGCTGCGAGTGCAAAGAGGAGACCAGAGCTGAGATGTGGGAGAAACAGATGGGAAGAGAGCTTTGGAACGCAACGATGTAATGCATGCTGGGTGGCCGAGTTGTGGACTTTTCTACAAATTTTATGGGTACAGCTTCGACTTCTACACTTCGTGGAGTCAAAAAAGTTTTGAAGGAATAAGTTCTTTGGTTCTGTGCCAATCAAATCCTGTACGGACAAGAACAGCGCTGGTGTTCAGGCCACATCTAATTCATTTCTCTACTCACCACAGAAGGGCTTTCCTTACTTTTAGTATCTCTGCTTAGAAACTGGAGTCCTCCAACATTTTAGTTTGTAATACTGAGAATTGAGCCCAAGACATTTGTATTGACCTACATCCCAGACCAGACGTCCTCCAAACCCGCTTTTTTTTTTTTGAGACAGGTTCTTCCTAACTTGCCCAGGCTGGGTTTAAATTCAAAACCCTTCTGCTTCAGCATCCCATTATGCTACAGAAATTTACCATTAAGCTGAGCTTTGTCCTGAATGCTTGATCCTAAATAACCTTTGATTTCTCTTACTGCCCTATCAGTCTCCTACTTATAGAGGGCTAAGACTTTTTCCTCTCTCCATTTAATTACTGGGTATGCCCAGTGCCTGCTGCTAAAATATCTTAGCTCTCATCTGTACCCTATCCTAGTAAGGCTGCTTGAATTTGGTTATTCATTCTTGTTTACTGGATCCTTTTATCAGGAAGTCTCTATCTAAGAGCCAGGCTGGGCCAGTGGAACCTAGAAGATGCATGCAGATAGAATAAATGTTTTTTTTGGCTCAGTGGAATAAGTGGTTCCCTAGCAAGCACAAAGGCCTGAGTTCAATCCCCGGTTCTAAAAAAAAGAATAAATATTTTTTGTGGGAGTATCATTAGACAGACAGATATAGATATATAGATTATTAGCTAACATTAATATAAATAGCATTTTTGGAATTCTGTGCTGAATAATCTATGAACATTCTATCACTTAGTAATAAATGTAATGTTAGAAGATTTATATTATTCGTATCCTCTATGCAAGAAGAAATCAAAGCTCCATGCAGGAGCCTACAGTTCAGAGCTGACGTCCTATTTTGGTCCAGGCATGTGGATTCCCTACTACAATTAAACTACTACTGCACACTAATACACGGTTAGCCTACTTTAGGATACAAATTTTAATAAATCATGTTATTTTCATTATGATATGAAGTAGCCCCCAAATATTTACTTTACATTTATGGTTTAACAAGGTATAAGAGAGATTGTATAAACAGGATTGTTGAGGCTTGAGTTCTCATAAAAGAATTTCTTAGTAAATTGAAAAATAAGCTTACATATTGTTTTTGTGAGAAATGTCCAAAAAGCTAAAGCTGAACCACATGGGTAAACTGTGAAAAGGTATAAACAGACATTCATAATTCTAGTTTCAAAAATCTCTTCCTGGACATAATGTCACAAAGTGTACCATGATATCTTCCAAGATCATAAAAGAGTTTTGGTGACCAGTTTAAAAAAACATGTGGAGTAAATACAAGTATAGTCAGCAAGTAAGGAAAACTAAGATCAGAAAAAAACAGAAGAGGAGTTTATTGGAAGGCTTTAAGTTCAGGAAAGTAGCTGTGGAAACATTATTAATCACAACAAATGGACATCATTGATTATGACAATGGAAGCAGGCTGAGCCTGTCTCTGTGCTTTTATTCAAAGATCTCAAATGTTTTAAGAGAGTCTCATGGTCATTTATTCCCAAAGAGATTTCTAAATTGAATGTAATAAAATTGCAAGTCGAGACCCTGTCCACCGACTTTCTGGGATCGTTATGTCCTCCCTAAAGGATGGCCTTGCTACCATGACAGAAGCCTGAAAGCTGACAACCACAAGTATCTCGCGGTCTCTAAAGATTCCAAGCATGACGAAGCCCAGCACCCTCCTCCCCAGTGAGTTCCTCTGCAAAGCGAAAGTGAGCCTGGCCATAAATTACCTAATTGCCCATACCCATGGAGGGTTACTTGACAACCAGATGAATAGAGATGACGATTTTAAAACTAGAGGAGAAATGACTCTTCACTAAGAAAGGCCTGATAAATGGGCATTCGTGCTTCACCCAGTTACCACTTGAAATGCAGGAGCAGCATGGATCCACCAGACGTCTGTGACATATCTGCAAAACATCTGTAGTGCTGGACTCTGAAAAGTCAACAGGACACAGCAAAATCAAAGGTAAAGGAGGATCTGCGTGGCATGAGTAACTCACATGAACAGAGCACAGTTTGCACACTGAGGCACTAGGACTTCCTTTGGTTTCTCACTCCTTTGGAAGGAACTAGGAGAAACTGGCTCTGCAAAGCGAGCTTGAGCTTAATAAAAGAAGGAAAAACAAGATAACAGCACACCCTGGAGAAAGCAAGAGACTATCAGAAGGCAAGCCATGATGTCTAAGAGTGCACATTTAATTATGGGAAATAACAACTCTCACTGCAGGAAAGAATTTTATAATGTGGCACTGATGGATAATAATATTACAATTTTTAAGGAAGATGATAAGGAACATTACAAATAATGCAAACCAAGAAATAGAAGACTGTTTAAAATTGTAGCAACTCCCCACAGGAATGTAAACATTATACACTGTCAATATATACTAAGAAGAAAAAAGATTCTCCTCTACCCCTACTTGTATACTCATGGTAAATGGAAGGCAAAACTCTAAAGCTTCAGGCAAAGGGAGGGAGGACTTTTCTTACTGTTCAAGTAAGAAAAGAGATGCGACTCTTCCCAAAACTGATGAGACTGTACATTGGAATAAACTTCCTGGAGAGCAGTTTGGCAGTATTACTTTGAAATAAAAGTTTAATAAAGAAGAAAGCATAAAGATTTATTCCATTTTGTTTTACTGATCTAGAGTAAGCAAGTGCAAACCTGTGGCCCAAGCATCTTCTTGGTTCTAGTATAGAACGCGTGCTGCCTTGGTTTATGGCGGAAGCACAGCGCTACCTGTGGCCAGGCTCAAATAGAAAGCAGCCGTGCTTCAAAATGAGCCCCTCGCCTGGCCGCTAAGCTAACTGCCAGTATGCATGCAGGGCACTGGCTGGACTCTTGGAGTGATCTAATTACCTCTTAAACACTAAAAATTTTAGATACACTTCTTCCTTGACCGAATGATTAGCTCTACTTCCAGGATTCTAATCTGGAGAAATATTTCCAGGTGTTTGTTCATAAAGGCCAGAAAACAAAAACACTTGTTTTGTTTAGTTTGCACTACAACCATATATTCTAGATTTTACAAATTTTAACACAGAGAAAAGACTGAGGAAGTGGCTTTAGACACTAAGGGTAAGGCGGAGCTTTAGGCTCTGGCATATCTAGCTGCTCTCCAATGATGTGAGCTTTGTTCACTGAAGAATTGTAATTTTCAGGGACTTCTTTAGAAAATGGGCTTTTCTCACTCTTCACATCCAGAGAAGATCTTACCTGCATGGAAAACACAAGTAATTGGCAAAAGGTTTCTTCCTATACTTTCTTAAAATTGAGGGGTTTTTTTGGTTTTGTTTTTGCGGGTACCAGGGACTGAACTCAGGCCCTTGTGAATGCCAGGCAGGCACTTTTTCTACTGAGCTATTTCCCCAGCCCTCAAAATTGAGTTGTTAAAAACTTAGGTTTTGCAGATGTGAGAGGGGAAAACAGCTGGTTGCCCTAGTTATTAAATCTTGCTTATTGAATACATTTACATTTTTTGAATTTATATCTTGCCTATATGGTGGGAACATAGTCTTCAGTTATTCTGGGGTTCCTGTTGTATGTCTTCAGGATGCCCAGATGACAGGTCTTGGCCTGGCCCTGGCTTATGGCTGGCTGGGAGAACTCTCAAGTCCATTGGGCTGCAGGCGAATTACTCTAAACATTCTGATGCAACTGCTCACAGCTCCGAAGGACCAGTGCTTGGAAATCCACGGAGCCACCCCGTACACAGCCTTTGGGCTGTTGTCTCTCACCCTGCCTTTATTCTGAGGCATCAGCCTTGCACTGGCATTTCAGGGCTCTCAGGTACAAAGTTCCTCCCTCCAGAGTCTTTCAGTGTTTTGCTTCTCAACACCTCTGCTCCATTTCTATTCTGACTAGGGAAGAATAATGAATCAGTGGGTTTTTCTGTTTGTTTGTTTGTTTATTTTTTAAATCAAGCAAGGGACAGCCAAATATCTGAGCAGATTAAAGCACCTGCAAGCAGGCCAGGGGCCAGGGCTTCTATCCATGGGCTTGCCGTACTGGCCCCACCCCTGGTGCGGGCTGAGACAGTGAGATGGCATGGTGGCACGCATCTGTAATCTCAGCTCTTGGGAGGCTGTAAACAGGAGAATCATTACGAGTCAGATCTAGTAGTGAGATCCTGAACATCCTGCAGACTCTACCCTAAAATACAAAGAGAGAGAGAGAGAGAGAGAGAGAGAGAGAGAGAGAGAGAGAGGAAAAGAAGAGAGAAAAGAGAAAAGAAGAAAAGAGAAAAAAATCAAGCAAAGCCACACTAATCAACATTTTGGTAACTGAATGCCCAAAAAACAGTACCGTTTTTCTATCTTCTAACATGTTTTCTTCTTCACTATCTATATGAAAGAAATGAAATGAAACAGGAGAGAAACAAGATGGAAGAAGCCTTCATATTTTAAAAAACTGACTTTTTCACGTGATTTTAATTGATAAAATATTTTTCAGTACTGGCTCAGAAGTCATACATTGCTCATACATCTTATCTAAGAAATGTGATATTTTTGTTGTATACCTTCTGCTAAGACTCATGTGTCCTGGAACCTTACAATTTATTGTATTTAATACATATTTATTGAGTTCAAATGTAAAACTCAATTTCACAAATCCTTAAGAACAAAATTAGAGGAGAAAAAGGTTATACATAGTGCTAGAAATCCAGATGCAATAACAGATGGATGTGCTATGTAAAATTCATACTTAATTCTCAATTATTTACTAAGTAACTGCTTATATTATTCAAATGGGAATTCAAATGGTCAGGATAAGGATATACTTTCCATGTTAATGTATTCTCTCTGAAAAGACAGAAGCATGTGCCTGTAAGACTCAGGAAAGATAACTGATTCCTCAGCCAACTCTGTTCTGAGATAGTAGATGGTATAGAAATAAGAATTCTGTGTGAAATAGCTTGGGAAGTGTAATTCATCATACTTGGGAAATTTAAAGTGCACATTAGCATTTGTAAAGCCCCTGGAGAGTCCTTCTACAGAGAAGGAAACTGTTTAACTTGCTTAATTTAGTATTTTTAAGATTTGCTTGAGCATGTAACATACATAAATATAGCTACATAGAAAAGATTAGATGATAGAAATGTGTATAATAATGCTATTATATATCCACATCTAGCTATAATTGATAGATATATATCCGATTAGATGACAGAAATATCTTCATCATCTAATGAAACAAGGATTCTGTCAAAATAGAAAAACCAGACAATTCAGTCTTGGAACTTATTTTTACCACAGAATAAGCCCTTAGATGAAGTAACAAATGATTAAATATTTGACAAGGACATGGTGCCTTAAAAGCCTCTCAGTTTTCATGTGTATATTGCTTTGACTGGCTTGTGTCCCTTTATCTTGCTCATTTCTTCTTCTTGTTTTCTCTCGATGTACTTAGAATTATGTACCTTTTTAAAAAAAATTTCTTGATGGTTTTGTTTTGTTTTGACACAATAGTAAAGGAAATGCTCTTAAACTACACTTTGAATACTGTGACACTGCCAAGTTATGTTCAGAGATCTGAAGCTGGCTCTGAACTGACTGTGAGAGGTGGCCCTGTTTTTGTTTTGTGGAAGAAAGAGAAAAGGAAGGAGGGAGGGAGGGAGGGAGGGGAAGGAGAAAATGAGAGGGGAGCAGAAGGGAGGGGAGGGAAGAGGATGGAGGGGAAGAGGACAGGCAGAAGAGAGGAAGAGAGAAGAGCAAAAGAAAAAGAAAAAAGGAGGAGGAGAAGGAGGAGAAGAAGAAGAAGAAAGAAGAAGGAAGAAGAAGAAGGAGAAGAAGAAGAAAGAAAGAAAGAAAGAAAGAAAGAAAGAAAGAAAGAAAGAAAGAAAGAAAGAAAGAAAGAAAGAAAGAAAAAAGGAAGACAAGGTATGTTTTCAAATGCTGTTGAAAGCATCCAGGGAATACAACAAGTAAAATCAATTGAGTCAGATAAGGCAAAGTGAATGGCGTATGCTGCAGGATACTAATCAGCTGTTCTTCTGGATGGTTAACAACCTAAGATTACAAGTCAGAATTGGAGAAATAGAGGAGCCACAAGGCCAGCCAACATTTTGGACCTAGCCTTTCAAGGTCAGCAAAGACTCAGGACATAGGAGAACCTGTACTGCAATATCATGAGACTCAGGTGAGCTCCAAATTTTCTGAGCAAGGAGATTGTGGAGCCACAGAGGAAAGAGATTGAAGTTCTATAGTGTGCCTGGGAAGAGTCACATGAAGAGAAAACTTTCTCTCAGGCTCTCACAGAGAGCACTCTGGTCAAGCATTGGCCGTGACTCATCCACATGGATGACACAGACAAAGGAACTACAGAATAATGTACAGGACTACAAGATAAACCCTGAGAAGACTTCAATGACCACATAGGAAATATAAAGTTCATGTGTTGGTATATAAGTTTTGACCTACCTAGGTCTTAACCATCCAGCAGAAAAGTATAAAAGTATAAAAATGAAGTATACATCGTAAGCCCATAATATTAAGCTGAGCTGTAAATGGATATGGTCGACAATTTCTTTGAATAACCCCCTATGGTTGCAGAATGCTGGACTGTGTTGGATTGTGGTGTCGAGTTCAAGCACCTAAGGTAGTTGAATGTCAATGGAGTGCCCACTTTAGACAGGTGTAGACACAGGAAGGGTTGTAGAAAGAAAAAATCATGATGTGTGTGTATAGACAGTACAGTTGGGATAGATAACGCTGTGCTTCTACATAATTCTATGAGAGGCAAGATCTGCACTAATGGTGGTTGGACAGGATATTATGTCGGCTTTTATTGCTATGGTCATCCACTAGGTAAATAATTATTGAATTTTTGATATAATTCAGCTATAAAAAAACCTGTAAATGTAATATCATGTATGCACCTTGTACAATACCAAAGCGTTATGAAGACAGTTTGCAATGTATTAATTCATCGACTCTGTATGGTTAAGGTGTTTTGAAACTGTCTGATTGACATTTGTATTTTAATAAAATAAAAATAAATGGGGAAAAAAAATAAATAAATAAATAAAAGAAAGCATCCAGGGAAAGCTCCACCTACAGACTGGAGCCAACCCCCACTCATACCCGCAGGGCGTGGACCTTAATGGGCAGGTGGCTTTCAGATTAACAGCCAGTTTCTTCCCATTAAGTGATTTGGTCCCCTCCTCAGCAGTCCCCTTTGGCCCTTAGGAAGGGATTCCTTCCCTCTCTCCCTCCCTCATGGGAAGAGAGTCCTCTAGTTGCTTAACTATTCCCATTGAGCCAAGTCCTTGTTTCCTCTTGCACAGGAAACAGGATGGGGTTTCTGTCTCAGGAGGACAGACCTCTTGCATCCAGGATGGCAGGCCTCTTGCATCCCCACCCCCATGTGTAGGGCAGCATTCCTGACCTCGCTATGACCACAGTCGTCTGGAAGGCTTGGTGAAGCAGGTTCATTCCCAGCAAGTCTGACTCAGCAGTGAAGCAACGCAGTCCACAAATGTGTGTTCCTAACAGATTTCCCAAATGGTGTTGATGCTTTGGTCCCAGCAATATATTCTGAGAACCAGCACTGGGCAACCCTTGCTTTTCCGACTTTCAGGGTCTCTGCCATATTTGCTGAAGCATCAGCCCTATGGTTGGACCTTATCTCAGGTAAGTGTCTCTTATGTCCAAGTGACTTTTGACTCCTCAGAAATGCTCAGTCCATGCCCCTTTAGCCTAAACCATTATCCTGCTACACTCCACTCGGTGTAGGTAGGAAACTGTGCATTTTGGGTTGATGCGTATCAACATTTAACTCATTCTGTACTTTTTTAAAATTGGTTAAGCTCACATGGGGAGTCGACATGGGATGAGAATAAAAAAGACAAAAAAAAATATCTTTGAGCTCTGTTCTGGGTCATATTTCGGTGGGATTCATCCTTAGGCACAGATATTCTGTCCAGCTCAGGGTCATACTGTTTTTTATTTGCTTTTGTTTTTTAGTGCATCAGAGGTTTGCTAGAAATTAATCCTTTTCTACCAGAGGGTCCTTGTATCAGTGGAAGATATTCCAGCATCTGTCTTCCTATAGAGAGGGCTCTGAGGCACTTTTTCATACACAGAAGGCTGGCAGGTGTTTCCACGCCATCCGTCATTCACAGCTCACTGGTACACATCGGGACACCAGAATGCACAGCAATCACAGAATTTAATACAGAAGGACTTTTTTTTTTTTGTTCTTGTTTTTTGGTTGTTTTTTTTTTTTTTTTTTTTTTTTTTTTTTTTTTTTTTTTTTTTTTTTTTTTTTTTTTTTTTTTTTTTTTTTTTTTTTTTTGCGATTTCAGGCTGCCTTAAGGGCAGGTCTGGTGCAGCTTCTGGAGCTGAGAATCGAGCAGTCATATGCACCTGACTGCATCTGTCCAAGCAGTGCTTTAAACAACTGAGCTATCCAGCAAAGCCCCAAAGGTTTTTTTCCTGTATTTTAGGGAAGGGTCTACAGAGTGTTCAGAGTCTCACTACTAGATCGGACTCATAGTGATCTGCCTCCTCAGAAGGCAGGGCTGGCATGACAGGCCTGTGTATTGAACCACTGATTCCTGCTTGCAGGAGCTTTAATCCACTGAGCTATTTGGCCAGCCCATGGAATTTAATATAAAGAGAAGTTTTTGAAAGTCTCTTGGTCTCCACATACAATAATCATAATTTTCTCTATATACTCAGAAACTAAAGACAATCATTTAAAAATTAAGAAGGGTTAAAACAGAGCCTATTACATCCTGGAAAAATGTGTTTCTTTTAAGTGAACAAGTTAATCACGTCAACTGAGTCTGCTGTCATTTTTTAATATGGACAGTTTTTCTGGGATATTGTTAGACTTCACTCACAAAATGATGTACTAAATACTATGTGTATATGAATAAATACATAGTAAATATGAAATGTAATAAAATATAAATATATAATGTATGAATGCATAAATCACACTATGATTTATAGAAGTAGAAAACAGCAATGCTAATTTTCAAAATCTGGCCATTAGATAAATCAGTGAAGGTGCATTTACCTACTTGGAAGAATATCAGCCGCTAGAGTCAGCCTCTCAAAGAATACCACAGAATGAGTGCTGGTCATCACTGCAGGGCTCTCTGTAGAATCGGGATTCTCCAGGGCTTCAGGCTTACTCTGGGATTATTACTATTTCAGATGCAGCCCAGGTGTGTCTAGTTACCATTCATTAAAATAGTTCCCACCTCTCCAGCGGGAGTTCTGAAGGACACAGAAGTGAATTTCAATGAGAAGTACTGGGAAAACATCGCTGAAGCTTGAATCCATCCACTGTGCACATAGGCAGCTTCTGGAACTTCCTGCAGTGCCAAGGGCCAGGGCTGCAGGCTGGGCAGGAAAATAGGCTCAGACCTTGTTTTCAGATCAGCAGTGACCACAATGGCTTCAAAATAAAATATCAATCGTACCTATCGATATGCTAAAGCTTTTCACTTTTTGTCTATCATGTTTCAGCCGAAAGAGAGCATTAAGCTATCATGCATCTGAAGTACTGAGATGTTGCTAGAACTCTCAACCTGAAGTGAACAGAACGAATGCTCCACTCCTGTCCCTGCAGATTAAGTGCAGACGAGACTCAGGTGTGACTTTCCTATCATTAGAGGTGAATTAGCAAGGAAAACAGCACTCACTTTTCCATGAAACTCCTCCTTGACCTTATTTATAAAGAATATGATTTATCATAAACATTGAGAAAAGCAAAAATTATAGTACAGTGAGCTTCCTGTCTTCATCCCCAACTTTCAACCACTATTGGCATTTTGGTGGAACAGGGGATTGAACTCAGGCCCTTGCACTTGCCAGGCAAACACTTATTCCACTGAACCATCTCTATGGCCCCTCAAATTCTGTATTTGGATGGTTGCTTTCATATGTAGGAGGAGGGCTGGTGAGATAGCTCAATGAAATGAGTGCCTGCTTAGGCAAGCACAAGGACCAGGGTTCTATTCCTGGTGCCACACACTGCACCAGCCCCATCTCCAGGCACATGAGCTGGCCACTGAGACTGGGCATGGTAGCCCACGCCTGTAATCCCAGTGCCAGGGAGGCTTAAAACAGGAGGATCGCTATGCATCTGAGCTGCATAGAGACCCTGAACCAAATTTTTTTAAGAAAGGAAGAACCCTGCAAAGTCAGTTTAGAATAAGAAATAAGTGATATGTCCAATGAGATATCAAGATGTGAGAAGGCCTTCACTGCCTAACAGAGGCACAAAGATCACGAGTAAGCAGTTATGCATGTTTAAGGAGGAAATAAAAATACTTGGTCAAATTATTAACTTCTGAAATGCTTCTAATAGTTAAGACATAAATATGTATTAACTTGTTGGGAGAACAATTTAATAAATCAAACTGTTGTGTTTTGGGCCAGCAGTGTGACAAAATATACTGGTTTTCAAGGTTGGAGCAAGAGGATCCAAAACCAGCCTGAGAAAATTAGTGAGATCCTATCTTAAAAAATATTTGGAAAAAAGCAGAGTTAATTCTACCAGTTAATGGTAGAATGCTTGTTTACTTTGAGAGAAGGCCTGGGTTCAATCACCAATGACCGTGAAAGAAAAAAAATATCAATACATTGATAGAACTCTAAAACACAAAGTTTGGTCATATCTGGGTTAGTATCATCTGGATTATGGCCAAAATCTAAATTTCCCCCAATTCAGCCATACATGTCTTCTTTAGTTCATTTTAAAAATACATCCACTTGGGAGACAGTTTTAGGTGCACAGAAAAGTTCCACAGATGTTACAGTTGAATTCTGACACTTCCTCCGCCCGCGAATCCACAGCATCCCCATTGTGAGTGTCTCTCACTAGTGCAATGTATCTGACTCCACAGTGACCTGTCATTTGCCACAGCCCATGGTTTCCATTAGTGTTAGTATTATCTATTCTGTAGCTTTTGAAAAAGCTCTCATACTGTCATAACAGTATTGTAGAGAACAGTGTCACTGTCATGATCCACCTGTTTACCCTTCCTTATCCCCCAACCCTGGAAACCACTATTTCTTCACGCAGTTTCTGTAGTTTTGCCTTTTGCAAATAATATACTGTTTAAATTATACAGTACATAGCCTTCAAGGTTTGGATTTTTCACTATTGATAGGTATTTAAGAATCTCACATGTATTTTCAAGTCCAGTTAGCTCATTTTCAGCAGTATTATTTTTTAGCAACAATGTTCCATTGTCTGATGATGCCACATTCTATCCATTCACTTAATGAGGAACATGTCAAGAAGGGAAATGGCTGGAGTGTATGATAAGAAAATACTGAAATATACCTAAGAAACTACAACTCTCTTCATAGCAGCTGAACAATTGTACATGCCCACCAGCAATGAGTGAGAGTTCCAGTTGCTTCACATCTTTTCCAGCATTCATAGTTGTATAAAATTAGCCCAGATCTGGAACCTTCTAATAGGTGCCTAGTGACATTCTAGATCATTGGGAGAGGAAAGAAAAAAAAACAAAAAAAAAAAAACCCAAGCTGTGCATTGCTTCTGGTTGTTAGATCTCTTTAGCTTCTTTGGCTCAGTAGAATAAACACTTTCCTGATAAGCACAAGGGTCTGAGTTCAATCCACGGTTCTGCCAAAAAGGAAAAAAAATCTGCTAAAAGCAACTCTGGTAGTCTGGCGCTCTCTCTCTCTCTCTTGCGCGCTCTCTCTCTCTCTCTCTCTCTCTCTCTCTCTCTCCCACACACACCCCCTTCTTTGTCCCTCTATTTTTGTTTGTTTGGGTTTGTTTTTTTTGGTTTTTTTTTTTTGTCTTTTTGAGACAGGGTCTCACTATGCAGTTCAGGCTGGCCTTAAGCTCACTTTGTAGCTCAGGCTGGTCTCGAACTCACAACAATCCTCCTGCCTCCGCCTCCCGAGTGCTGGGATTACAGGCATGCGCCACCATGCCCGGCTGTCCCTCTATTTTCTCTCTGGCATTCCACCTGCTGACTAATCACTCTGGCGTGCCTGCCCTCTAGCACCATCTCTTCAATTGATGGAACCTTCTTAGCTTTGCTCAGGTTTCCCCTCCCTATACTATGGCCCAGAGTCTCTCTGGAGACAGAAACCTGGCAGTATTGTAAGACTTCCTGTTGTGGTTTGAATATAAAATGTCCCCCTCAAAAGCCCCATTGTGTTCAGAGGTGGGTGGGGGAAGCTGACTGGCTCCTGGGTTGCTGTACTCTTGGGCTGGCTGAGTTCACAGCTCCATGCAATGTTAGGAGCTGAGTGCTGGGAGAGCTGCGTCCTTGTGAGGGTGACCTGGAGGCTGTGCCTGTGTCCCTCTGTCCTCCCCCATATCTCTCTCCTTTCTACACACTGTTTGGTGAGCGGCTTTCCTCCACTGTGCTGCTGGCCCTTCTGTTCTGCCTCAGCTTCAGCTGAACATGGACTGAGCCCACGGAAGCCATGAACCAGGGAAGCCTCACTTGCAAGCTGCAGGTATTGGGTATGTTGTCCCAGTGACAGGAAAGTGACAAGAAAGTGACTAATATCCTCACATTATGTTTTCCTCCATTTTTCAGTGGCCATGTTGTTTGTTATTTTGTGTGTAATTAAGGAAGCACTATTGTTTCTTTTCTTTCTTTTTTTTTTTTTTTTTTTTTTTTTCTTGGTACTGGGGATTGAACTCAGGACATTGGGCTTGCCAGACAGGTGCTTATCCCCTGGAGCTATCTCCCCAGCCCTCATTGTGTCTTATATTTTGTCTATTTTTAAAATTGTTTCAGCAGGGAGAACAACTTAATCCCTATTATATCTTGGTCCAAAGCACAAATCTCAGCTTCTTGAATCTGTGTCCAAAGCTGTACTCAATCTCATTTCATTTTCCCCATCAAGCATCCCAACCAAAAACAGAGGTTTATGTACTTTTGATAAACGATGCTCAGCACGGCATCTGGAGATGACCCCGTCTCAGATTGAGTAGCTGAGGAGGGGTGGAGGCTGATCAGGCGGGCACTACGAAACCAGGGAGTGTGGGGGTGGGGGGCTGGGAGCAGCAGTTTCAGCTATGATGTCGACAGCTCTGACTGTGCAGTGGCAGCGGTGGCGCTTCCTTCAGCAGCAGCGGCATAGTATCCGGATGGGCAGAGCCACCCGGGAACTGTGGCGGTCGAGCGTAGGTAGGCTGTGGTGCTGCTGAGGCCCGTGGGCAGCTTGGGACCTGTGAATGTAAGGAGGTGGCAGACTGGACTTGGAGTCTTCATCTAGGACTGGATACGGCTCCTCTGGTTTAGGGCAGGCCTGGCAGGACTTTGGGCATGAATTTGGTTTGATGATCAAACGGTTCTTTTGTCATGCAGAGGGCAGGCAAAGAAGCGGGCTTTGATACAGGTTACGCCAACATTCAACATATGGGAATTGGTCAGGATGGCCAGTGTTGGGGTCCACTATGCCACTCCAAATCTGCTGGATGGTCTCAACATTAAGACTTCTTTCAGGTGGCCAGTTTGAGCACAGGTTTGGCCAGTAGATCTCACAAAAGGCTTTCAGCCTCTGAGGTTTCGTTTTCACTCTGTGGTCATCATGGGATTTTTTTTTTTTTTTTTCAACATTTCAGCACACAACCAAAGAGGCTGTTCAGATGCCTGCCTGGCTGCTTGCCTCTTGGCAATGTTGGGGCTGTCTGGACTATGAAGAAGTATCAGTAGGTTGTCCATCTTGTCCTGATTAGATGCATCCACAGAACCATAGGCTGGGACCCATTCAACCTCCGCAGCTCTGAGATAATTCCACAGGCACTCAGAGGTTAAACCTTCCAGCCTCCTTTCCTTGTGGTGGCCTTCACTAATGCGGTGAGCAGGCTCTCTTTCTGCTCACTTCTTAACAGGACTGACTGATAGACTGACTGGGGTCAGCTCCCAGGTGTCTTAACTTATCCAATGACCTGACCTGACTATGCTTTACCCCTCTTTCTAGGTCCAAACAAGGACTGTTAGCACCAAACAAGAGCCTTCAATCCAGACTTCTGAGGAGAATCCAAGAAGTCCTAGAGGGCCTGGCTTCTCTTCAAGGAGCCCACAGAGGTTCCTGTTTCAACCCACAGGCCTCAGCCTGTGATCAAAGTTGTCAGCATGGTCTTCCAAGTCAGAGAATCAAGAAATATTATAGAAAGCAGACTGGTCCTGGGCCTAATCAACTTCACCTGAGCAATGGTGCTTGTAATTCCATTGGTTGACTGTAGTTTTGTCCTACCCCACATCCACCTAAGCGAGACCCCTTCCCTACCTTAGACCCACATGGTTTTGCCCTATAAAAGTCCCTAAAAGAGACAGCTTCCCTGGGGCAACCCACTCAGACCCCCCTTCTGTCCCTCTCTGACAGAAGCTTTTCTATCCAACAAAGTTTTTCCTCAACCTCAAAAAAAAAAAAAAAAAAAAAGAAAGAAAGAAAGAAGACTGTATATGGGAAGAAATGGCGCCAAAAAGGCAGTTTATTATGCCAGTGGGTCTGACTAGGATCTCTCTCCAAGAGTCACAGCCCCACCAAGTGGGTTTTAGAGACCTTTTATGTAGAGTGAGTAGGGAGGTACAAAGGCAGATTTGGAGCATCCTGATTGGAGGATTATGTGACATTATGAGTTGGGAAAGGAGTTTAAACATCTCAAACTATGTTGCAAGGCTATCAGTTAGACATGCATGGGTTACACAAAGGCAGAAATGTCCCATTATCTGGAAATGTCCATCTGCTTTGGGCAAGCATTTTTGGTGCACTTTATTTAAATTTTTAATTTCCCTTTCACAATGATTTTGAATAGTCTCTATTACTTCTTAAAACTTTCATTTTTTATATCTTTATATACAGAGTCTTTAGGTTTTGTCATTTGAATTGGTACTTGGCATAACAAACTCTTATTTTTAAAGGTTTGTTGATCTACAATTCACATGCCACTAGTTTGCTCACTTAGAAAGCATGCTCTCTTGGATTTTAATATTCACAGAATTGTGCAGCTATTGCTACAATCATTTTAGAGCCATTTTATTACCCAAGAAGAAAACACTAATTGAATTCATCAATTCTAAATCATTCTAATTCATAACACCCTTGAGAGCTTACTTCCCACATTTAAAAAAAATTTAGTCATCCTAGAGCTACAAAGTAGCAAATCATTTGATTCTTTTTTCCTCATGAAGCATCTCTTCTGTTAGGCATCTCTTCAATTTATTATACAATGAGTCTATCCATGTAATAACCTATTTATCTATAGATCTATCTATATGCACATCTGTATGTATATCTATTTCTATATCTATTACATATATCTACGTTGGATACAGTGTTCAAATAATTTCCATGTTTCAAACTTCATTATTTATAATGTTATTTTTGAGTTTTAAGAGTTCATTATATATTTTGTTTAAAACATTTCTACAGGATATATGGTTTACAGGATACAAAGTATGATTCATTGGTAGAGTACTTGCCTAGGTTTCACATGGCCTGGCTTTGATTCTTAATAGTGCCAAAAAAAAATTCAAGATATATGAGTTAAATTCATTTGCACTTTCAATTTCTGAATAATATTGGTTGTAACAGCAACAAGTTTGTAATTTTTATGAACTTCATTTATTTGTTTTGGTTTTGTTTGGTTGCTTATATTTTTACTGTTAGGAACAATTGCCCAATGAAAAATCATGAGACAGTTTTATCTCTTACATTTTGTATTTTGATATATGTTTAGTTAATTTTTTAATGTGAAGTGAGTGAACAATTTAACTCCATCTTTTTCTTGAAACCCAATCATCTTAGTATCATTTGTTGAAAAGATTATAACTCCCTCCCTTGAATTTTTTGCACATTTGTTGAGTATGAGTGACTCGTAAGTATGAAGGTTTATGTCTGTACTCTTCATTCAGTTTCACTGAACTATGACTTTTCTTACACTAACACTGTGCTGTCTTGATTTCTGTAGTTTTATGTAAAGTTTTGAATCAGAAAAGTGTGGATATCCAAATTTGTTCTTCATTTCTGTGACTGTTCTGGCTTTTCTCTATAAATGTTAGAATCAGCTCACCATTTTCTGAAAAACTGGCTTGGATTTTGCTAGAGATTGTATGGAATCTATAGAATAAATTTTAGAGATTATTGCCCTCATAACAAGATTAAGCCTTTCATTACAAGAATGCAGACTGTCTTTCAATTTACTTAGATCTTAAGTTTCTTCTAACAATCATTTCTAGTTTTTACTTTCACGCAATGGGTAATTTTATACATTTGTTTGCATTTATTAAGACATACTTTGTTATTGCTCATGCTATTATAAACAAAAGTTTTGCCTAATTTCTTTTTTTTGGCTCAGGTATTGCTATAATTTAGAAATACAGTTGAATAAATCTTATACTTTGTCTACACTTTTATTATATTTATTTCTTCTAATGGTTTTCCAGTATTCCTTAAATTTTCTATGTAAAAGATCATATTTTTAGGTATAAATGTACTTCACTTCTTTTCTAATCAAGATGCATCCTATTATGTTACATTACCTAATTAACCTGGCCTGAACTGGTCAGTGTTAAATAGGAGTTTTATCCTTGTTTCTTATCTCAACAGGAGAACCACTGAGTCTTCTGTCACACTCAAGTAGGATGCTAGCTGTAGGTTTTGCAACGATGGCATTCATAAGGTTGAAGTTCTCTTCTTAATTTGTTGATTATCTTTATCATAAGGAAGTTGTATTGTCTGACACACCATATCCACTTGCAAAATCTAGAAGGTCAACTACGCAGCTCCTCGGGAGGCTGAGATCCCTGGTTCGAAGCGTCCTGAGCCTGTGCAAGAGGAAGGCCCAGAGACAATAAGAGTGCCTCACCCACTTGAAGACTGGTAGCCTGCATACAATGTAAAGGGGAAAAGAGACCTACCCTCTCCCCCACTTTTTGCTCTTGCTGCTTCTGCTGTCGCGTTGGAGTGTTGCCCCTATGCCATGCCACCCTGCTGTGGAGATAGATGATTATGGACTGAAACCTCCACAAATGGTGAGCTAGATAAACCTTTTCCTCTTTAAATTTGGGCATCAGGTAATTCTAACTAAACAATGAGAGAAAATTAAGACAGAAGTTTTATGAAATGCTTTTTCTGGTACCTATTAATCATGTACTTTTGCCTTTTATTCTATTGAGATAGAGTTGTGTATGTTGTATCACCCTTGTATTCCTCAAACAAATCACATTTGGTCATGGTGGTAACAGTATCCGTTGGTCTGCCTTTCTCTTGTCTGAATTCTCATCTAGCCATCCCACTGGTATCTTTATATCCCACTGATATCATAGGTATCTTTATAAAATGAAAATTTGTTTTTGTAACATGCTTTGCCTCAAATTCTTTAGTGTGTCTTTATTGCTCTAGTTTTTGAATTAGTCTCTTAGAACCTGTATGCTGTTTACTAACTCCTCCCTCCAGGCCCCATGGACTACTCATAATTCTTCCTGTATATCAAATTTGCCCCCATGTTCATACCTTTGCACATTTTCCACCTGCACTGGTTTTTCACTCTGTTAGTAAAGTCAACTTTTAATATGTCAAACTTGATTTCAAAAGCATACTCTTCTTAGAAACTATTTCTTGCATTTGCTTCCCCCAACTAAAGTACATACTGTTCTAGGCACACCTCAGGTTGTGTTGGTTACAGATAGCATTTATGATGCCATATTAAGATGACATTTTTCATGAGGAAGTTTCAAAGTGAGACTGTGAACTCCTTGAGGAATGTATCATGCCCTAGTTTCCTCTATATTAGTGGTGTTTAGTACATATACACTTAAACCAAAAGATTGGTTGATGTTCATTGTGTATGTTCAATGGATGATTAACAATTTAGTATAATTTAAATTCATAAAGTTCCCAAATATTCATCATTAGTCTTATCACTTCCAGAAAAATTCTGTGTTATTTATTAAAGCCTCAAGTGATCACATACATGCAATGAATTTGACATCAATCTTTCATAAAAGTACTGTTTTGTTCCCTACCATGTCTGCAGAACTAAGAAGAGTGACAATGTTTAAGAAACCTTTAAAAAAGTACTTGGTGGATGTTCAAAAGAGTACCTAAATGACTATCCTTTTTTACAAAAGAAGAAAGATCAAAGGACTTTTTTTTAATTTCATATTTAGGGAGGTAAACCACAATAGTAGACAGTCTTTCACTTATCCTCCTCCTGTAGATCAGCTGGCTTTAGCACAGTTGGGGTTACAAAGTCATCACTCAGCTTGACATGACATTGGAAACATCTACTTTCACACATCCTGCTTTTGTTCCTCAGTTGGATAACACTGCAATAGCAACTTACTACATGCTGTGTTCTAACGCATTTGTTTAAAATAACCATTGTATGAGATAGTCATCATGGTAACCACTATACTTGGGCCAGTGTATATTTCTGGTTGGTTTTCCTTTGGCCACAAGGAAGGTCACGTGTCTGTTTCTTGCGTCCTTATCCAGATAGTGATTTGTGGGTGCGAGCAATGCACATCGTTCTTGGGTGGACACACATGCTGTGGAGAGTTTCATGGGCCTTGTCTCCTCTGGTAAGTTGGTCTGCAGTTTTCCAGACAGAAACCGCTGCTTCTGTCTATGCACTGAGTCAGACTATTGACTGGAGCCCTTGGCTGATCTGAGGTGTTACAATGGAATATGCTGCTCCTCAGCAAATTGAACTCAGGATACTCCTATGCTAGTGTCCAGGCCAGCATGACAGACCAAGTTTTCATCTTCTTTTAGAGATAAAGAAGTTGAGATAGAGCAGACAACCGAGCCCATGTTCACCCCACCACAAAGAAGCAGAAGTCGGATTCCAATCAGGCAGTCTGCCCAGAACCCACGCCTTGCACCTCTGCTGCTCTGATCTACCATGACATTAACCATCATGGGGTGAGAATATTTTTCCTTACAGAGAAACTCACAGCTGCACACAGTCAAAATGAGTGGTGGGTAATGATATAAAGAACCTATTTAAGAGGGCCAAACCTCAGAGAGCCATTTTTCTTTCCTGATTGAGTACTGTGTCATTTTAATGGGACAATCACAGTTTCACAAATCATTTAGTTAAGAGAATTTGTGGGATAATTACCTTGTCAGTTAAATTTAAAAATATTGAAATTAAGGTTGAAGTTTGAAAATTATTCACAGCATTTGGTTTCCCCTTATTTCATCAAACCACCATAAGGTGCAGAAATACATGTGTACTCTGATACTGCAAACCTGAGATCAAATGAAGTATAATCAATTTTTTACAGTGGTTTCAAAAGTCCGTGGAGAAAAGCATGCTTCAGCTGACTACAGAGGCAGAGACTTGTAATTGTGATACAGAGTAGCTTCAGTATATTTGCCAAAGTAAATTATTCAAGAAATTAGGAAAACTGATTTACTTCTAAATAACTTTTTAGGTGCTTATAGCATTAATTCACATAAATATATGTTTGCAATTAAGTGCTCAGTGCTTTACCACAGAAATAAAGGATAAGGAAGGGTATTAAGGGCATAAATGTGCTTGTTTTCCCAAATGGAAGAACAGTATAACTTTCAAATCCTTTCAGGAAGAGTCTCAGGCACTGTCAGGTCCCCTAGCCATTAGCCACATGTGCTTGTTTAATTGAAATAACAGAAAAAGAATTATGCATTTCTCTGGTTGGACATACAGCAAGTGTGACACTCATGGTGGGAGGCAGGTTATTTCCAAACAATGCATGTGCAGAGACAGGCGTGTGCCTAGAAGTCAACTGGAGGGCGACATTCAGCTCGTTGCTCAGGGAAATTATGCTAAGCGATCATGTCTGATCTGGATCTTGACGGTCACGAGAAGGATCAGCCAGTAAGTGGTAGAAGGGCACTGAAATCAGAGGAAACGTGCGTGTCGTGATTTCAACTTGAAGTGTGTTTGAAATTATAATCAGTTTAGTTTTACCGTAGAAGAAAAAGCTGTCAAAGTCTATGACATCAAACCCTGAAGGCTTGACTATGCAAAAGCACTTGGATTTCAGGCTCTGAACCAAGCAGAAGTCATGAGGGTCTAAATGTAGTTGAACAACAAGCTGCTTATACTTGCATTTTATGGAATTTGCCTGGCAGCTGTAGCAAAATACAGTCATGTGGCTGCAGAAAGATCCAGACAGGGGGATACAGGAGGTAGGTGGCTGAGTAGATGACCACTTAGCAAGTTAAATGAGGAGGAGTTATTCAAAGATGGTACCTAGAAGGAGAAAAATGGAGACAGCAAGGATGGAGGCCAGATTTTTATTATGGTTATCTATTGACATAGTTTGTCAAGAGAAGATATAGCATTCCCTGAATGCTGATCAATTATTCATGCTTACTAATAAATATTAATATGTACTGATCAATGATTCCTTACTCTTGGTGATCAAGAAGTGTTTTTTAAAAAACCGGAATGAACTTTGGATGAAAAACAGCAGAAAGTGACACTAAAAAGGTACAGAGTATTGACTTTTCAGGAACAATACTGATGGGAAGGTGTCCAAACATTGTGTTTTCTCCAGTGCTTCTCTGCACTGCAGAGAGAAAGCCTTTGCTGATTTGGGCAAGTGGAGCAGCACTACCTTCTCATAGCTAAGCAACAAAGCTCATGCTGCCGTCTAGCTGTGCTGCTATAATAAAACACCCTCAAATGGGTGGCATTGAACATCTCGTTTTTGTTACAGTTTTTCAGTCTGGGAAATGTAAAATTAAGGGACTGGAAGACATAGGGTATAGACACTGTCTTATTCTTACTCTTCCTCACATGGTGTAAGGGAAAGGGGTCTGTTTGAGGTTTCTTTCTGGAGGTCACTAAACCCATTGTTGAGGGTTTTACATTCACTTAGGCCTAAACACTTGCTAAAATCCCCACCTTCTAATGCTTAGGGCTTGGGATTTGAGTGTACGAATTTTAGAGAATTTTCAGACCGTAAAAGCAAGAAATAAGTAAGTGGTGCACACATCTGCATTTAGTAATTTTGCATGTGGATATTTTAGTAATTTAGATTTTTCAACCTGCATTCCTGTCCAATGGGTGCACACATGCAAATGGTTGGTCTTTCATGATTGATTACACATTTGTACAATGGCTAACATGTTTAAAAGTTTCACTTGACACTAACATTTAAAAACAGCAATTCAAAAACATCAATTCAAAAACATCCTATACCTCAAATAATTCTTTTTCTTTTTCTTTTTTTCAGAACCGGGGATTGAGCTCAGGTCCTTGTGCTTGCCAGGCAAGTGCTTGTTCTACTGAGCTATCTCCCTGGCCTACCCCAAATAATTCTGAAATGCTAAATTCTTTTCATTTTTGTTAAATCTCTTTCCCTAGTACGCAATTGCAAACACATTAACAAATCACCCCCATTGAATCTAGAAAAGATTTACTACTCTTACTAGAAATAATTGTAGAAATTAGGTATAAAGAATAAATGAGTTTTGTCCTTATTAATCTTGTGCAATAAACTCATCTTCCTACACTTTTACCACCTTTGTCCTTCCTTTCCTTCTTCTGGTACACACAAAAATGTTTCTTGAAGCCATGTACTTGGAATCAAAATGCATGAGGAGCTGTTATCTGTGTTGCTAGTCCTTTGCATTTTTTAAAAAAAGATTGAAATTATACAAATAGGTATACATATGGGTGAATAGGAGAGTTATTTTGCTTTGATCCCCTAAGGAGAAATGGGCAGGCCAAATAGCTCAGAGGATTAAAGCACCTGCAAGCAAGTGCAGGGGTTCAATCCCTCAGGCAGCCCTGGCACAGCCAGACACAATTGAGACTGAGCGTGGTAGTTCACGCCTGTAATCCCAGCTCTTGGAAGGCTGTAAACAGGCAGATCACTATGAGTCAGATCTAGCAGTGAGTCCCTGAACACCCCATAGACCCTTCCCTAAAATACAAAAAAAAAAAAAAAATCAAGAGAAATGCAAAAGATATGTTCAGCCCACAGGAGAATATTATAGAGATCTCTGGACGCTTTGAAAAAACAAGAAAGCTATAGTGCCTCAAAATCTTCAGTGAGAGTAGAAAACTTCTGTCTGAATTTTAGTTTTCTGTGACCCTTCCACATGGAAATATGAAAAGACACATTTATGTTTTCTCATAAATGCACTTTGAGTGATGCAGTTTTTAACTTCCATATTTTCCCCTCACTATGGCATTTCTTATAACCACGTAGAAGCTAAGAGGAGGGATCTTTCTGGAGTACGGTATTTACTTTGTGGGGGATTTGATTTCAAGTGTGGAAAATAGAATTCATTCATGTTTTTCTGGCCAGCCAGAAAGCTCAGTGGACTAAAGGCCTGTTTAGGCTGAGTGCAGCAGCCAGGGTTCAATCCCTGGCATGCTGCGCTGGCTCCATCTTGGGCTCACTGAGCAGGTGATTGAGACTGGGCACGGTGGCGCACGACCGTAATCCCAGCTCTTGGGAGGCTGAACACAGGTGGATCACTGCAAGTCTGACCTACATAGTGAGACTCTATAGATCCTGTCCTAGATACAGAAAAAAATGAAAGGCACAACAGTTTAAACAGTTTTCAGATTCTCCTATGTTTGTGAAGAATAAATAACTGAATTTGGAATTGAGTTTGGAATTGAGACCAAAAATGATGGTTGTTGACTCTTGACTATCATTTTAAGCATGATCTAAAAGGCACGATTTTAAGGGTCATGCCACTGTCCTGAAGAACACAGTAAACATTTGTTATCACAATTTTTAATAATAAATTTTATTTTTACTATTTCTATCTATTCAGTTACTTTGTAGAAAACTGGTCAGACACAGATCACAAATCTTTTTTTTTTTTTTTTTTTTTTTTTTTGTCCAGAAGAGGCATACATATTTTGTATCCAGTGATAATCATGGTTGCCTGAAGAAATACTACCAAGGTCGTATCCAATGTAATTCTTACTTCAGCTTTTCCTTCCTTTTCCCCTTCCTGCCCTCCTTTCCTTCCCTTGCTTCTTTCTTTCTGTGTCAGGGGTTGAACTTAAGACCCCATGCATGGGACACATATGCCGTATCACTGTGCTACACCCTCAACCCCACATGTCTTTTCTTTTAGTCTTTCATATTCTACTTTGAACCAGTTCTGCTATATGGCTAGTTTTCTCATTAATAATAAGTTTTACTTGTCTTGCCTCTCCCTGTGAAAATTATGCTGTTCTGTTAATACGAGATTATGTGTTATATTTGAGAGTTGTTTTGACAACCTAAACATTAAGTAATGATCTAGTTATTATAATTACCATTCATTATGGCAGTATTCCATATGTAAGGATCCTTATCCAAAGATATTTTCTATGATCAACAGAACTTCTAAAAGTATTTATGGATAAGGACAAGACGCAGTCGTCTTGGGAAGCTGGAGATTAGTCTGCTCCAGAACCTCTGAGCTCAGTCCTGTGCGTGGAAGTTTGCATAGCCTCTCTGCCTGGGGGAAGAAGAGTGCAGCTTGCCTAGGCAGGCAGCTCTACCAAGCTTTGCACGTTTGGTAAGTCACTGTACACAACTGACTGGCCAAAAGGCAGGGTCCACTGCCTAACTCTTTCTGTTAATACGCGTTACCTGTGCACAAAGGTTCTCAGAAAGAAGTTCTAAGCTGTAAGAGGGAAAAAAAGATCTTTCTGGTGGTTAATTGTATTCCAAATGTTCATTATTAAAAGAACCCAGAATATATCTGTATCCCTCTATGAATATCTATCATCTATCTATCTATCTATCTATCTATCTATCTATCTATCATCTATCATCTATCTATATATCTTATTTTTGTATTTAGGACAGGATGTATAGGGTGTACAGGATCTCACTGTGTAGATGGGACTCATAGTGATCTGCCTGTTTACTGCCACCCAAATGCTGGGATTACAGGAGTGCGCCACCATGCCTGGTCTCAATTGCAGTCTCAGTGCACCTCGGTAGCAGGGCTGGCATGGCAGGCCTGGAGATTAAACCCCCAGCCCCTGTGCCTGTTTTCAGGTGCTTTAATCCACTGGGCTATTTGGCTGGCCCTATCGTCTATCTATCAATCTATCTATCTCTCATCTATCTATCTATCTAGTTGTATATTTATGCATAGTTTCCACAACTTCTTAGAGTCACTTGAAAATTATTTTCAAAATAGAACCTTTCGTGTTAAAACTACCTACAAAACTGTGGCCCCTTTTTGGGTTTAGAATGTTTCTGATCCAAAGAAATTAAAAACACAATCCAATGTATTAATACTTACAAATTGGGGTTATATTTAACCAGCCTGTCTTAAAATGGCGTGTGTGTGTGTGTGTGTGTGTGTGTGTGTGTGTGTGTAACCGGGGATTGAACTCAGGTGCTTGCACTTGCCAGGGAAACCCCTATTCCACTAAGCCATTTCACCGGCCCCAGAATGACTCACTTTTTTTAACAGCATGGATAGTGTTGAACATCAATAGCCAATAGTCTTTGCCCTGGGTGTTTACACCCTTAAGAAATATTAAGACTAGGGCAGGCCAGATAGCTCAGTGGACTGAAGTGCCTTCTCAGACAGAGCACAGGGAACAGGGTGTGATCCCCAGCAGGCTGTGCTGGCCCCCATCCCAGGGGTGTACTAAGGAGAATGAGACTGGGCGTGGTGGTGCAGGCCTGTAATCCCAGCTCTTGGAAGGCTGAAAACAGAAGGATTAGTACAAGTCCCATCTGTGTAGTGAGACCCTGTAGACCCTGCACTGAATATATACAAATAAGAAATATTAAGAATATTTTTCTGGACAGGATATTATGTCGGCTTCTAGTACTATGGTCATCCACTAGGAAAATAATTATTGAATTTTTGTTATAATTCAGGTATAAAAAATAAGATAAGTAAGCAGCTACACTCTTAATTCACTGATAAGAGATATCTGCTAAAATAATATCTGTAAATATAATATCATGTATGCACCTTGTACAATACCAAAACATTATGAAAACAGCTTGCAATATATTAATTTATCGACTCTGTATTGTTAAGGTGTCTTGAAACTGTCTGATTGACATTTGTATTTCAATAAAATAAAATTTAAAAAAAGAATATTTTTCTATGCAAAATAACATCCTAAATGTTTCAATGCTTAGAGAAACACATAATGATTATTTGTCTTAAAAAGAACAGCTTTGAATTGTAAAGCACCTGAGCTTGCTTTGGGGTTAACCTCGGTGGAGGCAGGCATATGAAGGAGGAGGAACTTTCTCTATTCAGTGGACTCCACACCTGAGCATCTGTGTGGAGAACTTTCTCTGTTCAGTGGACTCTACTCCTGAGCATCTACGAAAGGGCTGGGAGCGAGTGTGGAAGCACGGGCCTGGCTAGAATTCGCATTGCTCTTACCTTCTCCCTGCTTGTGAGGTGTTACAGCCTCTGATTTGAATTAATGTTTTTGAATCAATCGTGGGAGTAGTATTTGCACCAAACTTTAAAGAACAATGTTTAAAATGCTCAAGAAAAAATCCTTCACCAAGAATCCAGGTCTTCAAAAACAAAAAGACAGGGCTGGCCAAATAACTCAGTGGATTAAAGCACCTACAAGCAGGTGCAGGGGCAGGGGTTCAATCCCTGGGCCTGACATACTGGCCCCACCCCCAGGGCATGCTGAGACATCAACTGAGACTGGGTGTGGTCATGTGTCTGTAATCCCAACCCTTGGGAGGCTGTAAACAGGCAGATGGATACCTGTGAATCCAATCTAGTAATAACTCTGAACACCCTGTAGAACCTTCCCTAAAACACAAAAAGAGAAAAAAAAAAAAAAAAAAAAAAGGGCAATCTGTTTCCTTTTGCACAGTAAGTTGTTACTAAGGTAGCAGTATTTGGAAATGAATGCAACTGCTCAGGGTAGGAAGATGTCATGTGAGAAATGCTCCTAGTATCTTTGCTAGGGACAGCTTTACCCGAAGTTAAATCTTAAGTGCAACCTTCAAATATGAGACTGCCAGGGAAGCCGCGATCAGCTGACACCAATTCAGAAACAAAACTTTGAAAAAATTAAAAAGATTTTTCCACCGCAGTTGAGCATTCTGAAGTCACAGTTGCCATCAAACGTCAGTTGTGTATAAAAATACTGAGCAAACTACTCCAATTACGCTTTTCGATTCTGGTAAACACTGATTCTGAGGTGTCTGGTCTCATTTTAATGTTTGTATGTGTACTGGAAGTGTGATTTCTATGTTATAATTGTAGGAGCAATGCCTGGCTGGAGAAAGTAAAGCAATTCATGCTCAAAATCTTTTGGAGCCCTTGAGGTCTGCTTGACTTGGGCTTTTGATTTTTCTCTGTAAGAAGTGTTCTTGCAGTGTTTCCTGGGAGTCACTGCAATTATTATCTAGTACTGAGGACTTTCTAATACTGACAATTTCATACTTAAGTCAGCATGCAAAAACAGAAATATTTTTCCCCCAAATTTTAATAAAGTGTGAATGTAATGGTAAATTTTTTGTCAAGAAAGATAAACTTGAGGTATAGGTAAATGAATGGATCTTGAAACCACACTCTTCATAAATTGGACACATGTGTAAATGTTGCATTATCTGTCTGGTGTGAGTAAAACCCAAAAGGTATAAAAGATACTATAAAACAGCAATAAATGGCTCAAAAGGAAGGGGGAGCCAGGGAGAAGGAAGAGGTGAAGGAAGCAAAGAAAAAATGCAAAAAGGAAAAAGTGGAAGCAATATTTTTAAGAAGAGGAAGAGAGGTGGAAGAGAGGCAAGCGGAATTTGAAAAAGAGGACTCCAGAAGTATCATGTACAGGACAGAGTCCCTACCAACGAGATCATTATGTCTGTCTAAACTGTACCAATAAACCTCATAAAAACTAAAAACTTTAGGTGAAGAAAAAAATACTGAAATATTGATATTAAACATAATAACTGAAGCTCCAGAAAGTCTGCGAATGAAAAAAAAAAGTTTATAACAAAGGAGCCTTTTAATTTAATTGTACATTTATGGAACCATCAAAAATGACAACAAAAGTTAACTGGATTTTTCTGACCTTTCAAAGTTCTCAGAGCAGAATCTGTTCAACGAGCACAAATTATCTCATTCAGAAATCGACCAGTCACAAGAACAGCAGTAGAACTCTGAATCTCTAGGGGTGCATCTCGAGATTCCTAAGATTGCGCTTGGAGAAACTAACAAACGAACACTTCCTGGAATGTTACTTGCACAACAAAAGCACATGCTGTCTTTTTGAAAAAATTGACTTAAAAAAGAGAAACAATGTTCTCTTTCCTAAAATTAATGATGCACTGGGATGAATTTTAATTGAGTCCTCAGTGGGAGTAATTTAAACATTTACATATATACCCTCATTAGCTCAGGATTACCTAAACAAAAAGTTTTCCCTAATTTTGTCATTAAGCAAGAAATGGGTAGAAAAAGTGGTGGCCAAATAAAATTTACATCCTCTGTAAATAACATTTACAGGTGATCTTCAGATTCTGAACATCTTGCCTACCAAAGAGAAATGTAATATGTAATTTCCCTCTACTTATTTTTTAAAATTAGTGAAATTATTCATTTATATGATCAAATGTAACCGTCATTTCTTTCCCCCTGTCTGACAGACTTTGTTTTTCAGCTCCTTTTATTTTCACCCCAAAATAGGACTCTGGAAGGAGATGTGAGGGGATTGAGCATTGTTTGACAATGCCGTTCTCAGCACCCAAAATATATGTAGATTCGAAATGACAAAGAAGAAAATCAGATATTTTTCAGCCTCAAGTAAGTCTGGCATTAAGGGGACCTGGCTGGTGCTGCGGGCTGGCTGTCTGGGATTCCTGAAGATGTGAGACCAGGGAAAGCCCAACTTCGCCCAGGTTTCCTCTGTGATCAACCAGAGTGTACGACTGGCCAAGCTCCACGAGTCCACTGTGGCAAACGAGTGGTGGAATTTATTCTGAACAACTGTTTTGTTTGGCTTCTTTTAGTTAAAAAGAAATAAAGTCAGCTACTGACATTTAAAAAACGTTTAATAAAAAAAATTTCCTATGTCTAATTTTTCTTGAAAACTGAAAATCTAGGAATGTGCGCTAGCACTCCTGCTGTAGGTACTATTGGGAGGGAGCAAAGTCCATTCCGGAAGGCGGAGAGGGGCTGGACGGGCTCTCCTCCCCCGCGGTGGGGGGCTGGCAGGTGAGGGACCTGGCCGACCAGCGCCTTCTGCTTAAGCACCAAGCACGGCTCAAACAACCTGTGGCCTCGTTCTTCTCCATCCTGGGATCCTGACAGTCTTTTGTGAGAACACTGGGCATTCCACTTTATCTGAAGGGAAGTTTCTAATGGAAGATGTTAAGTCCATATAAAGAAAACAGAACAACTGGATTAAATGTCCTTACTACACTCTTTATCTACACAGCATTTGCCTCTGGCTGTGGAACAAACCCGGTCCCTTACAGAAGCCCCTCCAAGAGTCTCTATTTTCAAAATATCTGAAAGGATGAGGAGGAAGAAAAACATCAAATCAAAGATCCTGTTCATGAATTTCTATGTAACAAAATGGTAAATGAAGATTGTACAAAGAGGCTGCACACAAGGGGGTGGGACTGTTTTGAAACTTGTAGCAAACAGCTCCTGATGCACTCAGTAATTTACATACTTTATCTCCTGTTCTTTGGCGAGTTTGCTTCTGATTGAAAACACTTAGGTGATCCAATGTTCTCTCTGTGTTTGGATTACACCTGCTTGTCCCTGTTCCAAAACCTTCCTTCAAGATGACCTGCTCTCATTCATTCCATTTTAATCGAAAAAGTATTTAATATTAATCTATTCATTTATACTACCTGAGATGACTTATCACAACCTTTGTTTCATATTCATGTGGGTATGCTGGATGGAATCCAAGTTTCATAAGCAGGAGTTTTTATATACCAGTCACTAGCCAGTACTCAAAAGTTAATATTTGATACTCAGTGAATATGTTTGTAATAAAGTTTTTATTGTTAATCTTCCTAGAGAAATGAGTATATTTTACACAAAAATCTATCAACAGGAGATCAGTTGGCTAAAGGAAAAAAAGCACAAAGCAAAAACAAGTTGAGAGAATCCAAGCGTTACTAGTCTTAGTAATATTATTAAAAAGTAATTTGATCTCACCATTTTAATTCATCAAAACCTGCCCTCATGTTACAATGGTCTGTGTCCCCTATCGTATATGAATGAAAGAGAATCCACAGAAACCATACCAACGCCATTGTGAATAACTGGTGGTAAAACTTTATTATTCAAGTTTAGATGTAAACAGACATCTTTGCTGCCTGAAGGTTGTTTGCATAAGAAATACACCAAGAACATGTTTGTGAGTAGAAATGAACATGCACTATGAAAACAAAATAAAATAAAACGAAAAAATTCCATGTTTTGTAAGAACAGAACTATTAGAGCCAACATTCTAATGTTCAAATCAGGACTACAAATTGAATTCTTTTTCTTAGCGACATGAAATCATTCCATATGAAAGACATTTTCTGCTGGTGAATATTGCTGTAAGTTAATTGTACACTGGCATTTGGAGATGTTTCCCACCCTCGTCCCTCCCCCAGATTATCAATGTCGTTGTCGAATAGCACACCCTAAAGGACTTGGCATTTGTTATCGTGGTATTTGCCTTGTTGGTAGCCATTAATAAACTATGGTTTTTATCAGCCTTGTAAGTTTTGCCTTTTCCTGGTCAATACTACAGGCTGTCTAGTTATAATATTTACAGCTCATCTTTAACAAAAATGACCCCAACCTTTCTTGGCCCTGGGGAACTCAATTTAAATAACCCCCTTGGCCATGTAATACTTGACACTCTTGCGGTGCCCTTGAACCAAGGATCTCAAAGTGCTTTACAAACAAGTACATTACCATTATTATTATTAATATTATTATTATTAATATATCTTTCCACTTTATAGTTGAGGAACCTGAAACACAAAATGAAAAACTGATTTGCTGCAGTTCATCTACTGAAGAAATAACCAGGGGGAAAACCATGATCCAGTGGGGAACTTTTGAGCCTTGAAGGACCCTTTTCTCTAATGAAGGTTAAGCACTATGTCCAGGGTAGAAGCTACTCTTGCTTTTTTTTCTGGTGTAGGACAGAGGAAGCTTAGCACTCTCCTTTTTCTTTCAAGGGACCACAGGAACACACATTCTCCAGTTCCACACGTGGATCACTGTTCCATTACACATTGTCTTCCTCCCTGACTTCAGACACTTCTGCCCTGGTGTCATCCAAAGTTCTAACTACTGCAAAGGACGGTATGTGCTCCCTGAACAACTGCCCTGCCACTGGGGACACGTGGATTCACTCTGCAACAGAAATGGACAGCCAATGGGACATGCAATGTGGGAAAATCATGCCTCTGTCTTCTGCCAAGTCTTTCTCTGGAAAAAGTAACACTGGCCTCCCAAACCAGACTCCTATCTTGCCCTCCTCATCTCACTCCTGATCAGTTGCCTGCTGATAAGCCTCCACCTAACCGTACATACCTTTGATTAGTATGTAGTTTCAGATTCAGGCTGGACTTCAATTCTTCCAGTTTTCTCCTGTGTCTTGCTTACCAAAGATGCCTTTAATTGTTTGTGTGTTTGTTTTCTTTTCTTTTGCCATGACCTTTAACCCCAAGACAGATAGCTGTGAGTGCTTCCAAGCTTTAGCCTAAAGACTCCTGTGCAGCAGTGGCAGTGTGACCAGCAGCTGGCTTACTTCACACCTCCAACAGCAGACAGCAAATTTCCCCCTACAGAGATGTGTTCACGTGTTCATACTCACTGCCAGCTAAACAAGCAGGCAATGAGCTGGTCCAAAACAGATCACTTGGTGATGCTTTGCAACCACAGCAAGAGGCTCACTATTATTTTAATAGCAGTACTGATATTTTTCAATTTATTAAGAAAACCATATTTTTTCAGACACTTTAAAATATATACATTTAATATTTTGGGAGCTGTATCTGCATTGGATCATAACATTATGTGCAATCATAATCATAATGTGCTACCACAGGCTTCGAGAAAGACCTTTTGAAAGATAGCCACTTGTTTCTCTGCTTCCTATACATATTACCTTAGAAGAGTCCCCACACTTGTTACCTAAAAACCTAACTTTACTAAAACAGAATGGTTTAGAACAGAACATCGCTATCATAAAAGTGGAGTTTTAAAAGAACATTTCACATAGGTCATGTAGACAGGCCTGGGCTCACGCCTTGCCTCTCGGACTGTGGAGAGTCCCTCGCTTCTCTCCTAACTTAGCATGGTGCAGGTCTCTCTGGACCCACCACCTCTGAGGTGGGCTGGCCCTTTATGGTTTTCTATCCCAAACAACTGCATGTAGATCGGGGTAAGCGAGGATGAGAGAAGAGCAAGAGAAAGAACAGGAAGACTGCATGAACGGGTCCTGGCCTTCAGTTTGAGCCAAAGCTCAAGACAGAATATAGACAGGTAATTCAAAAGACCAAAAGGGTTTCTGTGACATACAGTTTTAGCTGGCTTATAACACTCATCAGAGGATAAAGGGAAGCCTTTTCCAAGAGGGGAATATTTCTAAATCATCTTGAAAGTTTTTAAGGAAATGGTTATGTACCTAAATAGCTCCCTTAAAATCATTCACAATTTAAGATAAAATGATCCTGAAGTCTTAAATAGAAAACATTGGTAGAACATATTTTGCAAGATGGAACAAAGGTTTTCACTTTATCAAAAAATAAGGAGGATTTTAGTGTTATGATAAACTTCTATCCTGTTTAAAAAGCCTGACTTCTTTTCCACCAGAATATGTATACTAATGAAAGCAAAAATGAAAATAAAATAATTAATAATAAAGGAGTATAGCTCTATCATGTCAACGCTATCAAAGAATATTCTACTGAAAGTAGACTGAACATAAATATTCCCAAAAAAGTGATATGTATTTTCCAATGCTCATTACTACTATGCCTGTTTGAGAAAGAAAAAAAGAATGAAAAACAAAGGCACACATGCCCACAATGAACAACCTATTTATGTCTGACACACTGGGGAAACTGAGGAAGGAGTAGTTTTGCCCAAAAAAGTAATAACTTGTATTAGTGCCCGAGTTAAGCAAACTTCCGGTGACCCCGGCCACACTCGTCTCCTGTGCCCAGGTTCATTTGCTTGCCACTGATTGAAGCTTTCTACGTATCATGTTGCTCGAAGAGTGCTACCTTGTATTTTTATTTTCTTTTTCAATAAGGAAACCAATCTGTTTGGGAAATCCCTCAGTAACACCTTTCAGATCTGTCTGGTAGTTTTGAGATGCATCCATCAGAATTCCTACAAAAGACGATTCTGGTCAGATGGTCAGACACCAGAGCTCCGCCCTCCACCTCATGACGTCAGCTTCTGTGGCAACCGCAGCTGTACAACAGGTGAGAAGTGGGCCCCTCATCAGCAAGGCCGAAGCGGAGGGCTCAGTCCTGATTTCTCTCTCTCATTCATTTTTTTTGTTTGCTTTGTTTTTTCTTTGTTCATGAGAAATGAAAATGCAAGAATGGAAACAACACAACATCAGAAAGGTATTTTTAACTTCATTCACTACAACAGTCAGGAACTGACTGAATTCTACCTGCCTTCCAACTTCAAAGAAACAAAGAGGGCACTGTGACAATCCCCAAATGAAACGAAACAATACAAAGCAACTGCAAATGAACGTAAAAATGGAGTGCAAATTCGACTACAGAATGCAATAAAAACTTCAGTGCTGCGGATTCCAGCAACACTCATCAAAATAATTTCTGAAATGTTTCCTCTGAAACATAGACAAAGCAATAAAAAGAGGATATATGTTTATCGTCTTAAGCATAACAATGTGAGTTAAGAGCTTAAAAATAAAAAAAAAAGTACTTGGAATGAATAGTGCTACCCTTTTTTTTCCTAAGTAGGCATAAAAATATTTTCATTTTCTTTCTTGTTTTCCATACCATTATAGCAAGAACTTTCATGTTACCGTTTACAACTTTAATGCACACACACACACACACACAAAGATATCTACTGCAATAGAAACAGTTGCTTCATTACTTGTTTGCTACATTTGCAAATGTAAACAGCGAGGCAGAGCCAGAACTGACTCCAATGCGTGATGGAATATCTTTGTTGCATACGTACACTGTAGAAAATATTTATTCAATATGTCAGGCACCATTATTTGAAATGTAATACATTAATATTTACTAGAAAAATAAGTTTTTTTTTTCCTATTTGTTCTCCCAACTTCTTTAATGAAATAAGTTAATCTGACAGTGCATCCAGTAGCTCGTAATATCTTCTACATCTCCGTGGCAAAAAATAAACTACTGGTTGGGACAATATAATGCAAATTATTAAAGTCAGTCCTTGTACATACATCCTTGTAGCAAGCATTGAGGCTCGACTAACAGCACCTTTAACCAATTATTTAATGTTCAGTTATGTAGCCCTATTTCCCTGAGCAGTTATGCTGAGGAGCGTTCCCTTCATGGATAGTTTTTACAAAGCCTTAAGTATTAAAAGTACTATGAAGACATACTTCTAAGAATCCTATTTAATGCTACTTAACTAAACCTGCGTAATCTAATGAAGGGATTGATTGGTACATGTACTAACTGTCAGTCTGTGGTAATGTAACCTTAGACGCTGCCTGACCACAAAGTTTGGAAATTATATTTAACCAAAAGAAAATAAATAAATACAGCAGGTTACCTTGTGGAGAAATACCATGTATTCTAAGCAAATTAAACCCTCAGTGTAACATTTGTATCCACCTATTTTGAACTGAGGGGATTTCTTTAGTCATGATGTGCCAACTGAGACTAGTGACCAACAGGAGGAAAAAAAATCCAAACTTGTTCATCATAAACAAGAAAGAAGTATCTGGCTAAAAAAAAAAATCACTACATAAGCATCGAGGACATTGTTTTTTTTTTTGTTTTTTTTTTTTTTAAAGGAATATATTTGGACAAAATGAACCTAAACTGCAAACAAAAGGACTACTGACTATTTGAACATCTAAAGGACACTAATATCAAAGAGGGTGTGCATGTGTATGTACAGGCAGGGCTGGCCAAAGCCACCGGGCCACCCATCTGTCACGTTTCTCGCTGCTCTCTCACCAAGCCTAACCGGACGGAGATCCACCTTTCTAGGTCCAAATCTGAAACCTGGTCAACGGGAGGAGACGGCTGGGAGGGGGTGCCATTTTTTCTTCCCTGGCCCTCACAATTCAATTTTCTCCCTCATTTGTGAAGGATTTCATGATACTTCTAAATTTAGGACAGTGCATGAGTTTTTGAACCAGTGGGCCAATGGCCAACCCAATACTGCTTTTGTATTGTACTACATAAACCCTTTCCAATTCTAGACAGTTTGCACTCCTCTGACAGAAGCATAGCTGTAATCTGGAGGGACTCGGAATGGTTCATTCTCCCCAGGATGTATCAGCCAAGACAGCTCTGATTCACTAAGTTAAAAATGATTGTTTACCACCTTCCGTCCTTTCTCACTGACCACTTGTCTCCTTTTTACATCTTGGTAACCTACTCATCAAAAGAGTGAAGAGTAAAAGAAGGGAATTTCATGTTGGATAAGGCAGGCTCTATGAAGTATTTTTTTTTAATAGGTCTTCATAAGACATTACAAGCTAGTGAATTCCCATCAAGAAACCTTATTTCTATTTAATTGTGCTAAGTGCTAAGGTTTTACTCTTTAGGTTTGCCATTTTTTTCCGCTTGTGCATTGTTCCTATGCAGGCCCCTCTGGATGTGCGTTGTGAAGTCGTATTTGTCCGTGCAAAGATGCTGGCATATGCTGCACTGGAAGGGTCCACTGTCACCATGGCAACTCATATGCAGAGCGTACATCACTTCATCCAGAAAGACAATGCCGCAGTGCACACATTTTGTTGAAAGTTCATCTTGAGTACTTCTGTCAACTTTCTCTGTTTTTACTACATTCAAAGGACCTTCATTTTTTACACTGGGCGGTGCCTTCGTCTTCTCCTTGGAGGCACCATTTGCAGTTGGCCCAGGTCTGGAATGCTTGATCGCCAAATCTAGAGGAATGTCATTGTCTGATCCAACAGCTGAAAAATGAGGAGGCAGATTGAAGGTGGGATAAGGCACATAGTTTTGGCAAGGATTTGGTAGGCCAGGCACATGACTCAAGTAGGGTGGATTCCCAGGAACGGAGAGCTTATACTTACTCCAGAACCTCAGCCAATCAGCTTCACTCTGGAAGTCGTTATGTACAAAGGGAAGTCCAAAGAGCGGGTACTGGTACTTTTCAATTGGGCTGCCTGGTGGTGAATAATTGGGGTGTTTTGCAGGTCTCATATACTTTTCTATGGGGCTGCCTCTCTCAGAGCTTCCTTTCCCTTCAGACACAGAGGAACTGTTTCCTGGATCTCCAGTACTTTCCTGAGGACTTTTAATCTGAATGTGCAAGGGTTGCATCCTTTTGTGAATATCCAGAGTTTGGCTGACCAGGACTGGCTGTGGAGCAGAATGGCTTTTAGTCAATGAACCCTGGGCTTCGTATTTGCTTAGGCTTGGGAGCGGGATTTCTCTCGGGTGGCTCTCACTTAGATGCTCTTCCGACCTCCTCTCTAATGGGCTTCCATTGACCTGTTCCTCGCTGCTACCCCTTTGCTGCTTATTGAGCTGCTCAGCCTGAAGTGCCTCCGGGTTAAGGCGCTTTCTGGTTCTTCTCCTAATAATCTGCTCACCGTTGTTCTGTTTAATGATGTTTAAAGGCCTGGGAGTCTGCAGAGAACACACACAATACATAAAAGGAGAACATTAAAAAATACATTAAAATGCATTAAAAATTCCTCACAAATATAAACCATGCTGCAGTTCAAAGCAAGGATAGGGTTTATGCTGCAGATTTACCAAATCTCCTCCTTTTGCCCTAAGCAGCAGCAGAGGAAGTAACCAAAGTGCACTATTTTCGCCTAATTAAATCAGGCCCATCTTTGGGGGTGGGGGAAAAGAAAACTTTAATGCAGTTGAAAGCAACTTTTTCAGATTCATCAGATTTTGTGGTTGCAATGCAGAAAGTCACTTGGAAAATTATGATGTTACTACAATAGTTTTGACCTTTAACGTATACACTGAAAAGATGACCACTCCAAAGCGGAAATGGCTACAAATCATGGTGGAGCACACTGAGTCCCTTTCCCTTCCTACAGTGAAGTCCTTTCATGAAAGCAAATGTGTGTAGAAAGTCTCTAGGAGGTAATAAAGACAACTTTAAAGAAGAAGTGAAAGAACCTTCTCTCTGGCCACCAAGAAGGTGATCATCAAGTCAAGAAACAGCCTCTCCCAGCGTCCAGCCATCGGGCCCCTGGGGCTTCCGGCTGCCAGAACCGTGGGAAGACACTTAGGAGCTGGTTCTGTTATGGCAGCTTAAGTAACTAACACATCTCTGTGAGGAAGTACGAATGTGAACATAACATACTCATACCACAAATAGTTGAAGACAAACTGAGAATTGAAAGGAGGCATCAGATAATCAAAGCCATGTCAGAAGGATTGTTTCCTTTTTTATTTATCTTCCCATAGGGATACTTACATATTCACTGTAGGAGATTTTACTTGTTAACAGGTGAAGCATTAGTTTTATGTTGAAAGCCTAAATTCATCTGTAGACTGGTTCAAATAGCCAATCTGTCATTCTATCCTGCTTAAAGTAAATGCTGAGTTTAATTTAGCTTAAGTATTTTATTTAGTTTAGACATTACATGATTGGCATTTGCCTACATGCTCAACAGGTGTTTATGTTATGTGAATAAAATCCATAGATAAGATTACAATAAAACTACTTGCTGGGGGAGCTTTCACTTTGGTTCATAAAATCAAAAGAATAATTTAAAAAGTAATAAATATTTAAACATTAAAAGTTTATGAGTTTCTTCAAGTGTGCTAAAGTTTTCTCTAAAATTAGAGTGTTAAAATCAGGAAATAATTTCTAAAAATCACATAGATAATATGCAATTTGTGAATTATTCTGGAGAAGGAAACCCTTCACAAAGGAGCATCATTACAAAAGGCAGACATAAATCTCTTTTGGAATATTTCTGTTCTGCTAAGCTATTCTGAAGCAAAGGAAGATAATACGCTGATTTTACAATTAAATTGCTGGTTTCAGAATGGAAAAAGGCACGTGGCTTGGAAATGCCACACATACTCATTTTTTCCAGAATGCTTCAGATTACATAGTTTGTATTAGGATTATAAGGGTATGTGGTATTTAATCCCCATACAATAAAGAAACCTGAAATGTGCATTAAGTCTTGCCCTTAAATTTTCATAATGTTTGCTCTAAGCCTGTGTTAGCACAGTCTCTATGTATTTCTAGTATCATTGGTAAAGATTCGAAACTGAAAACATCTTGCCCCTGGAGAGATGAACATTAAAATAAGTTTTAGAAAACAGTTTATATCACAGTGGTTACATTATCATAACTTGGCAGAGCAATCACTTAATTAATTCTTGGCCTGTGACTGGCCAGAATTCAATTAGAATAATTAATATCAGCGCTCACTATACAGAAGCTGTGGGTAAGTGCGCACCCGCGGCATGGTCACCAGGAAGTGCGTGTGGTGGGGGAGGCGCTTTCCTCTCCCTGCATTCTACTAACTCAGTTTTTTAGTGTTTACTCCCAATTAGTATTGCTGGCAGCATGCATTTTTTTAAAGAGTGCTTCCAATGGTCCATTTAGGAGGGTGTTTTGTCTAAAGTTGTATTCCCTGTGGCTGTAATCTATTCACTGGCTTATGCTAAGAGCTATGGTGAAATGCCAAACAAAATGGAAAAGCACAGGCAAATAGATTTTTGTTTACTAAATGGGGCCTTCCTATTTGAAAGTCAGTTCGTGTCAGCAGATAAACTTTCTAAACTCTAAAGACTCCTTGCGGAAGTGAAATGAATATGCAGATGGGGAATTTGACAGTTTAAATTTTAGTACAGAATTCTAATGAAAAGTTGGAAAACAAGTCATGGGGTGGATCCCCAGGAGCCCAGACAGCTCGGGACAGCACACCTGGGAGCTTCCCACCCTGTTGTTTGCTCTACATAACACTGCGGACTCCTCCTGCGGCCTCTGCCTACCATCCCAGCAAAGCCTGGCTTAGTCCTGATCAGCGCTTCTGACAGCACCGGGCATCCAGGTGCCCAACCGCCAAGGCCACGACAGTGCTTGTAAATTCGAAGGCAAACTAGAAAGTAAATAATCATTCCCCATCTTTTATTTCATATCAACTGTGGAAGCACGTTTTATTTTATTTTAAATTGTGGTATATTTGTGAAACACTTAAGAGGTCTTTTCCTTCTACCTGCTATCCACTCACTGCCCCAAGCTCCAACAGCCCTTAGGTCAACTATCTCCTAGGTGAAGTTATTCAAAATCATTTTCCTTTTGTATATGAAAAGAGATACAGCGCATTACTAATGATCTCAAATACATCTCCACATCACATCTAAGGCCCCTCAACTCTAAATCACATGGACATTCAACGTGACTGTATTCAATGTCCACCCTGCAGGGACAGGCGACCCAAGCCAGCAGTGGGACTTCTCACACGGCAGCACAGGCCGGCTCAGCTTTCGAAAGCTTTTCCTGAAGCAGTGGGACAAATTCTTACCGAGTGCAGCTTCTGGTATAGGCCACACGCGTTGCATACATATCCGCCATTTGCATTCTTTCGCCAGAGAGAGGTCTTCGTGGTCAGGCAATTGGCACAAAAAACACCAGAACCTCTGCGCCTCTGCAGTGGGGGAAAGACCAAGGTCAGAGGTGAGTCATGTGACCGGTGGAGTCAGCCCAAATCAGCCCAGGAGTTTTGTCTTCAGACCTGCCACAATGACGGTATAAAACCACAGCGCCTATAATGAGGTCAGGTTCAATTGTGTTTAATAGGCACCACCGATTTTCATTATAATTAACCCTGGAGTGATGGATGAGGTGTATGGAACTCCAAAGGCTTTTCAGCAGAGCAGCTTTAACATTTTGAACTTTGGGTTTTGTGCCTTTAATGATGGCTCCAAAATGCTGAACTTTAAAATACACCTTTTAAAAGTGTCAAAACAAGAGTAAGAAAGACAGAACACGGCGATGCCTTTGAGCACACTTTGGGACAAGTTACCTGAGTTTTAAAATATGGTCCAGTCTGGAACAACAACACCACCAACCACAAAGACCTACTTAAAGGCAATCTCAATCTGTGTCCTTCTGTGTGTTACTCATGTAACCAAAGTACGAGAGGCCACCGCACTCCCGCCTCTGGAGCTGTTAAATTGTGAAAGAGAAACTCCCTCTATTCCCTAGTGCTGGGCGGACAGGGAGGGAAGTCTGCCAGGAGTACAGTATCACCAAGAGCGCAGGGCTGCCTTCCGAGCTAGACAACTCTGTCCTGTCTGTGGCTATTTATTTATTTTGCTTGACTCAGACTTGGAAGTCTCAAGCATTTCCAGATACAGACTGCTTTTAGTAGCCTGAATTCTGTAATCATCGGATTCAAAAATAAGAATATTTGAAAGTAGAGATAATTAGTATCACCGGTTACATTCTTGCTATCAAGTAATGATTCCAGTAAACTTCTTCATTTAAACAAAAGTCAGGCTGTGTTTGTAGGCACAAATGCAAACAGGCAGGAAATGGAATTCTCCCCCCCCACCAACATCTGCCCCCCCAAAAAAGGCAGCCGGGATTGCAGCCCGGCTTTTTTCTAGGAAGCAAAGCCTTTAATGATAAAATATGCATGTTAGATAAGAAGTGGAAAAAGTCTTGCTGGAACCTAATTTTATTATAAATTAAATATTATAAATGCTATAAGTCAAAATTTCAGGGATACATAAAATTTAGGCAAATTTATTTAACTGGAGTCCGTACTGTAGCGGAGTGGTACGCCTGCCAAGAAAATACAATGGTTATAATTGTACTCTGATACATTTCAAATGGAAAGCTTTCTGCAGACATAATTTTGGCTTCAAGACTGGAACACTTTCTTGGCATTGAAAGGGCATTTGATTCATCGGGTGTTTCACAATGTATCACTAAAAAGACCTGGTGAGCAGCCAGTTCCCTATAGGGTAATTTTTCCATCCAGATGCAAGTGCTATCAGAGGCCCGCGTCAGCTAAACTAATTATGATCTTGCAATTGCTGATGCCTGCTCACTCTAACATTCGACATCCTCCATTAATCATCAATACAAGGAAAATGAATGAAACGTAAAGAAATGAGGCTGGTAAGCTGCACAGCTATAAAAACCTGAAATGAGAGCAATAACTTAACAAGATTGGGGGAATGTTTTCAGTGAGCACAAAGTCAGGCTAACAATTGCCCTTTTAAACCAAGAACACGATTTCATTAGTGTAGCAGGTTGTGCCACTCTAGGTGATGTAATAAAAGCTAGATTTTCCCCAAAGATACCCCGGGCACCTCTTTTCATCCCTCCTCCTCCAAGTCAGGACTAGAACACACAGCATGTTTCTTCTCAGGCTCAACTACAGCAACATTAAACACTGTCCAACAGCCCAGAGTCCCACTTGGGGCTCCCTATGTGAAAATATAGAATGTTGCTTTTCCCAGAACCAGCGGGCTGTTGGGGGCTGGGTTTTTCCTTCTTTCTGGGACCCTTTTTTTATTTAAATTAAGCCAAGGAGCCTAGTTAGGTTAGAATTATCATTTCATAAGTATAAGTACCACACTGGGCGAATCAACACCAGCTCCATCTACATGAGACACATAAACACAGCGTAAGTGGCCATTTGCAAACTATCACACGTATGGCCAAGGTTCAAATCTGAATGTGAATCCTTCACTCCAGCCAGCTTGTCTTTCCTTATATCCTGGCTGCCTGACACAGCATGCCAAAGCGGGTGGAATCCTGATTTCAGTGAGCATTTCAACCCTTGCACAATTGGGTGCTTAATTCTCTTGTAGAAAAAAAAAAAAAATGCCCTTCATTAGTTAGAGGGAAAACCTTGAAATTATAGCACTAGTTTCCACAGGTATACCTTGCTTTATGCAGTTCACAGCCTCCAAAAAAAGTTACTGTATTTCAGAGAAACCCTATCTTATCTTAAACACAGTCAGTCAGGGGTACTGACAGTACTCAGAGTCAGAACAGGTTGGAAGTGAATAACCATATGTAAGAATCAAACTACTTGTGTTCAAAACCTGTCTGTGCCATTTGCTAGGTATAATGTTGGGCAAATTACTTAACTCTCAGGTCTGAAATATTACCCCCCTTTACAGCGTGAGCTGCCGATTATTATGTGGATTAATAGATCGAATTAAGACAGCGCCAGACGTGAAGTAAATGTTCAATAACTAGCTGTGCATCAGAGGATTCAAGTATGATGTCTTCTGCAGAAGGAACATACTTTGTTAGTTGTGTTTTCATCTTGAGTCTCAGTGTTAAACATGAAGACTTGTTTCAGCCATAGAGGTGGGTATCATCAAAGCTTCTCAAACATGAGAATGGAAAGTTGAGTCAGAGTGAAATATCAAGGTGTTCACACCTCAAATTCAATAGGAGCCTGCTGCCTGGGGGTGGAGAGTAGGAGGTGAGAAGCATTTGACACATAGGTTGCTACCTGCCATTTCACAAACTCAGCTCCTCGGGAAGCTCAGCAAAACTGTATTGTTGGTGTTCTGAAATCTCTAGAAACAATTTGGCCACACGACCGTAGTTCTCCACACGTGGACAGGTAGGGGAGAGCCTTGACTTGGTCACACTGTGTAACCGTGTCCACAGGATGGACGCGGAGGCACTTCTTGGAAATGATCACACCTCAAGCCCAATCAGGAGCAAAGAAAGAGTGCCAGGCCTGGTGGCTCACAGGGGCAATCCTACCACTGTGGAGGCTGAGGCGGGAGGATCACTGCGAGTTCTAGGCCAGCCTGCTCCACAAAGTGAGTTGAAGGTCAGTCTGAATTGCATAGTGAAACCCTATCTAAAATGACAGGGGAAAAAGAGAGCAGAGAAACAGTCAGCTATGAAAGAACAGTCTGCGAAGGCTGCCAAGTGGGCGCCTCCCCTTTGTACTTTATAAGAAACCTCGCCTTCATTTGAAGAAAAGGAAAAACACTAAAGCCCTTATTTTATTCATGGTTTATTTTGCATGGCAGAGTTTTAACTTATTTTGTTCTTCTCTGCCTACTAAGCTTGTTTGAGACAGAAATTGTGTTTCCTAACAGGCGTGAATAGTCTACATTAGATACCGTGCTCTGCTGTGGACAGCTACGCACTAAGGACGTTTAAAATAATCATACCTGCTATTTCTTTTGTCCTTTGTGCTGAACTCCTATTTGGTGTGGCGGGGGGGGGGGGCTATATTTTGTTTTGATTGTTTAAAATCCCTTTCAAACCCATCCTATTCAGGTTGACAAGTTTATCTGGAGTTGGGCAGAAATAGTCCATAATGTTACAGGAGGTAAAATCAAGAAAATGCATCATCACTCCTGCTTTCCACACTGATTTCCAAGTGACCGTTCCCCAGCTGGCCGGGCTCTTGCTAGGTCAGGCAGGAGGGCAACGCTCTCCCTGCTTACGGTCATCCGCAATGGCTGATGCTTCTAGGTGTGCTTGTGGAGGTTTAAAACCTGATTTTTCTTCCCCTACAAGCTGTGTTTAAGATATAATAATAATAATTTGTACCCGCATACCCTTGTGCAGGACAGTGGAAGATGAGGAATTCTATGGATAATGTTACTGGTAGGAATAAACACACACATGATGTCAACTAGCATTGCCAAGGGACCCTGGTATAGTGGACAACTTGCACTTTAATTTTATTTTTTTGGTGGAACTAGGAATTGAACTCAGGTCCTTGAGCTTGCCACAGAAGCGCTTATTCCACTGAGCCATCTCCCCAGCACCCACCCTACAACTTTTAAAGTCATACATGCGTTACATCCTCTGCTCCGCAACTTCTCTTCATACATGTTCTGTTTCTATGTGGATTCAGCAGGTACAGGAATGAAGGACATTTAATCCCTTCTTCAAATCAACCTCAAAGTAAGCCCAAATGCAAACCTCTACAGAAAGAATCTTATTATCATCAATGCAAAGAAGTGACTGTTATTAGGTGTAACCTCTAGTGCTAATTGTGGGACCAGCAATGTGAAGGCTGCACTCGGGCACTGCCTCCACACTGCCTGTGTTGGGTGGTACCTCCCTGTGTGGAGAAAGAAGGAGGAGGGGTGGAAGCATGAATGGCAGCTGTGAGAGTCTTCACGCCAGTGTGAACGGTCTAGCGAGTGCTTCTCAAGAATTTCTGAGATATATTCAGACTACTTTTTTATTTCAAATGTATTGCAACCATAACAGTGGCAATGCAGGGGTGCTTTGCAAACCAGGATTTGAAATAAGAAATGATACATTTACTTTTCCAGGGTAACTACCTTTCAAGTCTATCATACCGCCCCCCTTGTATTGGAGTACATCAGGAAATATAAAATATGTGAAAGCAGAGACACTTTAGTAGTTAGGGTTATAGGGAGACACTGTGTAAACATCACCCCAGTCAATTCTCTGACTGATTCAAGATTAGCCCTGGGGGACTTAATTCTTCAGTTACTTATATACCACACTGGGCTGGGTCTTGGCATATATGCTGGTAAATCGAGATATGACTTAAGGGAAGAAAATGAAAAAAAAATAGTTTTAAATTGATTCAGCTGTTTTTTATTGCTTACTTTATTTTATTATTTGAAGATCTGCCAAATAAAGATTTTAGGGGTTTTCAAATTTCATTATTAACAAAGAGCCGATTTCATCTGATTAATAAAAAGAAAATTTGATTGAATTATTCACTCAAGTGGCTTAGCATTTATTGACATGGATATTCATCTCTAAGATATTACAAGTCTCCCTTGGTGAAGGAATTTGTGCAGAAATGATCTTTTATAATAGTTTTCTATGAATAAGAACCATACTGAGACCATGTAATTACATAACAACCCTTGATAGGCAGAATATTTACTCACATTTTTTATGGTTTTATATCAGCCATCTTAAATCAAATCAATCTGAAATTTGATATATGTGCTGTTAGTCTGGAAGTACCTCAAATATTTTTAACTCTTTAAATATTTTCTATGTTTATTTGATTATATCGGGAATTCTTTGCAAATTTCATTTTAGGGAAGTGAGCAGATGGCCATGATAGACCCTTCTGGTGCAATTTTGCAGTCATAAAATTTCAGTGGTATTCAGCTCAGATATGGGAATAACTCCTGAGTGTCCAGCACTGTGAGACAAGGGCAGCAATACTGTGTACTGCACAGCCCCCAGCAGAGAAAGATGGCGCGAAAGTGCAGCCACCTGAGAGCGTGGCCACTGGCAGCCCGAGCCATGGAAACTTTTCTGAAGAAACTGACGTGTTTCCAGATCTAGTGTAGAGGCCAAAAGTCGTCTAACCACGATGCAACCCGCTTTCTGTGTACCTTTATAAAACGTGTTTAGCAGTCTGATTTAAAAAAAAAGTTCACACTTGTTTTGGTGTCCCATTAGTAGTAGTGTCCTATCTACAACATTGTCCTATTAATTATCAAGAGTTGACACTGACTTGAGCCAATAATGTGTTCACGTTTATCAGCTATGTGCTCCACATCAGTAACAGCTGAGTAAGTGATCAATACTACTATAGTCCTCATCTCTATTACTCACGACTGGGAGAGAGGATTTCTTATCTCATGTGGGCCCCTTTGTCCCTAAAACAAAATCAACAGGCTGTTAACTACATACTGCCCTACACAATATACACGACATTGCAGCTAGAACAACTTAAAAATAGATGCAATGAATAACTTTAGGTAGCAGGCAGAATTTTACTAGAAGCAAAAGCAGGCCAATCTTTTAGCAAGAGCAGGGGAAACGCTCTGCCAACAGAAAGCAATAGTTACCAATATCCTGGCTGGCTTTTATTCCAAATAAAATTGTGAAAAATCAGCTGAAATGGGCTGTCCAACAAGGCTATGCCTGTTTCAAACAGCCAATTCTTTTTGCCCTCAGATTTCTTGCCAGAAAACAGAAAGGACTCTGCAAGGTCCAGCCAGGCACCCATCCTATAATCACCTATCTCAGAGCCTGGAAATAAAACTTGTTTATCCTGCTTATTCAATTCACTTCCTCCACACAGCCACACTGATAATAGAGACAGAGCACTGCCATTCCACAGCCCTGGCTAAATGCAATGGAATGAGCAACTCTTGTTCTGGGATGGTGAGGCAACACACAGTCCAGTGATGGTACTCTGTACCCAGGTCTGGATGTACCTGAGATTTATTCTGCACCTTCCCACATCGGGCCACAGGTTGCATTGCCTCCATCTCTTCTGGAGACTTTTGGAGCGACGTATCAAGATTTCCCGATGCAAATCCCACACTTTAATCATATAGTCTTCAAACAGGATGGTTTTAGTATTACTTAACAGAGATATTTAAAACCTAAAGCAGCAGTCTGAGGATTCCCTCTTCTTTCTTTGACTACTATGCTGGGTCAGTGAGCCACCTAAACACCCAGTGTCACACAAATTACGTAACAGGATGGGGACTGGAAAAAGCCAGATTTGGGGAGTTCTGACACATGCTGTTTCTGTAATAATGTGCTGCCTTCCAGCAAGTATGCATTTGGACAGCTAAAAATATGGTTGAAAATTTATGTCTGCACTGTCTTTTTTCATTCCACGTGAAAGTCATTATTGTCAAAAGAACCACTCCAGCCTCTCACTGCTTCTGCTTCTGCCACCACGTATCTGTTTTCGCCTTTCCTTCAGCTACAACAATGGCTGCAAAGTTGCTCCCCAGGGACTTTTTCTTCTCTGCCAGAGCCAAAATCTGACACTGAAACCGGCAAAAATATAGTGAAAAGAGATTTTTTTGGAGGCACTGTTAAATAATTTTAGCACCTCCTAAGCAAACTTTTGACTTGAGAATAGCTGATTCTTCTATATCTTTATTTCATGATATACTTAATAAATACATTCACACTATACTTCACACTATAAAAACAAAAATCTTAACGATAGAGACCAAGCATAGAAAATGTCTAAAGCACAATGTTCTCAGCTAATAAGAATTTAAATGGAGACACAGAAGTAGATACTTTATGTATTATGTGTGTAGAGTTGCCTTGGGAAAATATAATGATGATGATTTGAAAGTGCAAATAAAACAAATCCAGAACTTTTTCCTCTTTATTGACAATCACTGGCCCAAGAAGCAACCCTGTGCTCTCATAGTTACGTACAGCATGGTGGCTTCTCCAACATTACTGGGAGCCACGCGTTCTCAAAACTTTATGTTTTACCCAGAAAAAAAATAAATGTGTAAAGGATTTTGCAAATGATTTCAGGATGTTCAAATGAACACCCCTCAAAACAAAAACAAAACAAAACAAAAAAACAAACTGAAGATTTCCTATGGGCCTGAATCTGCTGGACTCCAGGTTAAGATCTCTTGATATGTATCGGCCCAGTTTCAAGTTAAAGTAAATTCTGCATGTATTTATTTATTTATTTTTTTGATTCTGCATGTACTCAGATAAACCAAAAAAAAAAAAAAAGTAGTTCTTTTACTTATCTAGCACTGGAAAACCTGATTTGAACACTACACAATGTATACATTAATCATTATCGTGAAAAGAACCACTCAAGCCTCTCACTGCTTCTGCTTCTGCCACCAGGTATCTACATGGCACACCCCATTAATATGTACGACTTATGTTTTAGTATTATCAGTTTAAACAAAAAAGGTAACTAAAAACTTAGTCTCTATTTTTAAAAAGTAAGCTAAAGTGTCCTAGGAGATAGCTCAGTGGTCTCAGGACTTGCCTGGAAAGAGCAAGGACCGAGGATCAGTCCCCAGGGCTGCATGCCATGCTGGCCCTGCACTGAGCCAGCCACCAAAACCAGCTGTGGTGGGGCACTCCTGTAATCCTGGCCCTGGGGAGGATCACAGCAGCATCACTACGAGTCTCAGCTGCGAGACTTCCCACTGCTTCTGAGCCTGCCACCCCCATATCTGTGCTCTCCTTTCCTTCAGCTACAACAACGGCTGCAAAGGAGCTCCACGGGGGCTTTTTCTTCTCTGCCAGAGCCAAAATCTGACGCTGAAACAGGCAAAAATATAGTAAAAAGAGCAAGATCCTGTACAAAATAAATAAATAAATAATTTTTTAAAAAAAATTTAAGAAAAACTTGGTCTCTGTTTAGACACAAAAGCAGGATCATATTTTAATGAAACATTTATTTATTTATTTATTTTTCTTTCCAGAGCCAGGGATTGAACTCAAGCCCTTGTGCTTGCCAGGGAAGCACTTATTCCACTGAGCCATCTCCTGGACCCTTAATGAAACATTTATGAATCAGTTCTCTGATATAGTCTTCTTGTTTGACACTTTTTATGCCTTCTGTTATAATTACCAAAGGACATCAAATCTCTTATCTTTAAAATGATCCTAAGAGAACAGTATTATTATTACTCCTTCCACTTTCAGGGTGAGAAAACCTAGACTTAGAAGCATTTCTCGGCAGCCAAACAATAGGCTCAGATACACACCTAGGCTTCCCTCACTACAGAGTCTCAGTTCTTAACCTTGTTTTGGGTTTCATTACCAAAAAGGAAACTGGGGAAATTTGATCGAAATTATCTCCTCATCACCTGGCTTTGAAGAATCCTTATCTCTTCATGCCACCCTACAACAGCTGATTGAAATTATGCAAGTTTTGAGGCAGTAGAAAGAAGTGAGTCATTTTTGATCAGATATGGCCAGGAGCTGCGCTGGGGCTGCAGAGTCATAGCTGGAGGAACAGAACACGTGGCCCAGGGAGAGGCAGCGGTGGGGCAGGGTAGGGGCCTAGCACAGGCCTTTTGATGTCACAGTGTCAAACTGAGCCAATGCTTACATGCAGCATTTGTCAGGGACTCCCAGGCCCCCATCCTGTCTGTGAGAATGGGGGGACCAATTTGGCCGGGGGAAAGAAACAAAAACCAAAACACCGCACTGGGGTTGTGCTATGTTTTATAAACACAAGGTTTTAGGTGACAGTTTCTAGATTGACTTCATATATATGAGCAGGCCTAGGCAGAGACCTTTTGAGATGTTTGGTGTCATCATTACTCAGGATGAAGCATGCCAAGTGAGAAAGATAGTGTATTTGCCCAGAGTTCTCCAGGTTCCGGTAACATGAAAATCTTGCTATTCCTCCTACACATCTCCCCCACTACTAAACACAAGCGCACTTCTTCTCTCTCCAGGGAATGCACCATTTTCACAGCTGAGACGCCTCCCATTCTACCACAGAAGAGTAAGGACAAACACCCTTGTAACTCTTACACATTTTTTAGATGCTGTCAAATTAAGATGATGTCGTTCAAATCAGACCCTGAAACTACTTATACTCCATAGCAAAACGATGGCAACTTCTGATGATTTCCACCCAGTGAAATTATTTCCTCATCACCTGGCTTTGAAGAATCCTTATCTCTTCATGCCACCCTCCAACAGCTGATAGAAATTACACAAGTTTTGAGGCAGTAGAAAGAAGTGAGTCATCACAAATGTGTCCACCTACAGACTCCAGGACCTGATACACAATTAGGTCAGGTACTGTGCACATGGGATAATTTGTGAAATGCTTCATTCTGCATTTTAAAATAACAAGTTGGGAGGGGGAACAAGTTGAGAAAACTTGTTATTTAATTTAATTTCAGAATATGTAAATTTTTTTGAATGTTAGTGCATCTTTATTTAAATTTTGTCATTCCTCAGGATGCCTAATATTATACTTAAAGCCATGCTTCCAATGGCTGAAACAAGTGCCTAGTGTGTTGTGGCGTACGAATGGAAACTTGTGTTTTTAATAAGAGCTCTGTAACTGCTGTGAGCAAAACAGAACACGAGGAGATAATTTCATTAGCCAGGTACTGTGCAGGCGGGGAAATCGAAGCTGATTTTTAAGGTTTTAATAAGATGATTTTTATAAGACTACTTGGAATTTCCTTAACAATAATGATGTCATTTCGCAATAACTGAAATCTTTCATGGGAAAACTGCTTCTTCAATAACTCACCCAATTACACCGGAAAGTCCTGTAATAGGTTGTCCCCCTCCCCTGTCAAAGAGCTCACGTACACCACTTCCTTTTCAATTACCAACTTGTCTGCAGTACCATCTGTAAAAGCAAGCACATACCTTATGCTGCCAGTTTCTGCCTTTGGTCGTCCATTAGTGGGACTGACTGCAGCTGGTCCAGAAGAAAGCAATGACTGTCTTTATATTTATATACATATACATACATACGTATATGTACATATATCTTCAGTCCCACCATATTAGCTCCAAGCAGCACGCTTTCCCGGAGAGGCAAGTTCGCTCGGAGTCCCACAGTCTTGCCCCCATCTCCCGGTGCTCTGGACTTTGTTCATCACACTGTATCACATACCAAAGCAAGAACTACCTCATCGCATCCAGCACTCTCAAGGCACCCCTGGCCATCCAAAAAGAACCGTTAAAATCATCTCGTACTTTGACATTTTGTGCATGGAGCACAGGACCAGGAAACCAATGCCGAGACCTGGCAGAACAAATGGGGATGCAAAACTCCTGCTGAGTGAGATTTTATTCCAGGAGAGGGGCTCTGAAAATAGCATGCAGTCACCTCTCAAACACTTTATTCCTCCTGCCTCATTCTTAGATTCTTTTCTTGTTGGCATTATGTTTTCCTCAGTCAAACATTAAACAAATTAAACTGTTCAGTCTCAGTCGAAGATATAAAAAAGAAAGTACACCAACAAAGTAGCTACAATTAATTTTTAAAGTGATCTTCCCTAAAGGAGCAACATTTATAACGGGGATTTAAAAAGAAAAGGGAAAGAAAAAAGTGACCAAGCTCTTAAAAGAATAATGGGGAAAACAGATACACAGAGAGGCTACATGAAAGAAACAAAAACTGCTTAGTTATGATTCATCCTGCACTCTTTCACGTATTTACAAATTCATCCCAAATATACCAAAGTTATTCTTCATCATAACAGGTCCTTTGTTGGGAGTTAGCTTTTGGAATATTAAAATATCAATTTTGCCTTTGCTTTTAACATATTAAATTTTCTGAAATCACCAAATAATCCTAATTTCTCAGCATTTAGAAGTAAGAGACAGTGATGGATTCTATTTGTGTATGACAATTACTCTCAGGAGACTGGGGTACTTTGAAGAAGGACCAATTTTTCTTTTACGGTGGCAGCATACTGCACATGGTAGGCATTTAATTAATGACAGCTGAACTGCACTGACTGCTATCAGAAGATACTACCAGCTTTAATAAACAGCCCACTACATTAAAATATACATGTATGAGTTCACACATACAAACATGCTGTAAAGGAAAGATCATACTTTAAGTGCAGCTTTCTTCATGAAATATGAAAAGGTTGGCATCATCACAGAAAGTACAGCTTAAACTGAAAAACAGTTTCACTTTTGTGAAATGCAAAAGGAAATAAATCCAGGATCATACGCAGGGTACATACTGTAGAGAAGAGGAAAAGGCCTGGCCTCGGGCTGGAGCTTCTGCACAGCATGCAGAACCAGAGGGAACGGCACATGCTGAGGGAGGAATTTGTATACGTGTGTGTCAGCACGTGCATGACGTCTCAGAAACACATACACAGTCCCAGAAAGCCACTCGAGTATTTTAGCACGACTGCAGTGAGATGCCTCTAGTTGCTTTTTTTTCATTAAAATGATAACATTTTATAAAATTGGGTAAAATATTAACGAGGTTCTTAAGAAATTCCCTGTTTCCGGCAGAGTTTAAAATAAATATAACTACCTTCAAAAGTTTTAGTGATTAGTTACATCACAACATTAAAAGATTAAAAAAGAGAGTAGCTAAGAAGGTGTCTGCTGTAACAGCCTAATAATGATTTAAGAGCTGGAACATAATTATTAATACACTATGATTCATCTTTATTACTAATTTCTTTTTATAATGTTAAGAGTTTTCTCAATTCATCTGTGTACACAATTAACATGAATATGATTACATTATAAGAGACTGATGTCCTCATACACATGCGTCAACAAGGACTAAGTTATCTCAATTTCAGAGATATTAAATATTTAACGGATATTAAATTTAGGTTTAGACTTCCAAAGATATTGACTATTCAAAAAATCCTTTTATACATGTATACTGTATTATATACTCACACATATATATTTTACAGCTTAGTCTCTACTGCTAGGCTTCTGCATATACAAAAAATACAAAAAGCTTCATATCTATTGTTTTTATCTCAGGTAAACATGTAGGGATAGTGACTCTATGGCTCATAAAAACGACAATTTTATCATACTAATTATGAACTTAGGGAGTATTCTGAAGGCCTATCTTCTTTCCCCCATCACGCTATTATGACTGTTCACAATCGATCTCCAAGGATTTCAACGCATAAATCTTATTTTGCTGACTGGCTTACTTTCATGACAGTAATGAGCCTACATACTTCTCACCCAATAGTGAAGTGGAAATTTAGGGAAGGAATGAATGTTCTTTAACATTTTCTAGACCATAGAGGGATGCTTTGTGGTTCACCTTCTCTGACACATATCACACTACTCATTTCTACTTGCAAACACACTTCTTTTTTCACCCAAGGTAGTCATAAACCTATACACGAAAAAGCATCAGCGCATACTGACTTCACAGACTGCATGTACAGTGGGTTCCCTTTGATGTCTATAGCTCCAGACTTAGACTTGGAGTTCTAGCTGCAAATCATATTCCACCTGGAATCTGAAAGTCTATTTTATACTTAAATACATTTAAGTATTTTGTAACCAAAATATATTTAAATATAAGTTCACATACAAACACTATATATATCTATATTATATATTACATATAATATTATATACATATACATATAATATATATGTATGTATTACTCAGCATTTAAGAGTAAGAGACAGTGATGGATTCTATTTGTGTATAACAATTACTCTCAGTAGACTGGGGTGCTTTGAAGAAGGACCTATTTTTCTTTTAATCTTTATGATAGCATATCTATCTGTCTGTCTGTCTATCTATCTATCTATCTATCTATCTATCTATCTATCTACTGTTTTCAAAAACCATGGCTTCTAGATTTTTGAATTTAATACACCTAAAAGCTTCAGGATTGATTATCTTACATTTTAAAATAAAAACTTAAACTGTGGTTAAAAGTCATACCAAAATTAAGGAACTAGATATGATTTAGAAGATAAAATATCTCTTTGATAAAAAAGTAGATGGAAAAATTGTGATCACAGAGTCAGCAAACTAATGGAATTTAAGAAACTAGCAGGAAATATTTAACAAGGAATTAATACACAGATAATTGAAATATTAGTGGCTACTACACCAGCGGGTACTATATGTTAAAAACAGCTGTGTGCTCTGTGAAGGAAAAGCCAAGAGGCTAGACCTGCACCACTTCACACAATGTGTAAAATTTTATTTAATTTTAACTTTTAATGAAATTTTGTTTAACCTGCACCACTTCACACATTGTGTAAAATTTTATTTAATTTTAACTTTTAATGAAATTTTGTTTAATTTTGAGTTAAGTTGCATATGCATATATACACATATACATATATTCAGTCTGCTTTAAATATTTTACTTAATTAAGTCATATATATAATATATATGTATGTATTTTGTGTGATTCAGTGTTTCTATGTATATAATTTTTGGAAAAAAAATCTCAAGCTATATTCCTTTAATCCAGTCCAAATGAGGCAGTAATTTAAAAATAAACAAAGTAAATTGGGGGATACCAGACTGAAGTCCAATCAATTCACCTTTAAAAATAGGTACAGAAAAGTATTCCTTAAACATAACAAATTGCAATTCTCATGAAGAAGAAAATTACCATTAGCAAAAGTTTAGCTAATGAGCTGATCTAATGCAGAGCTTTTCTGTGTGTTAGTTTATGAACTTCAGAAAATGACGAGATTATTCCACTTATATCATTAACTTGACCCCTTCCAAGTCCGACCTTCCTAATAGACTTACTTTGCAAGATATGACATCGTGCACAGCTGTGCTATTCTTTCTTGAACTTGACTTTTTTTAAAGGATGAAAATAGACTGGATTTGCTACAGCTTATGTATTCGCTGGTAACGGTTGGGGGAGGGAGAGGCCAGAAATCAAAAAGAGTATGAGCTTCTGTCTAAGCAAATCATTTGAAAACTCAGAGAGGACACAGGGGTTTCAGATATTGTTGCCAGTTTAAAAAATTATGTAAAAGGAGCCTGAAAATATCACTACAAATTGAGCTCATTAATATCAAGACCTATGATTATTATCTTTTGAAATCAGAATGTTGTGATCTTCAAAATCCCAAAGGTCTAGATGGACGCTATTCCATGCACACTGCAAACAGCTGGTTACTTCAGTCTGTTAGGCCCTCTCCAAGATTTTACTTTTGAAAATAAAATAGAAATCAGGAATAACTCAGAAAATTTCAAGGGAAAATTTCTTATTGGACACAGTAACTTGTAGGCCTTCTGGGAATTTTAATACATGCTAAAAAATACCTTGCCATAGACAACAGAAAATGCAATATCTAAATAACAAGTTCACTTCTGGTTTTACTTAGAGCTCTCTTACTGGTAAAAAGCAGCCGTGGATTTATAGATGGAGTATGAAGGAAGGAAACAGACGTTTAATAGTCATGATTTCTACCCTTCTTCAATTCAGCATCAAGTTTAATCTTGTAGAGGTCGTTATGGTTAAGTGTTATTTTTCTACCTTGGCTTTTCCATGAGGCATCCTGGGTTAGAAGACAAGAAAATACTTCGACAAGTAATAAATTACCACAGAACTAAAAGCACGTCTGAAAGCTATTCTTCATTTCAGTTACATTGTTCATACATTAATCATCTGTTGATCTGATAACTGCTTCTGATAGACCCCCCACTGTCCCACACGCGAAGCACACTGTTCTTTTTACAAGAGGTGAAAGCCTCTGAGCAGAGAGAAAATTCAGACAACTGTGTGCAGTGTCTTCGGGATAATTGTTACCTTCCTCCTTCTCAACTTCAGAAGAAAGCAGAGTCTATATCGCTCAGGGCAGCCATTTAAAGCTCCTGTTGTCAGAATCTTTTCAACCACAGTAGATTTAGAATTCCTTTAAGATGATGACTGTATCTTCTAAGCCTTCAGTTGTCCTTGCCAGATATCCACAGAGATCATCAGCCTGGGACAAGCGTAGCCATACACACAAACGCACATTTTACCTGGGTGATTCTACATGATTTGTTTTGACCAAAGAAAAAAATCGGACAAATGTTTTATGGAGAATGTAATCTAGACAGCCTGAGACTTAATACTGATTATTAAACTATTGGGCCTCACTGATGTAACATTCACACTTTTGGGAGAAACCTTGTAAAAATTATTCACATTGATTTCTGGAAACAAATCTATTCTTTTACTTCAGCTTTGCCATACAGTGGTCTCTCCTAATATAGTCACTAATAGCAAGGAATTTCTGTTTTAATGGTCTGAAGAAAACATTTATACCAAAATACGATAATAGAGGCAATATCAACATTCTGTACAAGATGTGTCTTTTCTACATAAGGTCCTTAACATTTATTGCAATCAATATTTTGAAAATATAGTTTTCAGTTCAGAGGTTCAGTGATTAGATATGCCACTCTCTTCAGATAAAACAACATTTTTAACTTGGCAATATTGGTGCAATTTTCCATTATAATTATAATTAAAGTGTATTTTGGTCCTAGCCATAAACATTGGTTTCCTTTTTCCTATCTCCTGAGTTGATTTAGATTTTCCTTAGCAACCAATGCATAGCCTTCTCTTTGAATGTTTATTACCTGTTGAAATCTTCTTGGCTCGCAGAAGCAGAAGGCAGGAAAAGAATCAACTCACAACCTACCTGCCTGATAGTTAATCAATAAGCAAAGCATTTTCTCTTTTCAGAATTCACCGTCCTACAAATACTTCTTTTTCGTATTCTAAGAAAAATGCAAAGAGTGAATCCCACACAATCAAAAACTTCACATCACTATGACACATTGAAGAGCCCAAGAAACATTCTCTTATTTATCATTTTATCATGTTATTAGCCTCGTATGTTTGAGTATGACTGCTTCTTAGTTCCCGTTACACTGCAAAGGCCTCTGGATTTAAACTCATATTCCTACTTGCAAAGCTTCTCAGGGGTAAATATTCAAAATATTATTTACATTGTTTCCCTCACTGATAAGGAACACTTTCTTGAAAAACCGATCTCATTTCTAGAGAGAAGCAAAATCCATTTGAAGCCAAGTTGATGAATAAGGTGACGGAACGATGTTGCTTGTCTCTAAGCAGGATATTAACATACACAGCTGCTGCTACAGTATGCACTGACCATGACTGGAGCACACAATGGCTGCAGTAGGACTACTTGGGGCTTCTAGGTCCTTTGGGGACTCAAAGGTGGAAGCCAGTCAGTAGGAGCAACAGGGTTCTGGGTGGCTTGAATATTAATCTCAAGAGTGTTGCTTTCAATGAAAATCAGAGGGAATAATACACTGGAGTTATCTCAGGACTCTATAAACACTGGTGCTGACCCTTATTCTAAAGAGCTACTGCACTGTTCTCTCCAAAGTCAGCAAATCCTGAATAAATTGGCAGCTTCCTCAGGTGGTGGTTTTGAAAGCCAACCCTCACCTGGGGTAAGTTCTGGTGTGTTTATTTATAAACATCTTATTACTTTAAATTATCGCCTCATGTAAGAAGAGTCCAGCGTCTTTGAAGTGCTTATAATTTTGAGGGGAGGTAGGGTAAATAGACACGAAGCAATTAAGAGAGCCATGCAGGAAAGCAGACATCTTGATCCTAAGATTTTTTGTTTTTATTCTTAGGTTTCTGAATGCTGTAGTACGTGAGAAATCAGGAACACACACTCACAGGTTCAGCTGCAGGAGGTCTAGTAAGGGGGTGGTGAGACTCAAATAACTAATGATTATTCATCAATCTACCTTTCCGCATTTTTTTTTGATTACTTGTGACAGAAAATGCAACACAAACTGCATTACTATGAAGAAAATCTTTTGACACATGCAACTGAAAATCTGCAAGACGCTGTGACTCTAAGCACTGATATTCAAAAAAATAGCCTGAGATCACAGTTTCCCTTGTTCTGGAATATTCTTCCTGTCTGGAGAATCCATTCTGTCTCAGAAAGACCCTGGGATGGCAGAATGGCTGTGTATATCTAGTGCCATCTACAGTACTGAACAGGTTAAGGGGTGAGTGCTGAGTCACTACTTGGAGCTCATTAGGGAGCTTTTTGGCCAAATCTGGTCCTAGATTGGATCTACAGCAGTTTCTCAGATTTTAAAGTATATCACACTGTATATGATGATCTTATCAAAATGAGAACTTTTGTTTAGAAGGTCAGGGATAAGATCTGAAGTTTGCTTTTTAAATAAGTTCCCAGTGTGTGTAATTTTAAGGATATGAAGCACACATCTTGGCTGAGAATCTAGAGCAAATTCAGCTTCATGCTGAAAGTTTTTCACCTAAAAGAGGGCTCTCTTAATAGGTAGGACATCTGACATTGCTGCTGATCAATACAGGTAGTCCAAGCCAGCCCTATGAATGGAGTTCTTCTCTATGCTCTTTAAAAGAGTCCATCCTTATCTACATTTCTCATATAACTGTTTCGACAAAATCCATCAAGTCCACTTTCTCTTTCCTACAAAAGCTACTGGAGTGAAGAAATGGTAGAATGGACACTAACCTGCTGAAGAGTCAGTTTAGAAGAACTTGGCAAAATCCTACAGCACAGAGAAGTAGGGACACCTCCCCGACCACTGCAAAGGTCAGCTCTTTGAGATTCCATCAGTGCTGTTTGCTTAGTTCTCAGTGAACACATAGAATCCCTTTGGAAGGCTGACAATACAAGCCCTGTGGCCAGCTGTCACAGGAACTCTCCTAGGGTTTCACTGCACTTGAACTACTGAGAGCTTTGTAGTAGTCACAAAGATGACAAAGGGAATGTAGGATTTTCTTTTTCTGAATGACTATACTTACTGTTCTGTGTCGACTACCAAAATGTATTTACTGGCCAACGATTTTTCCCAGTGGAACATTTGTTATAAAAACAACTGACAAAATATCCTTGTCTTTTAGAATGAATATTTACATGAAAAAGTCAAAGGTTTGATTTCTTTCCAATGAGGTATCAAGATAGGACAGGGGAAAATATGTACCTTTCTTACTTCCATGTCTATCCCTAGTTTATATATATATATATATATATATATATATATATATATATATATATATATATATAATACAATACATATTGTATTTTAAGGAAGGGTCTACAGTGTTCAAGGTCTCACTACTAGATTGGACTCAGTGATCCTCCTGTTTACAGTCTCTCAACAGCTGGGATTACAGGAGTACGCCACCATGCCCAGTCTCAACTGCAGTCTCAGTGTGCCTGGGGCAAGTTATACAGGCAAAGACCTAACATTCCCTTCTATGAATTGAACCCCAGCCCTTTACTTAGTTACAGGTGCTTTAATCTGCTGAGCTACTTGGCCAGTCCCTACCTGATATTTATACAGTACACCTTTGATTAGCTCCAGCATTTTCAACTTGGGGCTGTCTTCATATCCTTAAGCAGTTGCTACACTGTTTTGTTTGAATTTTGCATCCCTGAGCATCTGTCTAGTTTATCTGTATTATAGGTCAGAGTCAAAGAAATCATGAGTACTTTCTGTATTGTTTCTAAGGCAAAGAAGAGGTCTGAGTTCCATTTTCCCTTATGTATGAAAAGCATTTGTAATTTGGCAAGTGGATTTTGTAAGTGCTTCATGAATTTATTAAGGCTAATATAGCAGGACATGCTATTTTTTTCTATATCTAAATGAGAGAAAGCCAGTATTATTTAAAACTGGAATGAGAATCAAATAGACTGGAAACAGCACAAGGTTCCCTTACTCCCCAAGGAATGTCAACCAGGTGCCACCTCAGCTTCTACGTGCAGGACTGCACAAGCAGCGAGAGCACGCATGCTCGGTGTGATACTGCTCTGCAGTCCATGAGTTCATTCATTCTAAACATCCACCTCTTAGGATCTGCTCCATAGGCAGTGCCGAGAAGCACACTGCAAGTGTTAAAGACAACACCATAAAAGATGTGAAATAAACACTCAGGCTGCTCAGTAATTATTAACAAGTCATATAAGCAAAGACCTGACATTCCCTCCTACAAAGCCCTTTATTTACTAGTTTTTACTACAGCCAAAATTAGAAAGGAAAAAAAAAATGGCCAATCATCTGAGAGATCCCCTGTAAGATACAAACAGCAACCTTCCACTATGCCAGCCACACAGTAGGTGTTCAATAACTTAGTTACCTCCTTCTGGCCTTAGTTATTTATATAAGGTGGGATGGGAACAGAGAATATAAACAACTCATGGACTCTAAGGTCTCTTCCAGTTCTAAGATTCCAAGAATAGCTTTCTTTGTTTTTCTCTAGATCGTCTGGAGTAACCCCACTGGCTTTGAGCCTCTCATCTTTGCCTCTACCCTTCTATGCCTCCCCTCTTTTCCATCCCTCTTTTCCTCGTTTCAGTCTCTTTTATCATTCCCAGTCATAAGTCACTGGGAATTCTAAAGAAAACTAAATATAAACTCCTAATAAAGCAGCCACTTTAACATTCTCTTCATGTGCAATTACTGAAACATGGACTGAAGGTTCAACCAGTGCCTGATCCAACTTAAAGTTTCTGGTGAGGGGATGAGGGAAGCTGATGATGGCTTCGGACCTTCCACAGATGTATGTGGGACACACAATCAGATTCACATCCTTTTTTTCTGGATTTTCTTCCATTGTTTGAAATAAGCACATTCCTCTATTACATGTGCAGACAGCCTTAGATCTGCTCCTTTTGCTAAATTGCAGTCAACAAAGCCCCAGGGCTGCACAGAGCTGTTGGCCTCAGCCATGCATTTTGTATTAACTAGGACTAGCACTGCTCACCTGTTCTGTCCCTGGGACCCAGGATAGGGAGTGATGATTTCTGCAGAGCCCTGGGGATGGTAGCACTCTCATTTCCTGGAGTGACAGAGTGGTATGTGCAGGACACTGGGGGCCAAGGGATTTGGAGGCTAGCACGGTCCTTCCTATCTAGGACAGTGTTTGACCACAATAAGCACTGTTACTCGTTCTCCCATTTCACTACTTAAACCTTCTTTGGAAAAGGGAGGTGCAATGCCTGCAGCGCCCTTCACACTGTGGTGCTACGGCACAAATTAGAATGCATGCAATAGCCCGAAAAGTAAAAATCCTATTGCAAAGTCCAGGAGCTTTCCAAGAGGATGAAATGATCAGAAACCAAAGGCGTTAACAAGGCAAAGGCGAAGCCAGCACCACAGGGATGGGGTCGTTAGCTTTTCAATCGGCCTCAAAGTTGTTTTCTGAAGCGTGGGCTACATCTGGTTAACTATGTAGTGGTCTTCAGGCTTTCTCCAAAGTTTGTTTGGAAAGTAAAGCCTGAGTAAGACTGAAATTCATCTTACTGAAAAAGCTGCACACCAAGGGTGCTGTTTTTCCTCATTAGCTACGGGGTACACTCTGTGCCCTGTTTATGTTATTATTAGCGCTTTGCGGCTCACAACCCAACGTTTAAACACTGCGCAGCAACAGCTGTGGAGCTGGAAGCTCAGCCCCGGCTGTGTGTCCCCTCTGCGGAATGTCCAGAAATGCAGTGTTATGACATGCAAGAACATCACCCTCGCTGCCTCCCGGCCCAGACAGCGCGGGACGGCGGAGAGGAGAAGCGAGCCCACTCAGGCCTTCCCCCGTGGTATGCAGCATCGCACTCTGATTAGAGCCCCGCGGAGCGCTGGCAAGGAGAGCAACAGCTGTTTTCTGTCTTTTCATTCCCTGCTCCTATTAATGTTATTTCAATTGTGTTATGGGCTGCACTTTAGATCTCAAAAGAAACATTTAGTTTTATTTGAATGTTTAAATGATTAATGATGCTCGAGTGCAGTTGTCTTCTCATAATTGCCAGGCTAAGCTGCAATTTACTTTAAAATCCAGACCTTTGTATACGACAGAGAGCTCGGGCATTGGCAAGGATACGGAGTTTCTTTTCAGATTCATCCGTTTTCTGGCTCACCCGGCAGTTACTTCAAAGTGCTACACATACCAAGGAAGAAGTTCACGTCCTGTATTCTGGGAGGATCGAGGCTCAGGGGTGCAGGGGTAGGTGTGTACCCGTGATGCCAAAGAGGCGAGAAGAGGGGTCTGCCTACTGCGGAAGGCCTGGCTGCACGAGGAGAGACTCCAAGGCTTCCAAACGCGCGGCTGCAAGCAGCACAGCTGCGCAGGGAAGGGAAGGAAGTAGTTCTGCGGGCCTGCCATGTAATCAGGAAAAGGTGCTTGTGAGCTGTAACGGGCCCGCGCCAGGCTCGCATTCTCCCCCTCTGCACGGCTAAACCCCGCGTCTCCCAGGGAGAGTAGGAACGGCAGCCTACATAAAACACACGACTCCTAAAAATATAGATGTTTACATTTTTATAATGGAAAAAGACACGGTGCTGTGTGTTCCAAGGTTTCAGCAGTAAGTCTTATAATACACTTGTATTGCTTTTTCCTTTCTTTTCTTCTGGGGGGCAGGGGAGGGATACATGGAAAGCAAGGGGCCAAGACACCCCTTACCCACGGGAAGTTACACGAAGGAGACACACCAATGGGATGAAACACAAGGAGCCTGAGCGTCCACGAGATAGCACTGTCAGCCTGTTGTGTTTTTCTTTTTAAATCTTCTGGCTAAAATGTTTTCAGTCTTGTCTTGGCCAATTTTGGGCCACACTGAATGTTAAATAAACTATTATTTAATCAAATACAGGCATATTAGTCTCACTCCTGCTGACAACTTCAATTAGAATATTTTTGCTTTGTTAAAAAAAAAGAAAGAAAAAAAAAAAAACCCTCCTGATCTTTAAACTGTGAAGGCCTACGAACACCATCTGGGAACAATTTTTGATATATCCAACCATCAAACTTCTATCTCCACGAAGTGGTTTATCCAAGATTTGTTTTAATTAGGCCGCCTTTCCAACTGCACATGGATTTCAAAAGGCAGACTTGCTCAGATGTTTTAAGCTGTAAAATTACTGAAAGATTCAGAGCTGTAATCAGAACCTCACCAAGGTAGACAACGTCCATTTATTAGCTAGGTAGTGGGGTTAATTCAGTTACTTCTTAAACAAGAACAGTGAATTTATTTCTAATTTTAGTACATGGGTTTTAAATTTTATAAATGCTCGGAATTGCCTGGTCACACCTTCATCCTCTAGCTGGTCGCATCCTCACAGCGGTTGGGTTCACCTTGCTATGGAAGCCCACACATCCAAAAGAGATCTTTTTCGACTTGGCCAAACCCAGTTCAGTTCTGAAAGTTTCATGTTTCTGTTGATTTCTAGTAAAAGCCTATGACTGGGCAGACAAGACGGAGCAGGGCAGCATATATTTGAACAGTGACTATAAAAATAAATCTGCTTGTAGATTCCTTTTTACATGGCGTTTTCCATCCATCTAGTCCAGCATTCTGTAATAAGCTACTCACTGAAAAATCGTGCTTACCTCGGGTGTTCGTTTGTTAATATAGTTCCTTCTAAATAACGCTTAGGGAGTCTAAAAAATCTCCACTTGTCTACTGACATCACAGGCACAGATTAAAGGCACAAAGTAATGTGGAAACTTAAACTATTTATTTTATGAGGTAACTATTTCAAAATCCACTGGGAAAATAATGAAAAATGGCCTCATTATTCTGTTTTTGGGTGAAGCAGGCTTTATTCTACCAAGATAGTTCTTAGAAGCAAGAGCGCGCGCGCACGTTGCATGTGTGTGTGTGTGTGCAGGCGCATGCATGTGTCTGAGGTGGACGGTGGCCCACAGCTTCTTCCAAGTTTTTGATGCTATTTCCCTCTGAAACACTAGCCCCACTGCATAGATCTTTATGATTATAAAAGTTCTTCGCACACAGAGAGGTTCACAAAGCGTAAGGAAAGACCCATATGACAATTAATACTTCAACTTCTGTGGGTAAAATGACTATAATGGGCTCATTATTTAGTCTACATGATGCAATGCATGGGAGATTTGGAACCACTTGGAGGGCTGACTTCAAACAACATCCTTAGAGCCAGTGGTGTGACATAAACAAGCCCGTCCGGTGAGTTGGCAACACAGTGTAGGTGGCAGCAAGCGGTTTTATCCATTAATTGTTTCAGGAAGAAAAAGATACATCTAACTTTCTATTGTTGCTGTAGAAATGTAAGAATACAGTCAGTACTGATCTTTGCCTAAAATGTGAAATTGTATTAAGACTTATACTACATCAGAAAATTTCCTAATTTTCTGTAGGCTAGTAAGTAGGGGACACTGCTCATATGTGTGCAGTGTATATGAGATGCTTTTAGTTTTTTACTATAAATCAGGATTACTGAGACAAATGTGGTGGTGCACCTGTAATCCCAGCTCTTGGGAGGCTGTGGTGACCAGGCAGATCACTATGAGTCCGATCTAGAAATGAGACCCTGAACAACTGTAGACCCTTTCTTAAAATACAAAAAAAATTTTTTTAAAATCAAGATTACCTTCCATGCAAACATAGGGCTGCATTAGGTTTTGTGCGTGTGTGTGTGTGTGTATGCATGAACATGTCTGGTGGCTAGGGTCTGCACATTGTAGTGCAAAAGAAACCCTAAGCTGGTTGTCAAAATTTCAGACTTAAGTGATCTCTACAGATTTCCATGCTTTTACTAGGTCTTGTTGATCAGTGTGAGATCTAGCATTAGCAGGTTCACTCTGCTCCATGGTGGTTCCGCCCCTCTTAGAACTTGTGCTTTCCCGACCCAGATCTCTTCGCCTTGACATTTCCAGGGCAGCTCGGCTTCGTGGGCACTGAGTTAGGTCCCAGTAGCTGCGGAACATGTCGCTAGAGGTCATCCGGGCCTTTTCCAGCTGTGGTGCCTTGCTGATCTGGAGCCTTCCTGCTTGGGTTCAGGCTCTTCTCTGCAGTTAGCTCCGCAGCCTTGGCCGTCACTGATATAACTGCTCCACCTGAAAATGCGTCTTAGCACTGACACGATAGGCTGCAGGGAAGACCCAAGGAGGCGTGTGCTTGGGCGCTGCTAAACACTCTGCGAGGACGTGCCACTCTAATTCAGTCTTTTTCTCAGCCTCAGACCCAGCAGGACCTACCCTCTCCAACCTGCGGACAGAACCTCAGTGGTGGTGACCTTGGCAGCATTTCCATGCCTGCCATAATTTGTAAATAAGCATTTATCTGTGAATGCCTGATCTCTCTAAAATACAGATTTCTAATGGCTTCAATGTGGATCTGAAGCTTTGAGCGGTCACCTCCCCAAGTGTTTACCCCCATTACTTTCAAGATGATCTGAAAGGTCCTCTCATTTCTTCCAAGTTTGGTCTAGTTTATCGTGATCACCTTCTATATCAAGTTCCTCCATTCTCACTCCTTTACTCCATCCACCTGAGGACAAAAGACGACGTTCTCTCCTGGGGAAGCTGGCTTCTCCACATCAGAACAAGGGCCCAGCATGGCACATGAAGTCGAGCAGGTACTCAGTCCAATTTTATTCAATATGTGAATGAGAACAGTAAAGCCAAATCATTTCATTTCTTCTCATGGAATTTCTCAAATCATTTTTTCTAACTTCCCTTCTATAACATTTTTGTCTTCTATTCCCTCATTTCTTTTCTTAATGGGTAGTTCCACCATTTTTACAGTATAGCCTTTCCTACAGTTTCTGACATGGACAAATCTCCCACCAAGTTATGGGCTCTGAGGTAGCCAAAAGTACACATGTGCTTGTTTGTCTTTGTCATTTTTCAAAATGCTTTGTAAATCACCAGCGTTTAATCACCCAAAATAGTGATGCTTTATATCATAAAACTCAACAGTTATTTAAATAAGATCATTTTTATCTGTCATTTGTTTCTGTCCTTTTTAATTATTCAGTATGAGTCCACTGTCCTGAATTTGCCACCCACGTTGATAACTTCTTTCACCATCTCTGTTTTGCTACAAAATCCTGTGGATTATTCCTAGAACCCAGGTATTTTTTCCTAGTAGGCACAGTTCCCTGTATTTGTATCTTTGTGTAATAATCATCTAAGCCCTCCATTTTTAGGTTAAGTTTCTAAAAATGATATCACTAACATGTCCATAGATTTTATCTTTTCTATAGCCCAGCAGATAAATTCCAAAGTCCTCTGTCTGTGTCCACAGGACTCTTTGCGATCGGTGTTCCCCACGTCATGTCTGTAATCTTCCCTCAACCTTCCAAACCATTTTACTCCAATTTCCCTCAAACAAGAATTGCACTCACTCCCAGCTCCTGGATTTCATGCCCTGATCCCTGCTCACCTCTCAAAGACTGAGTCCCATGGATCCTTGGGAGCCCAATTCAAGATTAAAGAAACTATGAAGCTTTGAACACAAAACTTTGGTTTCCAGGGCTTGCTCTGAGGAAGCTCTAGATAACTTTCCCTAACCTACCAAGCCATCCAAGCTTGTCTTCTCAGCTTAATAAACACTTTAGTCTGCTATATACTCATTCTACTTACCCTTTTCTGTAACATCTCCAAAGCCTTTCAGCAAATCGTGCTGAACTAGTTTCCTATTTTTGTTGTTTTATTTTTTATTTATTTACTTGATATGGGGTCTCACTACACAGTTCAGACTCCTAGTGATCCTCTGTATCAGCTTCACTGGAATTACAGGTGTGTGCCACCATGCCCAGTTTTGGTGGTCTACAAGGCATGCGTGGGTTTCTAGGCCAGCTTGGCATGGGATTGAGCCTGGGTCTTTGAGCTTGCCAGACAGGCATGTAGATGGCTGAGCTATCTCCCACAGAGCTGTTGTTTTTAATTCTTCCTAGCTTTGAATGCACTGTGTAATTCAGGCTGGCCTTGAACTTCTGGAGATCCTCCTGCTTTAGCCTTCCCACCTTGTCATACACCTTTAGTTCTGGGCCCATTTCTTTCTTGTGGTCAAAGCCCACATTTAAAATCTCAGTGCCTAAGAGCTTTTAACATAAAATAAGACCTCTCATGAGCCATAATTGAATGATGGATACATTATTAAAGGACAGATAGATATGATTAATATATTTCTCATATAGCATCTATTAAGAGACTGGGGGTTTAGCTCAGTGGCACAGCACCCTTCCTGGGAAGTGTAAGGTCCTGAGTTTGATTCCTGGTATGCCCACAGCACTCCCTGACACCCCCCCCCCCACCTCCTGCCCAAAAAGCTTGTGGTAAACAAATACAGTTCTTTCCTGTAGAAATTTCTTCTTCTTCTTTCCAACACCGGTCGCTTTTACATTCTGAGCTGGATCACGGCACTGCGAAATGCACTGCCCCTGCACGCACAGGGTTGGTACCGTCTGCACTCTGTCTTTCTTCACTTTGAGAAGTGCTCATCATAATCAGAACGTTAAGGAGGGCTTCTCAGGAAAGAGTGAAACACTCTGATAACTGCTTTCAGGCTGTATTCCGAGCTTCAGATGGGAGGGAAGAACGCACGGCATCTACAGTGCTTGTCCGTGTTTATCATTTTGTTTTCTACCCGAGAAAGTATCTCCTTCTGATCAGACCCAGACTGGGTGCTTCCCCTTCACCACACACTTCTCACCTGCGCCCGCTACTTCCGATAACCTGCGTCCTCCTGCGGGGCCTCGCCCATGACGAGGTTCTGTTAGCTATGACGAGACAGGGATCTCTCTGGGGGTGAAAGGCTACTTTAGTGGGGAGCAGGGATCTTGCATCAGTTTACTTTCCTGCAACTATTTCTCTGAAATCCTCAGATTCTCACTTTCGGCTTCTGCTTGCTCAAATTTTTAAACCTTAATGCTTGCATAATCCCTAGTTTGGTCCTACTGCACATGCGCTCCATCTCCACAGCTCTTCTAGAATCCGTGCAGTCTATCACACATCCATTCCCTCTCCAGGGCTCTTCTAGAATCCATGTAGTCTATCACACATGCACTCTATCTCCACCACTCTTCCAGAATACGTGCTGTCTGTTGCGCAGGCACTCCATCTCCACCACTTGTAGAATCTGTGCAATCTATTGCACATGCGCTCCAACCCCACGACTCTTCTAGAATCCGTCCAGTTTTATATCACAGAATTTACGGCAAACTAGCATAAGCTGGAAAAAAGTAAGGTTACAAACTCATTTTGACAACATTCATACTCCCAGCTGCATTCATTTGTCATTTTCAGGAGAATTTTATCAGTTCTACCTAACAGATCCAGTTTCTGAAGTCATGAACGCAAGCTTCCCTTCTGTTCCATTCCTTTGTCTCTCCATGCTTCAAGTTCAGCCTTGTTGTCTGTTTTCGGTGCTCACCCTCGTTCTGGCGGCTGGTATCAGTCTGGCAAACTTCCTAATCTACAAAGTTTACTTAAAGTGTGATCACCATCAGAACCCCAGGACTATCTGTATAAAAATGTGGTTTCTTTTCACCCATTCCAATCCCTGCTGGACTGGAATCACTACATCTGGTTTCTAGGAATCTGTATTTTTTTTTAAATCCCACTTGTCTATGGCTAGGTTCAGGCAGGTTTGAAAGTCACTTCTAATCTTAGCTCCAGTTAGACTGACTGTCTGGCATCCGTGACAAGTTCTCTACCAAGGCTGCCGACTATACCTTGACCCATTCCTGCTCCTAAGAACTGTCATTCTGTGACAGCAACAGGAGACAAAATAGAAGTTCTCTGACTTGCTACCAAACACACTTGAAACTAATGGAATTTCTTAAGAAAGAACACCATTTAGCCATTTACACAGATTTTCTGCTGGTATGTTTGTTTTAGTTTAGTTGACTTTTTCATTAATCTACTGAAAATAAACCCAAGTGCCTCCCTTATGCCCTGGAGAAGCCCACAGCCTAATAAACTCTTGAGTATGAGATGAGAAATGAAAATTGTAACCCATGCTAGAAAGCAATAAAACACTAAGTCTAAGTACAAAAATGGGCACAAACAGTACAGCTGCCATTTAACACACTTGAGGCTCCTAATGGAATGCATTTATGTAGCTCAGCTTTTATTTTAATCTTAAATGATTCTAGACTTACTTTTAAGGGATAAAAATATGATTATACTTGGAAATGGTTTGATGTTCTTAAAAGTCAATGTGTATCATATACAATAATATATCATATACATATGCATTACATATCACATATATCAGAAACATTAGGGCACCATTAAAAATAATTCAAGTCTTAAAAACAATATGTGAGCCAGGTGTGGTGGTGCACGCCTGTAATCTCAGCACTCGGGAGGCTGAGGTAGGAGGATTGTTGTGAGTTCAAGACCAGCCTGAGCTACAAAGTGAGCTTAAGGCCAGCCTGAACTGCATAGTGAGACCCTGTCTCAAAAAGACAAAAAAAAAAAATCTTTGCATTAAAAACAATACGTGACTTTTCACTACTAATTTTGGTGAATATGAAGAAAAAATCAAACACATTCAGTGTCACCAATGAGGAAGTCACTATAGAGATCTAAGTCCACTCGTTCACTTTCCTTATTGTTGTCAATATTAAAATGTACCAAAGTTTTGGAAACAGAATCAAAAACGTCTTACCTTTCCAAATCACATAAGAGAATAGACTCTAGGCTTGCTCCACAGGCCGCTGGTGTCTTTCCGTTTCAAGTATGCTAGATTATGGACTTGCCCTGATGACTAACAGAAAAGGACCAAGCCATACACTGCTCACTTAGCAAAGAAGATATTTACACTCATTGCAACAAAATACAATTAATTTTCATTTATATAAACTGAACAGCACCGACGTTAGTAAGAACGACCTTGACCACATGCCAAATAGGAAGAGTCCAGAGAGAAAGATGGTTCCCACAGTTTTATTAGTGTGTTCTCCTCTCTTCTACCCACGACACGGCTCCTAGTGCCTCAGACATTCTCATTATTCTTGTGACGCTTGAGGAATGACAAAATTAGAGAAGAGGAATCTGATAAAGACACAGCGTGGCACGAAGGCTGTGTGGATAATTGCCTCTGAGAATGCACTTCAGCCCCATCTCTCCTAATTAGCCTCATTACCATACTTTACGACAGTCTAGCAGTCACTCATGACCCTGCGCTTTTCCTTTGGAACAAGTGCTGACAGCCAAATGGACAACATATGGGCAAGGACCCTCTTTCCAGCAATTCCTCCCTGTTCTAGGCCTTTCGCCGAAAACGTGGGCCAGAGAAAATCCCCTGAACACCAAGATGAGGTGGGTGCCCCTAAATCAGAGTTGGAGCAATGCCCTTAAGCTCTTCTCACTGTCCAGCACAGCACGGCCTCGAGACCTCAGGTCGTACATTGCAAGGGTTCCCTATAGGAATTATGACCCTTCTGAAAGAACCCTAAGTGTAATGAGCACATTACTTCTGCTAGACAATGTTTTGTACCTCTTTGCCATTAAACAACTCCAGCATAATGAAACTCTTAACAGCTGATCACACAATGTGATTAATTTGGTCGTTTATTAATGGGATGTCTCCTGAAATTCCTGCTTGGAGGACAAATGTAAGGATTTTATAGATTGCCCTTTCAAGTTAAATTTCGAATACTAATTTATTTAAACACCTACTAAGTAACTCTTGGTAACTCTTGGTTGTAGCAGCACTGTCTGTATAGAACTGCCACGTGCTATAGGAAAGAGACACGATGAAACATACAAAACAAAGAAAGCATCTGGAGTCTGGACTGAGATTCTTTTATTTCTAATAGCCTTTGATTACGTTTTCAAAATAAATTGGATACTGAATAAAAGATGCATTCAACTTATATTGGAATAGGGAGTTATTTGATTATGTTAGTCATATATGATATGATTAATTTTCCTCTTCTCTAAACAAAGCAAAAAGGTTTCAGTGACTTTATTTTAAAGCATTTATCTACTAAATACTTCTCTTGGCCCTTTATAGGCCCTTTTGTTTCTGCAACCAGTTATCTTTCTTTTCCCTGATCACTTTTCCAGTTGTCTAAAAAGGGTTTCTTGCTAGATTTTATTTTGTTTTTTGTACTGCAAAATCTATGATGCAATCTCACTGGCAACAAAATCAGGGAAATGGATTTTCTTCACTTTGCAGTTTGAGGCAACTAACAGTCCATTCAGCGTGACTGCAAAATACCCCGAAGGCCAATATTTACTAACCATGGCACACACACAGGAGCCTTGTTAAAAATCCACAACAAATCTCTCACTGCAAGCAAATCCGAAGCCTTTAGAGCTTCTGCAACTGTCTGAGTACTGCTGTTTCTGACAGCAGAAAGCTGCTTGCTTACTAATCCTGCAGCCAACGAGAAGCCTGCTGGCCCCATACCAAGATTTCATGATTTCTCCTTCGATTCCTCGCCACACAGTCCTGTTGTAACAATCCACCACAGAAGAAGACACAGAATCTTATGCTGAGGTTTTCTTATCAGCCTGTTTAAACACCGACTAGCTGTTTAACTTGTTCAGTGCAATGGAGACACTCATAATTAACACTGGATTCTCATCTGACTTGTGGAAGAGAAATAAGAGGGGTTAGTGGCAATCCCAAGTAGCAGGAAATACTTTGAGCTTCACACATAACACTTTGAAATGCATGCTGCCTTTTTTTTTGAGAAGCCAAAAAGCAATAGGAGATTCAAAACACACACACACACATACACACAAACACACGTGTAAGCACACACACATATGTTTGGAAAAGCAATCAATCAATCAATCAATAAAAATAAAAGGGCAAACTTTGCCTGAAAAAAGTGAGGATAACAAGGAGTGTGGGGTGTGATATAATTGCACACAGAAATGTCCCAGGCAGAACCAGAAGGCTCTGTGAGGCAGAGAATTCTCAGAGGTATAATTCCAAAGTTTTCCTACAAAGATCTGAACATTTCTCGCACCCACCTATGCAGCCAAGGAAACATCTGTTCTGATCAAGGAAGGCCAGCAAGTGAATTTCAGGCCCAGTGAGGATAGATGACCCGTATTCCAAGTCCCTCTGTCCACAGGAGCTGTGCAGAAGGGCAGCACTGTCCTGGCCAGCGTTCCCAGTGCTTTGAACATGCTTTTCATTCTTCATGCTATTTAATTTTCAAATGCCTTCCATTCCATCTCCAAAAATTAGATGATACAATTAAGCACCAATGATCTTACCAGAATCATTAAAAAAAAAAATCACTAGCTAATGGTCTGACTCCTTTAAACAAACAAACAAACAACAAAAAACTCCAAAGTTTTAACCCTGAACTGGAAGAAACTGTATTTCTTTTTCTTTGTCTACCTCCCTTTTTTACAAAAGTTCAAAATCTTGTAGGTGGGGGAGATTGCTTGTCAGGGGCTTCTAACTTCTCCAGAATTATGAGCTGTAACTCCAGAGTCGCCCGCACCTCCCTGAACACCCAACTCACGTGAGCACACACAGCAGAGAGAAGCACCCGCACATGTGTGCCTCATTCTTGCCTTTGCCGCAATAAAAACAAATTAACAGCAGAGCCTTGGGACAGCTTTTTAGTGTTCACACCTTACAAAAATTTCATAGATCCATAACATATCCTTCTGGGAATGTCACAGCTCTATATGTTGGAGACCATGATGGAAACCCACAAAACAACAAAGAGCGCAAGCACAACTCTGAGGGCACCTGACAGAGGAGGAGCTGCCTCTCATGCCACAAGTGCAACGATGGCGCAGTTTCATTGAACAACTGACGCCTCCAGGCATCCAGAAAATTCCTCCCCAGCATGTTCTTTTTTGCAACCTCACTATTCTTTAAAATAAACACATGGTGGAATGGAATGACACAAAGAAGTTAAAATCTGTATAGTGGGTGGGTGGGGGTGTAGAGCATGTCACGTGCTCATCACCCCAGGGAGCCCCAGGTTTAATCTCCAGCATTGCACAAAGCAAATCTGTATGCTGATGTTAGCTGATAAAACGTGCAGCGCACTACTGCAGTGATATGACTCTGTAAATAAACGTACAGCGTGCTGTTAAATAAAAGGGTGATTTCCTGATCTCCGCATCTACATCAGCACGTGCTCTTGTTCATTCCTTGTTTCTTACTTGTTTCTCATTCATTCTTCTCTTCTTCTCAGTCTGTCCTGTGAACTTAACACCATGCCATCGGCATCCTCTTCCACTTTAAAGGATGGAGACTGAACACGTGGAAGGAAATAGGCCCACCTCGTGCACCGATACCATGCTTCCGACCCAAGCAGGAGTGAGGAACACATGAAAGGAACCGACAGGAAAAAATGCACCCCTTTTCACCAATGAACACTCGATCACTAAAAGGAAGTCCCTCAAGAGTGACTGCTTCCTGATTGATGTAATCCTAACCACAGCCTGTGGTCCAAAAATTGCTAATCAATCATGCAGGAGAAACTGGACTAGCACGTTTCCATGCTGGTGCTCCACGAGATTCGGTTCCACCCTTGCACAAAGTACCCCATGCACAAAGCTGGCCCAGTGGTAGCTCATTCATTGGTTTGTACCTCGCCATTCTGTTAAGCTATACAGACCATGGGCCTCGTGTG